>CM022397.1:812079-1158613 GCA_011833715.1 Carcinoscorpius rotundicauda | reverse complement strand
TTAATATTTAGTAACTGATTTTGTTCAAAAAGCTCTCCTATGTATTTACTTCATATTTAGTAACTGATTTTGCTTTAAGAACCTCTGCAACGATATTTACTTAATATTAAACTGATTTTGTCTCAAGAAGCTCTTGTCCGCTATATTTACTTAATATTTAAACTGATTTTGCTTCAAGAAGCCTTTGCGCTAGTTTACTTAAATTTTATTAGAACTAGTTTTGTTTCAAGAAGCCTCTTCACGTAGATATTTACTTAATATTTAGTAACTGATTTTGTTTCAAGAAGCCTTTTCGCGCTGATATTTACTTAATATTTAGTAACTGATTTTCTTAAGAAGCTCTTGCGCATAGATATTTACTTAATATTTAGTAACTATTTTGCTTCTAAGAAGCCTTTCGCCTAGATATTTACTTAATATTTTGTAACTGATTTTGTTTCAAGAAGCCTCTTTCGATAGATATTTACTTAATATTTAGTAACTGATTTTTTTAAAAAGACTTTGCGCTAGATATTTACTTAATATTTAGTAAATATTTTGCTTCAAGAAGCCTCTTGCCTAGATATTTACTTAATATTTAGTAACTGATTTTCTTCAAGAAGTCCTCTTGCGATAGATATTTACTTATATTTAGTAACTGATTTTGCTTAAGAAGCCTCTCGCGCAGATATTTACTTAATATTTAGTGGCTGGTTTTTTTTAAAGAAGCCTCTTACGCTCGAATATTTATTAAAATTTAGAACTATTTTGCTTCAAGAAGCCTCTTGCGCAGATACTTATTAATATTTAGTAAGCTGATTTTGTTTCAAGAAGCTCTCTTCGATAGATATTTACTTAATATTTAGTAACTGATTTTGCTTCAAGAACCTCTCCTCTAGATATTTATTAATATTTTGTAACTGATTTTCTTTTCAAGAAGCCTCTTGCGCTAGATATTTACTAATATTTAGTAACTGATTTTGCTTTTAAGAAGCCTCTTGCGATAGATATTTACTTAATATTTAGTAACTGATTTTGCTTAAAAGCCTCTCGCGCTAGATATTTACTTAATATTTAGTAACTATTTTGCTTCAAAAGCCTCTTGCGATAGATATTTACTTAATATTTAGTAACTGATTTTGTTTTCAAGAAGCCTCTTGCGACTGATATTTACTTAATATTTAGTAACTGATTTTGCTTTAAGAAGCCTCTCTGCGCTGATATATACATTAATATTTAGTGACTGGTTTTCTTTAAGAAGCCTCTTGCTAATATTTACTTAATATTTAGGAACTGATTTTGCTTCAAGAAGCCTCTTGCCCAATATTACTTAATATTTAGTTACTGATTTTCTTTCAAGAAAGCCTCTTCTGATAGATATTTACTTCATATTTAGTAACTGATTTTGCTTTAAGAAGCTTTGCGACTAGATATTTACTTAATATTTAGTGCTGTTTTGTTTCAAGAAGCCTCTTGCGATAGATATTACTTAATATTTGTAACTGATTTTCCTTCAATTATAGTTTTGCGCTAATATTTACTTCATATATAGTAACTGATTTTGCTTCAAGAGGCCTCTTGCGCTAGATACTTACTTATATTTAGTAACTGTTTTGTTCAAAAAGCCTCTTCCGATAGATATTTACTTAATATTTAGAACTGATTTTTTAAGAAGCCTTGCGCTAGATATTTACTTATATTAGTTGCTGGTTTTGTTCAAGAAACCTCTTGCGCATAGATATTTACTTAATATTTACTACTGATTTTGCTTCAAAGCTTTGCCCTAATATTTACTTAATATTTAGTAACTGATTTTGCTTCAAAAGCCTCTTGCATAGATATTACTTAATATTTAGTAACTGATTTTGCTTTCAAGAAGCCTCTTCTGATACATATTTATTTAATATTTAGTAACTGATTTGCTTTCAAGAAGCTCTTCGCTAATACTTACTTTATATTAGTCTGATTTTGTTCAGGAAGTCTCTCGCGCTAGATATTTATTTTATTTAGTGAACTGATTTTTTCAAGAAGCCTTGCGCTGATATTTACTTAATATTTTGTACTATTTTCTTCAAGAAGCCTCTTGCGTAGATTTTACTTCATATTTAGTAACTGATTTTGCTTCAAGAGCCTCTTGCCTAGATATTTACTTAATTTTAGTAACTGATTTCTAAGAGTTTGGTTTTTTCAATTTAGTAAGTTTTAAGACCTCTTGCGATAGATATTTACTTAATATTTAGTAACTAATTTTACTTTAAGAAGCCTCTTGCGCTAGATATTTACTTAAAATTTAGTTACTGATTTTGCTTCAACAAGACTCTTGCGATAGATATTTACTTAATATTTAGTAACTGATTTTGTTTAAGAAAACTCTTCCTATAGATATTAACTTCATATTTAGTTACTGATTTTGTTTTAAGACGACTCGTGCACTAGATATTTACTCAATATTTAGGGGCTGGTTTTCTGTCAAGAAGCCTTTTCCGCTGGATATTTACTTAATATTTAGTAACTGATTTTGCTTCAAGAAGCCTCTTGCGCTAGATACTTACTTTATAATTAGTAACTGATTTTGTTTCAGTAAGCCTCTTACGCTGAATATTTACTTAATATTTAGGAACTGATTTTGTTTTAAGGAGACCGTTGCGCTTGATATTTACTTAATATTTTGTGGCTGGTTTTGTTTCATGAAGCCTCTTGCGATAGATATTTACTTAATATTTCGTAACTGATTTTCCTTTAAGAAGCCTTTTGCGCTACTTATTTACTTAATATTTAGTAACTGGTTTTGTTTCAAGAAGCCTCTTACGATAGATATTTACTTAATATTTCGTAACTGATTTTTTTTCAAGAAGCATTTTGCGCTAGATATTTACTTCATATTTAGTAAATGATTTTCCTTCAAGAAGCCTCCTGCGCTAGATATTTATTTCATATTTAGTAACTGATTTTGCTTCAAGACGCCTCTTTTACTATATATTTACTTAAAATTTAGTAACTCATTTTTTTTTAAGAAGCCTCTTGCGATAGATATTTACTTAATATTTAGTAACTGATTATGCTTTAAGAAGCCTCTCGCGCTAGATATATTTACTTAATATTTAGTGGCTGGTTTTCTTTAAAGAAGCCTTTGGCGCTGGATATTTACTTCATATTTAGTAACTGATTTTGCTTCAACAAGCTTTTTGCGCTAGATATTTATTTAATATTTTGTGGCTGATTTTGTGTCAAGAAGCCTCTTGCGCTGGATATTTACTTAATATTTAGGAACTCATTTTGCTTCAAGAAGCCTCTTATGCTAGATACTTACTTAATATTTAGTAACTGATTTTGTTTCAAGAAGCCTCTTGCGATAGATATTTACTTAATATTTAGTAACTGATTTTGCTTTAAGAAGTCTCTCGCGCTATATATTTATTTAATATTTAGTGGCTGGTTTTCCTTCAAGAAGCCTCTTGCGCTAGATATTTACTTCATATTTAGTAACTGATTTTGCTTCAAGACGCCTCTTGCACTTGATATTTACTTAATATTTAATAACTGATTTTGCTTCAAGAAGCCTCTTGCGCTACATATTTACTTAATATTTAGTGGCTGGTTTTGTTTCAAGAAGCCTCTTGCGATAGATATTTACTTAATATTTAGTAACTGATTTTGTTTCAAGAAGCCTTTTGTGCTAGATAGTTAATTAAAATTTAGTGGTTGGTATTGTTTCAAGAAGCCTTTTGCGATTGATATTTATTTAATATTTAGTGGCTGGTTTTGTTTCAAGAAGCCTCTTGCACTTGATATTTACTTAATATTTAATAACTGATTTTGCTTCAAGAAGCCTCTTGCGATAGATATTTACTTAATATTTAGTAACTGATTTTGCTTTAAGTAGTCTCTCGCGCTACATATTTATTTAATATTTAGTGGCTGGTTTTCCTTCAAGAAGCCTCTTGCGCTAGATATTTACTTCATATTTAGTAACTGATTTTGCTTCAAGACGCCTCTTGCACTTGATATTTACTTAATATTTAATAACTGATTTTGCTTCAAGAAGCCTCTTGCGCTAGATATTTACTTTATATTTAGTGTTTGATTTTGTTTTAAGAAGCCTCTTGCGATATATATTTACTTTATATTTAGTAACTGATTTTGCTTTAAGAAACCTCTTGCGCCAGATACTTTCTTAATATTTACTAACTGATTTTTTTTCAAGAAGCCTCTTCTGATAGTTATTTACTTAATATTTAGTAACTGATTTTGTTTTAAGAAGACTCTTGCGCTACTTATTTACTTAATATTTAGTGGCTGGTTTTGTTTCAAGAAGCCTCTTACGATAGATATTTACTTAATATTTCGTAACTGATTTTTTTCAAGAAGCCTCTTACCGTAGATATTTCCTTAATATTTTATAACTTATTTTGCTTCAAAAAGCCTCTCATGCTAGATATTTATTTAACATTTAGTAACTGATTTTGCTTCAAGAAACCTCCTGCAATAGATATTTATTTAATATTTAGTAACTGATTTTGTTTCAATAAGCCTTTTGCCCCAGATATTTCTTAATATTTAGTAACTGATTTTGCTTCAAGAAGCCTCTTCTGATAGATATTTACTTAATATTTAGTAACTGATTTTGTTTTAAGAAGACCTTTGCCTTAGATATTTACTTCATATTTAATATTGGATTTTACTTCAAGAAGCCTCTTGCGCTAGATATTTACTTAAAATTTAATAACTGATTTTGCTTCAAGAAGCCTCTTGCCGTAGATATTTCCTTAATATTTAATAACTTATTCTGCTTCAAAAAGCCTCTCACGCTAGATATTTATTTAACATTTAGTAACTGATTTTGCTTCAAGAAACCTCCTGCAATAGATATTTACTTAATATTTAGTAACTGATTTTGTTTCAATAAGCCTCTTGTCCCAGATATTTCTTAATATTTAGTAACTGATTTTGATTCAAAAAGCCTCTTGCCCTAGATGTTTACTTAACATTTAGTAACTGATTTTGCTTTAAGAAGCCTCTCGCGCTAGATATTTACTTAATATTTAGTGGCTGGTTTTCTTTCAATAAGCCTCTTGATCTGGATATTTACTTAATATTTAGTAACTGATTTTGCTTCAAGAAGTCTCTTGCGCTAGATACTTACTTTATAATTAGTAACTGATTTTGTTTTAGGAAGCCTGTTACGCTGAATATTTACTTAATACTTTAGTATTGATTTTGCTTCAAGGAGTCTCTTGCGCCAGATACTTACTTAATATTTAGTAACTGTTTTTTTTCGAGACGCCTTTTCTGATAGATATTTACTTAATATTTAGTAACTGATTTTGTTTCAAGAAGTCTCTTGCGATTGATATTTAGTATATATTTTTACCTGATTTTCCTTCAAGAAGTTTTTTGCGCTAAATATTTACTTCATATTTAGTAACTGATTTTACTTCAGGAAGCCTCTTGCGCTAGATATTTACTTAAAATTTAGTAAGTGATTTTGCTTCAACAAGCCTCTTGCGATACATATTTACTTAATATTTAGTAACTCATTTTGTTAAAACTCTTCAAAGATATTACTTATATTTAGACTGATTTTGTTTAAAACTCTGCGCTAGATATTTATTAATATTTAGTGGCTGGTTTTCTTTCAATAAGCCTCTTGATCTGGATATTTACTTAATTTTTAGTAACTGATTTTGCTTCAAGAAGCCTCTTGCGCTAGATACTTACTTTATAATTAGTAACTGATTTTGTTTCAGTAAGCCTCTTACCCTGAATATTTACTTAATATTTAGGAACTGATTTTGTTTTAAGAAGACCGTTGCGCTTGATATTTACTTAATATTTTGTGGCTGGTTTTGTTTCATGAAGCCTCTTGCGATAGATGTTTACTTAATATTTCGTAACTGATTTTCCTTTAAGATGCCTTTTGCGCTAGATATTTACTTCATATTTAGCTACTGATTTTGCTTCAACAAGCCTCTTGCGATAGATATTTACTTAATATTTAATAACTGATTTTGCTTCAAAAACCCTTTTGCCCGAGATATTTACTTAACATTTAGTAACTGATTTTGCTTCAAGAAGCCTCCTGCGCTTTGTATTTACTTAATATTTAGTAACTGATTTTGTTTTAAGAAGATTCTTTCTATAGATATTAACTTCATATTTAGTAACTGATTTTGTTTTTTTTTACTTAATATTTAGTGGCGGGTTTTGTTTCAAAAAGTGTCTTGCGCTAGATATTTACTTAAAATTTAGTAACTGATTTTGCTTCAAAAAGTCTCTTGCGCTTCATATTTACTTCATATTTAGTAAATGATTTTCCTTCAAGAAGCCTCCTGCGCTAGATATTTATTTCATCTTTAGTAACTGATTTTGCTTCAAGACGCCTCTTTCACTATATATTTACTTAAAATTTAGTAACTCATTTTCTTTTAAGAAGCCTCTTGCGATAGATATTACTTAATATTTAGTAACTGATTTGCTTTAAGAGCCTCTCGCGCTAGATATATTTACTTAATATTTAGTGGCTGGTTTTCTTTAAAGAAGTCTTTGGCGCTGGATATTTACTTCATATTTAGTAACTGATTTTGCTTCAACAAGCTTTTTGCGCTAGATATTTATTTAATATTTTGTGGCTGATTTTGTGTCAAGAAGCCTCTTGCGATATATATTTTATTAATATTTAATAACTGAATTTGCTTCAAAAAGCCTCTTTCGCTAGGTATTTACTTAATATTTAGGAACTCATTTTGCTTCAAGAAGCCTCTTATGCTAGATACTTACTTAATATTTAGTAACTGATTTTGTTTCAAGAAGCCTCTTGCGATAGATATTTACTTAATATTTAGTAACTGATTTTGCTTTAAGAAGTCTCTCGCGCTACATATTTATTTAATATTTAGTGGCTGGTTTTCCTTCAAGAAGCCTCTTGCGCTAGATATTTACTTCATATTTAGTAACTGATTTTGCTTTAAGACGCCTCTTGCGCTTGATATTTACTTAATATTTAGTAACTGATTTTGTTCAAGAAGCCTCTTGCGTGATATTTACTTAATATTTAGTAACTGATTTGTTTTAAGAAGCCTTTTGCGCTACATATTTACATAATATTTAGTGGCTGGTTTTTTTCAAGAAGCGTCTTGCGATAGATATTTACTTAATATTTAGTAGCTGATTTTGTTTCAAGAAGCCTTTTGTGCTAGATATTTAATTAAAATTTAGTGTTTGGTATTATTTCAAGAAGCTTCTTGCGATAGTTATTTACTTAAAATTTAGTGACTAATTTTGCTTCAAGAAGCCTCTTGCGCTAGATAGATACTTAATATTTAGTAACTGATTTTGCTTCAAGAAGCATTTTGCGCTAGATATTTACTGAATATTTAGTATCTGATTTTTTTCAAGAAGCCTTTTGCGATAGATATTTACTTAATATTTAGTAACTGATTTTGCTTCAAGAAGCCTCTTGCGCTAGATATTTACTTTATATTTAGTGTTTGATTTTGTTTTAAGAAGCCTCTTGCGATATATATTTACTTTATATTTAGTAACTGATTTTGCTTTAAGAAACCTCTTGCGCTAGATATTTTCTTAATATTTAGTGGCTGGTTTTGTTTCAAGAAATTTTTTACGCTAGATATGTTGAAGGCTTAATAAGTAAGTGCTAGTTTTTACCAAGTATTGAGAGCTTGGTGACAACAGAACTTACTACTGAAGTGTATTCATAAGCCTTAAATTTAAAAATGTATGACATCTTTTTTTGTTTATTTTCAGCCTGTTAAGATAAAACCCAGATAGTCAACATTTCATTGATTTATCATTCAGTTGTAGACAAATGTCAATTTTTTATTGGTACAAATCCAGACAGTGATTCGTTGTTCTTAAACAATAAGAATAATTAGAAAGTATTTGACAATCAATACGTTTTGAATGTTCGACTGCTTGAAAATCTTGCTTTTGTTTTGAAAGCATTTGATATCTCATAATTTGAGAAATCTTTTGTATCTAAGATAAAGTAGCTTCGTATGTCTGCTCTTTGTTTTATAATATATAACTGATTTCTTTTTACATTTTAAGTGCGAAACTAAACAATCAGCTTTTAGTGATGTGTTATTTTAAAGGAACGGAATCTCGGGTTTCAGCGTTGAAAAAATATCAAAGTGTTTGACGGACCACCAAAAGACAAATTATAAAGGAACTATTTTCCTACTTGTCTTTATCAAACATACTGATTAAATATTTTTTTAATAATAATAAAAAAAACATTTTTTCGTCAACGAAACATTAAATTTCACTTGAAGTTTTGTTTTATTCTTTACGTGGAAAATACATTTAGGCGTCTCAAAATATATTCAGAACCGTCTGAAAGAAATACAATGAAGATTCGATTTTTCACACATCAGTTAACTAGGCGAGTTCCATAGAATCCTTCCCTCACCACTAATACTGGAAAAATCAAAGAGTGAAACTAAACGTCTCGTGGTGATGAACTATAAATCATCTCTATGTTTTTGTGGGTTTTTTTCTATTGGGGAGGGGGGTACACATTGTAGTGAGTCCGTAGTTAAATGGGTTATTGAAAATATATGTAGAATTGGTGCTACCGATGTGAATTATTCAATAGACGCCCTTTTTTGAGACTTTAGGAAAAAAAATGTAGTCTATTCTGTCATCAGGGAGATGAACCCTGGACAAAGGCAGTCGAGCAATAACATTATACAGACATGGTAACATATAAGTTATATGTATATATTACAACTATAAATTTTCAAGCCATAAACAAAACACGTTAAAATTAAAAAAAGATTCGCCACATATTTTTAAAAAGATCCTTGGGTACAAGTTACAACGTGGAATTATAAAATGTATCCTTGGTTTTGGAGGTGACTGTGGAAGTAGGACCCACATTTTGTTGGGGATACACTTTCTTTCAGTCTTAATCTCCAATTTGCTAGTCTCACACAAGAAGATTAGAAAATTTAGAAATTAGGATAGCGAGATGTGTCTGCTCAAGCCTACAACGTCTTACATCTATGTCAGTCGTCACTGCCTACAGACAGTTGTGAGAAAGTGACTGCTCTTTCAAGTTAAAATAACAACAACCAAAAGATAAACATAGAAATATGAAGAAATATATAGATAAAAAAATGAAAACAAAAAATAAGGAAAATAAGACACTACCAGTTGTAAGTAAGATAAAACTTATATCTTGAAGTTAGCATTCCTCCTACAAATACGGTAAAGACACTAATTAACACGACATTGGTAAAATGGTAGTTTACTGTGACTGCCGTGCTTTTATATGCGGCTCAAGGTATACATCCGCATAAAGTAGTGCCTAGTTCTTAAATTACCTAATTTTTAACTAAAACAATCTTCAGAAAAATTTCTCTTATTTTTAGTTTCTTTGTATTTATTCAATACATTTTTGTATTTATAGTTATAATATAATTAATCAGAGGTTTGGATTTGCTATTTTTAATGCAGTCCTTCCTCGTGATTTTGTTTACTTATTTGGCTTCATTTGGATGTAATTATTTTATTTCACATACACATATACACGTGAATATATATATATATGTATATGTATGGCGTTCCAGTTGCACCGTACTGATGCACAACGGGTATTCCGAGAACATTTGATTCGCCCTTTTTTTATACAATTAAGCCTTTTTCAAATTCATTATGGTGGGTAAACGAGCACCAGACATCCACAGGTAGCGCTAGTGAAAGCTGGAAGCATTCTTCAACCTCACTTTTGCTTGCTATATATCTGTACAGTCTTGTTGTTTCTAAATCTGAACTAAGTACAATGGAACCCGACTAAGGCTGAAACCAATATCAACCACCTTTAACCTGAAAGTGTCTAGATAAAACAAAAAGATTCCACTCTAAAACTCGTGTTTTCATCACGAACTGTAAAATACTTGTTTCGACAATAAAACTTCTTTATTTCTTAACACTAACTCTCCTCCCATACAAAGATGTCCCTTTTCACTTGTTATATTTAGAAACTGTTAAACAAAGATGTCGCGGCTCGCAACACACGTCAACAGCAAAACAGATTAACTGTTTAGACGACAATAGCTCATGAAGTTTATATGTTTGAACGTCTTTACAAAACGTTCTTTGTTTTCAGCTTAATGCATCTAGACCAAAATATAACTCTTTTTTCTTTTCTCTATTGCGAGACAAAATCAGCTGAGACAAAAAGAAGTCATTAACCTTCGTTTATTTTAGAACGAAATAAGATCGGGCTATCTCCTGTGTCCACCGAGAAGAATCAAACTCCTGATTTCAGCCTACACGTATTTTTGTCTCATTACAAACGTAGGCTTTGCTTTGTCGCCAGTTTTTGATGATATTTTAACACCGTTTCACAATTTTAAACTCACGCACTTGTGATCTTCTAAGATAATGACGTATGTTTATCTTCGTCGAGTATACGTATTGGTTGAAATGCTTAAAGTTTGGATAAAGAATTGAAGTGCAGTCATTTGTCTTACATTTGACTGCAGCTTTATTTATCACTGTCGTGTTGCAACAAGTAAGCTGAAGGATCGAGACATTACAGCGCTAAAAATCGAGTTTCAACAATCGTGCACAGTTCCAATAGCCCATTGTATAACTTTGCGTTCAACTGCAAACTAAAAACAGACGCTTTAGTGTTAACCTAAAGAGCTGAATAAAAGATAAACTATGTTCAAAAAATTATCCCAACTCTGATTTAACTGTATGTCTATAATTATCAGATTAGTGTACTTTCAGACGGCACATTTTAAACTTATAAACACATGTAAAATAAGACATGTGAACGGCACTTTTTTAAACTTATAAACACATGTAAGGGAGAGAAGTGAACAGCACTTTTTAAACTTATAAACACATGTAAAATAAGACATGTGAACGGTACTTTTTAAACTTATAAACACATGTAAATGAGAGAAGTGAACGACACTTTTTAAACTTATAAACACATGTAAAATAAGACATGTGAACGGTAGTTTTTAAACTCATAAACACATGTTAAATAAGACATGTGAACGGCACTTTTTAAACTCATAAACACATGTTAAATAAGACATGTGAACAGCACTTTTTAAACTTGTAATCACATGTAAGTGAGATAAGTAAACGGCACTTTTTAAAGGGATTTAGAATTCGTCTCACTATGCAAATCATAATTACAGATGTTTAATGTAACAACAAATCTCAGTTTAACAACAATAAATGTACCTATACCCAAATAAGAACAGTTTTATGTGTGATGAAAAATGCAAACATTTGAGCCGAAACACCATAAGACGTACTGTTAAAAACAAACAAAAGTGATTTACAATAAATCTTTCTTGATATGTATTTCGTGATAATAATTATTCCTATAACAGTTTAATTAATCAGTGTTTGGTTATTACTGTTTAGACTTTGAAAGAGCCCGAATTATACAAAATATTTATTGTAAAAAGTGTGAAGGAACTGATTAAAGCAAGCGATAAGTTATTTTGCACAGTTCACAAAACATTCACATTTCTGCTTCTTTTGATTTTCTACAACAACGACACAAGTAAATGTTTTTAGACGCGTGAATAAAGTTCTGCTGATTTAAAATCCTTTTAATAAAATAGAAAGTGAGTTAAGAAAACGACGCCTTATAAGATTTAGTTTACATGTGTCAGAGACAGGAGACTAAGGAACTGCTAATCTGTCCAAAGCTTACTTGACCCAATTTAAAAGCAATTAAGAATTCTGTTTGTTTCGATTTTTCTCTTCAATCTATGAGTTTCCTGCGAAGCCAAAGATGAAAACAGAATCGAAGTTCATTTGATATAAGTTCTTTTAGGCATGAGTTCTATAGTGTAAACAACATAAAGTTGATCAAATGGCTCGGGCCCGGCATGGCCAAGCGTGTTAAGACGTTCGTCTCGTAATCCGAGAGTCGCGGGTTCGAATCTCGGTTGCACCAAACATGCTCGCCCTTTCAGCCGTGGGGGCGTTATAATGTGACTGTAAATCCCACTATTCGTTGGTAAAAGAGTAGCCCAAGAGTTGGCGGTGGGTGATGATGACTAGCTGCCTTCCCTCTAGTCTTACACTGCTCAATTAGGGATGTCTAGCGCAGATAGCCCTCGAGCAGCTTTGTCCGAAATTCAAAACAAACAAACAATCAAATGGTTCTTTAAGAATTTTGTGCAAGCTGCTCGAGAACTATCCGCACCAACAGTTTCTGATTTAACATCGAGTAATCACCATCCACCGCCAATTTCTGATCTGCTTTTTTACCAACGAATAGAGGGATTAATCTTCCCATTATGGCATCTCCACGACTGAAATGGCAAGCATGTTTGGTGACACAGGGATTCGAACCCATGACCCGCAAATTGCAAGCGCAGTCTTCTGGCCATGTCAGGCCCTACAAAATGGTAAAGATTTTTTTTTTTTTTCAAATTGAGTACTTGTAACTTTTGTTGACTTAGAATAACTTGGAAAATTCAATAAATAGAGCTTTATGCAGATTTGTACTGTGAAACAGAAGATATGTATTGGAACTTCGGATAAAAGGCTTTATCGATCTTAAGATTGAAGACTGAGTTTATCATTTATGGCTACAGCAAAAACGTCATCAGTACACTTACATTAGAAGTCGGAGTGAGATACCCGTTTGGGTTTCCTTAGCCACATCCATCATTTGGTTACGGAATTTATTGGCAAAAGAAAAAACATTAGGCCAATCTGCTCAAGTTTGAATGGAAGTCTGAGATAACCTTTTGTTTAGATATTGTTGCATGGCTTTAGGTACATCTTCATATGCAAATAGAAGTAGACAGTAATGTCATATAAGCTGGTAATAATGTAATATAATTTGATTCGCTATTGTTTTTGAAGGGCGTCACTGCTGTATTTAAATTTAAAAAGGAAATTGTTGAACTTTTCATTTGTTTGCTTGTTTATTTGCTTCCAAGTAAATTCATATTGGACTACCTGCTGTGCCTAATGCAGAGTATCGAACCCCAAATCTTAGCGTTGTATTTCTATAAACTTATTTCAATCCAATCGGGGTGGAGGGCACTGGAGAAGTATAATGTAACTGAGATAACCAGAACAGAGTTCAGGAAGACTTCTGTGTGTTGGAACTATGGGTCTTCCAGGATTGTGGGGCACAGTATAATTCCCCTCAATGAAACAGCAATACGTTTACGGGTGCTACAACCCGGGACTTGATTGCACACGATGAATGAAACAGATAGCATAATGTGACTTTGTTCTGAAAGAAACAAAGGGTTGTATATCTCGCAAACAAGTTTACAAATAATGTTTTATTGTGGTAGGTACAGTTTGTTGGTATTCGTCGACAGGGTTATTGTTACAAATTACAAAGGACGATGAGAATAACCACTACTTCTTCTTTGTCAACTTGTTATAGAAGCGCAGGTTATGTTTGTACTGTCTTTTGTCAGTCTTCAGTGAGGTTTCTTCCAGACTCGATTATTTACTCCACGAGAGGAAGAAATTTCCCAAGCGTGGATGTTAGGCGCGTGGTTTATTTCTACAGCTGAGAATACTACTGGTGTGAATAAGCCACGAAGGTGTTTCCTGTCTTGGCCTATTTTTGGTTGAAGTGTAGAAATGTGCTTGAAGACGCAAATGTCTTTAAAAAAACAGCAAACTAAAATTGTGTTTTGTAAGCTGAATCAAATGAACTGGTATCACCGAACGCAACTCTCTCCCTATTGGTCCAATGATTTACAACGTGGTGGGTAGAGAACAGGTTGCCCGTTGTATTCCCTTCTGTTTAACTATAAACAAACATTTAAGTAGCAGTTCACTTCGAAATAACTTTTTAAATAGCTTTGATTTTTAGAGTTTTATAAAATTCTTTCTTTCTTTAAGTATTTTTAAATCCTTTACGCTAAATATCTTATGGTTTTTTAATCAGTTGTTGTTTCCTTAAGCCTAAGCCATTTGCTTTGTTCTGTTGTCATTATTATAAATATAGTTTTATATCTTGTGTTTCTATCACATTTTTTATCATGTATCGCTGCCCGGCATGGCCAGGTGGGTTAAGGCGTTCGACCCGTACTCTGAGGGTCACGAGTTCGAATCCCCATCGCACCAAACATGTTCGCTCTTTCAGCCGTGGAGGCGTTATATTGTAACAGTCAATCTCATTATTCGTTGGTAAAAGAGTAGCCCAAGATTTGACGGTAAATGGTGATGATTAGCTGCCTACCCTCTAGTCTTACAGTACTAAATTAGGAACGGCTAGCGCAGATAGCTCTCGTGTAGCTTTGCGCGAAATTAAAAAACAAACAAATGTAACGTTCCGTTGTAGTTTATCGTTGTTTGTTATTAAATAAAAAGTTACACGAAGGGCTTTTTGTGTGCTCTACCCATCATGAGTGTCGAAACCTGATTTTTAACATAAGTTGACTGGAAGGACAGTAGTTTATCACAATCCATAATGATGTTTATGGCTTTAAAAAGATTCGAAACGTCGCCAAGATAATACGAAAAAAAAATGTTTTTTTTTATATTACATACGTATATGTATCTTATATTTTTTTAAAACCTGATAATATTATATCAGTGACTGAAATTATACATAAACCTAAATAAACCAAAGCTTTGTTAACAGACATTTTCAAAGGCCTGATAAAAGAGAACGTAAACATCTTTTCATACAAGGAACAAACAGCCATAATGTAGATGTTTATAGCGAACAACTCGACTTATTCTTAGAAGAATTTCTTTCATTTTTCAGAATGTTTCCCGAAAACCTATACATTGTATATCTTTACTAGGCGACTCTAATTTTGAACTAATAGACCAGAGGGAAGACAACTGATGAAAGCTATCCACCCACAGCTAACTCCTGGGTAACGTTTGTCTCACTATAAATTCAGATTTCACCATCACTGCTACAGCACATCTACGGTTCTAAAGTTCGTGTTTTTTTGTGATAATAAATCATGAAATATACGGATTATTACATTCACAGAACGACACAGTAACCGCACCCTAGTTATATGTCATGTGAGAGTATGAAGCTCACGGAAAGCTCCATAAAAATGTATATATTCAAGCGTGTGTTTTCTTGCACCAAAGCGACATCTGGCTATCTGCTGGGTCCACAGAGGGAAATTGAACTTATGATTTTAAAAATATGTAAGTTTTTTATAGTTATTTTATTTTAGGAAACATGAGTTGTGGTGGTTTTTTTACACATATATCGTTTTACTAATACAGAATATTTACAACTGCAGTTGTTTGTTGTTCCATGTAAGTTATCAACCTGTCTGTTTATAAACTAGTGAATCAACGTGACAATCAGTTTAATCAGATACCACTGATAAAATCAGTTATTCCACGTTTGATTTAAAAACAACCTCATCCTCTTCAGGCCCATCACGACCAGATAGCTAGATAATTTGACTCGCAGTCTGAAGATTGTGGGTTTGAATCCCCCTTTTCAACAAGCATGCTCTTTCTTTCAGCCATTGTGGACGTTATAATGATAAGGTAAATCCTATTATTCGTGGCCCGGCATGACCAAGCGTGTTAAGGCGGTCGATTCGTAATCCGAGGGTCGCGGGTTCGAATTCCGGTCGCACCAAACATGCTCGGCCCTTCCAGTCGTGGGGGCGTTATAATGTCACGGGCAATCCTACTATTCGTTGATAAAAGAGTAGCCCAAGAGTTGGCGGTGGGTGGTGATGACTAGCTGCCTTCCCTCTAGTCTTACACTACTAAATTAGGGATGGTTATCACAGATAGCCCTCGTGTAGCTTTGCGCGAAATTCCAAACAAAAAAAACCACACTCATCCTTTATCCTCGTGTTAGCTATGGACGATTTTACGGTCCTACCACGGAATATTTCTTTGTTGGTACTCTGATTACTACACCACACATTAAAACACGTGATCAAATAACAATATCATATTAAAACACGTAATCACATTTTTTTATTCTGTGCCATCATGCTAATTGAATAATAAACTAACTTAGATACCCCCACTTAAGGCGTTGGTAAGTTTCATAACAATACCTGAATAATTTTATGTCTATGATATTCTGTTATCGTTTAGTGTTCACGATCAAAAAATTAGTTTAAGTCCAACTTTATCTAAGAACTTCTTATCAGTGAGAGTTACAATGCAGAAAACTGAAAGCTATTAAAACAATCATTAAAACAATATCCAATATGGGGGCTGCTGAGGTAAAGCGCCATTATAAGTGGGTAACATTTTGCTTCCACCCTCCTTGGACACGTTTCTAAATTCATTTTTATAGTTTCACCAAAGTTAATTTTAAAGTTCACAATTGAAGAATGATGCTGGTTTGTAACACCTATAAACTAGTTTATACCAGGTGTTAAAGACCGCTTCTGGCACAAATAATCATGCTGCAGTAACACCACATCTCTATCAGGAACTGACTTATACTCCTATAACCTTCTACTTATTACAACACATAGCAACATAGATATTTTACAACTAGATTTTTATATATTAATGACAGCATATTTCTTTCTTCGCCACTCTCGATGTATCCGTTCGCGCTCACACCTTCTGGTTTATTTCTTTTATTACGTTCTTAATTTTTATGGAAAATTTCTCAGAGGTCACGTTAACAGGCCCTTTTCTTTCATGACCTTTCTCATCTGCTTTTCACAATTAAGGTTTTGGGTATTAATAATAACAGAATGGGGAATACTGTTGTTTCTTTACATCTTAAAAGGTTCTGGGTACTAATAATAACAGAATGGGGAATACTGTTGTTTCTTTACATCTTAAAAGGTTTTGGGTACTAATAATAACAGAATGGGGAATACTGTTGTTTCTTTACATCTTAAAAGGTTTTGGGTACTAATAATAACAGAATGGGGAATACTGTTGTTTCTTTACATCTTAAAAGGTTTTGGGTACTAATAATAACAGAATGGGGAATACTGTTGTTTCTTTACATCTTAAAAGGTTTTGGGTACTAGTAATAACAGAATGGGGAATACTGTTGTTTCTTTACATCTTAAAAGGTATTGGGTACTAATAATAACAGAATGGGGAATACTGTTGTTTCTTTACATCTTAAAAGGTTTTGGGTATTAATAATAACAGAATGGGGAATACTGTTGTTTCTTTACATCTTAAAAGGAAATGTTGGTACTTCTAATAATAATTTCCTAGCCATTTAATCCCTTGAACTGACCAAACTCTGAGTTTTCTCAGCCCTCCGTCAATCAGAACGGAATTTGATTTCATCGAGTTTATGATACAATATTGACACACAGGATCAAATAACAATATCACATTAAAACACGTGATCAAACTACAATGTCATATTAAAACACGTGATCAAATAACAATATCACATTAAAACACGTGATCAAATAACAATATCACATTAAAATACGTGATCAAACTACAATGTCATATTAAAACACGTGATGAAATAACAATATCACATTAAAACACGTGATCAAATAATAATATCACATTAAAACACGTAATCAAACTACAATGTCATATTAAACACCTGATCAAATCACAATGTCATATTAAAACACGTGATGAAATTTCAATATCACATTAAAACATGTAATCAAACTACAATGTCATATTAAAACACGTCATCAAATTACAATACCACATTAAAACACGTAATCAAACTACAATGTCATATTAAAACACGTGATCAAATAACAATATCACATTAAAACACGTGATCAAATAACAATATCACATTAAAACACGTCATCAAACTACAATATCATATTAAAACACGTGATAATTTTTTTTATTCTGTACCATCATGATAATTTAATAATAAGCAAAATACAGACATTGAAAAGTGAGTTTTACAGGTTAGAACATTAAAACCAAAACAGTGTCTTTAGTTTCTTAGATTTCTGACTAATGCTAACAAACTAGCTGATATTAAACAGAACAACTACTGTAAGATGTCTGATAGTGTATTAAGGTTTCCAGCTGTTGAATTGTTCTTTGCCAGTATTCATAATGTACTCAAGAAAACCATGGCTATTTGTCGAGCTAGTCAGACGAATAGTCGGGAGGTATTTGCGTGATGAAAAATAAAAAATCAATAAAGCTCAGTTTGTTTAATGTTACTGATTAGGAAATCCTGTTCCATATGTGCTGTCAGGTTTACTTGTCTTATTCTCGTGAAATATTTATTAGCTGTCTTTACTTATTCGAGAAGCTATACAATTGCAAAAAAAACATAAAGACGGATAAACAGAAACAACGTTGACCTGTGGGTGAGGGACGCTGGACTCGAAATACGCAGATTTGACCGATCAACATCCAACTCACAGTTAAAACACACGTGTAAAGAAAAACAACTATCAGTACAAAGCTCGTGAGCTTGTTTACATGTTACCTTGGGCCTGGCGCGTTAAGGCGTGCGCTTCGTAATCTGGGGTTCGTGGACGAGTCGCGCCAAGCATGCTCGCCCTCCCAGCCGTGAGGGCATTGTAATGTGACGGTGAATCCCACTTTTCGTTGGTAAAAGAGTAGCCCAAGAGTTGGCGGTGTGTGGTGATGACTGGCTGCTTTCCCTCTAGTCTTACACTGCTGAATTATGGACGGCTAACACAGATTGCCCTCGAGTAGCTTTGTGCGAAATTCCAAAACAAGCAAACAACAAAAGAAAAACAAACATGTGACTTATGGTTCACTGCTGACAGTGTGTGGGCATCCATATACCCCACAACAATAATATTTATGTAATTAGTGATGTCGAGAAAACCCACTCTTAGAAAAATATATATATATGTGTGTGTAAAAACGGCTCGTTTGGGTTGAGAAATTTTTTTACGTAGAGGAGCGAACGACGTTTTGACCTTCGCTCCTCTACGTGAAAAATTTTCTCAACCCAAATGAGCCGTTTTTACATCTGTATTTACAAAATATTTATATATGTGAATAACCATAAAGCAACATTCTTTTGTAATGCGAGTGTTTTAGACTTGGACAACGTCTAACAAATAATTCAACTCAAAATATTTACATCAATCAGTCGCAGATTTTGTTTTCTTAGATGTTAGGCTGTAAGAGGTTTATCTTAGTGTTTTTGTGTGTTTGCGTATTTTATCATCTTCAGCTTTAGTTTTAATAACGCCATCAAACTTCTACGAGATCGACGTGTATCCATATATGGCATTCAGTGCGGTTTATATTCGATTGGAAAATTGGAGATGCTGATCGAGTTAACTCAGTAAGTTCGCTTGCAAGTTTACTGAACTGTCTACAGCAGTCTTTATTGTACACAGTCGGTTTAGAGCGTGAATTAAAGTAGTTCTTTATCCAGAGAAATTAATAGTGGGCTAACGATAGCCCATTTGAATGAATTATTCGTAGAAACACCTGTCCTTAACAAGCGCCCTCATACGCTCAGTTCGACTGTATTAGAGACTTGCTTTGTTAGTCAAGCACGTGTTAAATGAAGTCAATATTTAGTCTATCTGAGGAGGAGGGTTTTAAAAGCTACGTTATTAGTAAAGTAAAGGTTTGCTTCATTAGTTGCCTTATCAACGTGAAGCTACTGAGATAATGTCTTACTACCCAAATCATTATTAGTTTAGTTTCGTTTGTTTTGAATATCGCACAAAGTTACACGAGGGCCATCTGCGTCCCTCATTTTGCATTGTGAGACTAGAGGGTACGCAGTTAATCATCACCACCCATGCCAACGTACTCTTTTACTATCAAATAATGGGACTTACCTTCACTTTATAACAACCCTGCGGCTCAAAGGCAAAATTTTATGGTGAGCGAGGTTTCGAACCTGCGACCCTCAGATTGCCAGTCGAACTCCCTAACCACTTACCCTTCCCGGGCTCACGAGCAAGAAAAGTGAGTTTTGATTTGTTTGAAGTTCAGTAATGGCGTGTTATAATACAGTAATATGAAACTAGCTGAAGAGAAGGCAAGTCATTACTCTCAAAACACCACAAACTTAAATAACAGCTTCATACACAGTTGTATGAAACGACACAATTAATGTTATTGAGAAGTGATGTAAGTTTTATAAAGCAAAATTAAACTTTTATGAAGTAAAATAATTATATGCAAAAGAACATAAAATATAACTTCTGGCGTTACAAAAGAAAACTCAAACATGTTTGAGTTACACAAACCTATAAAAACAATTTGAGATATAAGTTTATTTCTTGTTAAGCTGCCTCACCGAACTGTTTGTGTAATGCTTGACATGGCTGTCAACACCTCATTTTTTAGCGTTATTAGGCCTACAGACTTACTACTGGGCCATCGAGAAATTCTAACGTGAGTAAGTATATACTGATCATAGGATTATTGTGGAATATTTTTAAACTTTAAATGTATGAATCTCTGTTAATTTGTTTGTAATGTGATATTTGAACCCAACTGACAAGCCTAAAACTACTTCTAGAATTAATAAACAACTAAAATGTTTCACAATCTTATTTTCCATCCAAATCAACTGTTTTCAAGCTAGTTACGATCTTAATTTATTTAATAAGTTGTACTCAAGTTTAATGCATGAGTCAGGGCCACTGACTCTAAGTTCTAGTCAGCAATCAGACGAACATATTACTAAACTACACTCAAGTTTCTCGTGATGAAGAGAAACGAAGTGAAGATGTATCTCGAGACGGCTGGTATGATTATCAGCACTTTTTTTTTCAAAATAAAGCAGAGAACAACGTTTCACCTTCTTAGGTTAGCCTGAAGATGACCTCAAAAGGCCGAAACGTTGCTCTCTGCTTAACAATGAACCGTCCTGAGACAAATATATAAAATTCAAGTTTTGTGTATGAGTCAAGACCAGTGACTGTAAGTTCTGGTCATTATGTTAGACCAGCTGGATTAATACTGTGAGAAAAGACATGTGCTAAAAAAAGGTGTGTATAGTATGAAACCTTTTACAATGCTCTTCTCAAATACAATCTCTCTCAGTCTAATCAACGACTGACATACATAAACACTTTACACCTTCATTATCACTTATTAACACCTCATATCACCTTCATTATCACTTATTAACACCTCATATCACCTTCATTATCACTTATTAACACCTCATATCGAGCGTGCATCTCCAACATTCGGTGTAGAGCAAATTCCGGGGAGAGTTTTTAATTATCCTAGTACTTATAACCAGTGAAAACTTATATATATACAAACAGCAGTAAACACTTATAACTTAAGTACTAAAATAACTTATTGATAAACAGATCTCAAGGCTCTAAAGATCTAAAGTACTAAAATAACTTATTGATAAACAGATCTGAATGCTCTAAAGATCAATTTGTGACCAGTTTATTTTAATAACTCAAAATTTTCCATCATTAGACCTACAAATACTTGTTTACAAATATTAAATCGAATAAGCTATATAATAAAAATAAGTTTTTTACCCCTGAAAGCAACATGTACAAAAGAGTTTTAACAATTCGAGGTTTAGCCAATGTTATAAGGATAAGATTTACTTTCGGAGCCACGAGCGATAGTCTGAAACACTCAGTAACTGACTGCCAAAAATAAAAAAAGTTTGAACTTTCATTACACAACATCACTTGTGATAAACTTTAGTAATCAAAGTTTGAACTTTCATTATATAACATTATAAACTTTCAGAAAATAGTAACTAAAATTCCAGATATTTGTTTTCAATGCTGTATTTTTCGATACACTGAGATCATTCTATTGGATCATTTGTATTTCTTAGACAGTAAAACAGGAAGAAAGATAGATAACAACAGTTTTAAACAGACTGAAGTGAAGGGCCATGAAGAGGCAATCGCTCTTATGTTTTTACTATAAAGTTTTACATAATGGGTTGTCTGTATCCTGCCCACCACGGAAAATCGTTGTTACGTTTTTTTATGTTTTATGTAGACTAAACGCAACAGAAAGATGTACACAGATAACAGCTTGTATAATTTATTACAACAAACTATTATATATGTAACAGATATAACATAAATTACATAACAACAATGACAGATATTCAGTTTCAACCTTCAAAATTAATTACAATACAAAATTATACTGGCCTGTATCTAATAATATGATCTAGAATGAAAGTTCAAAAGTCCAGATTAGAAATCCAAAATTCCAGTCTAGGGTGTGAATTTCGAAGTTTGAATGGAGAATGACGAAGTTCTTTTTACGGTGTTTTCGATGAATGTTTCATCTTCTCGTTTTCCGCTCCGGTCTCCCCTAAACAGTCCTGTACGTGTTGACTTTCAGTATAACCACTAATTCGAATGAATCGTAAATATTGACGAAATAAAATTACGGCTTTTGTAGATCTAACTTCAGTCATAAATCCAAGTTGAATAAACACACAGCAAACGTTGAAAATTTCTCAAACGAATGACTGACTCGTATCTCTCTCTCACATTTTCGTCTGTTTATATATTAGTAGGCCTCTTCTCGAACAATCGCGTAACTTCCACAGAACTCCAGAGCAATCCGCGCATGTCCGTTCTTGCACGAGACTCGACGTCTAGACACTATGCCGCCATACATTTCCGTTTACAGTCAAATGATCAATCTACTTAATTCTAGAAATTTCTAAATGTTATTTTAAATGAATAACAACATATTTTATTGGTTTAAACTTTGAAACAATAATATAAACAACAACATGGCATTTCAAACGCTTTTATACATAACAATCGTATACGAGACAAAAAGTTAGAAGTCAGTAGATTTAACGCTGATTTACAGGCGAGATAAAAATATAACAATTACTCTATATGTAAAAACGGCTCGTTTGGGTTGAGAAAATTTTTTACGTAGAGGAGCGAACAACGTTTCGACCTTCTTCGGTCATCGTCAGGTTCACAAAGAAAGAAAGAAGTAACTGGCCGGAAGCTGACCACATGTTTGAAAGGGGTTGTGTAACTGAGTGTCAAAATGTAGAGGGCGTGCTTGGATGTTTGAACATATAATTGTTTATTTTATTATTATTATTTATTATATTATTTTAATATAGGTATAAAGGTGTTCCTTTGTATTGGTTTATTTTGGGTTTAAGTTGTTGTATAAGTAAGGCTTCTTTAATTTTGCGTTTGTTTATGTTTGTTTCTTTATTTAGTATTTGGGTGTTTTCTATGGTTATGTTGTGTTCGTTTGACTTGCAGTGTTCGAAAACGTGTGAAGGTGACTTTTTATTTCTTTGAATCTGGTTTCCATTTTTCTACTTGTTTCTCCAATATAGAAGTCGTGGCAGTTATCACATTGTATTTTATAAATAACGTTGGTGTGGTGTTTGTCAGTGTAATTTTGTGCCTGGTGTTTGAATAAATATAATTTTTCACTCGTAATAACAGTTAAGTGTTTTTGTTGCGTGTAACAATATTTAGTGTGTTTTTTAATTTCAACAAATTCAGAAGTAAATATATCTACACTCACTAGAATACCATAAGTTATTTCATCAGCACTTTATAAAAGAAAGACACTTACGAGAATTTAAGAAAGTAAAGAAAAAAACAGCAATTGTATTTCTGCCTCGCCAAGCGTTCATAAAAGTGTTCAAAAATTCGTTTTGTTGAAGCGTATCTTTTGGCCACTTTCCGTTCCCTATGCAAAGCACTGTTTGCACGCGCTCCGCTCTCTCTCAGTCGGCGTGTAGTAATTTTGCTAAGTTTTCGTGAAATAATTCACTTTGAAAAATGACAACTGGAAACCGGGATATGCAAGTTTATCATTAGTAGCTTTAAAATTCCACGGATGTTTTTGTCCACTTTGTCGCCTGTTTTGTATTCACAGCGATTCAGAGAATGATTTGTTTTTTGGATATTAAGTAACTTTTTGTTCCTAAGATGTATGGCCTTTCATTAAATATTCTGAATTATAAAAAGTAGTGAAAAAGGTAAACCATTTAAATCCGTCAGCTTGAATAACGCGAAAGCTAAAAAAAAGGTACATTAACCTCCTCAGAGGTTGTTATCTTTTAACACTCTTTGGAGATAGTCTCACTTGAAGAACCGTTACTGGATTTAATTGCCCTCTAAGCTACTATACCAAGAAAGGCTTGTTTGATTGGTTTGAATTTCGTGCAAAGCTACACGAGGGCTATTTGCGCTAGTCGTCCCTAATTTAGCAATGTAAGACCAGAGGAAAGGCAGCTAGTAATTACCATCCATCCATCGCCAACTCTTGAGGTACTCTTTTACCAACATATAGTGGGATTGAATCTCACATTATAACGCCCTCTCGGCTGAATGGGCAAGCATGTTTGGTACGATCGAGATTCGAACCCGCAGATGACGAATCGAGCGCCTTAACTACCGGACTATGCCGGACCAAGTGCTGTGAAAACTATTACGATTCACATATGAATATTTTGTCCGTTTTTTTATTTGTTTCAGGCACAGTGTTTTTGACAGATCGACGCCGGACAGTGGACGGTGGTTGACAAACACTACTAAAAACAATACAACTAGACCTTCAGATCATAAGTCGAGAACCCTAACCACCTTGTCCAGTTTGGAGGTCAGAAAACATTGGCTTCTTGCAAATACTATAATTTTCATGTTCAAATTTTGGCACGCCACTAACACTATATTTTGTACCACAGTTTGTAAATTATTTACTTAGAGGTATGACTATCGCTATATTATATCAATGTACTTTAGTCATAAATTTTACTCACCAGTGATTGTATTTTACAAACAACTCCAAACTTAATTTAAAACATGAAAAAATATTTTTTATAAATGTTTTGGTTTAATATTCTTAAAGCTCTTTACATACAATACCTATTTTGGAATAATTGTTTCTCAAGTGACACTAAAGTGACTAATAGTTTGAATATTTTCTGAAACATGTTTATGAATGTTTATCACTAAAAAATGAGAGTCTCTGTATTGTTTGTTTGTTTTTTATGAAACTACAGGAGGCTAACTGTGGTGTACCCACCATGAGTATCGAAACCAGATTTATGGTGGTGTAAGTTCATAAACTTACAGCTGAGCCACTAACTCAAAGGTCATACACACTATTTCTTCTCCAATTACCTATCGACTTATTTTTGTGACTGTTTAATAGGCTTGATTTGTTTGTAGTTAAACACAAAACTACACAATGGGTAACCTGCACTCCATCAACCACTGGTATCTAAACCCGGGTTCTAGCGTTGTAAATCCCGATACTACCATGTTTTTTTACTGGGGTTCTCAGTAGGTTTGAGATCCACTTACTGATCGTATTAAGTCATCTTATGTTTTTCTTACTTGGGGACTCAGTTAGTTTGAGATCCACTTACTGATCGTATTAAGTCATATTATGTCTTATACTGGGGGGAATCAGTAGGACTGAGATCCACTCATTGATCGTATCAAGTCATCTGATGTTTTTTTGTTTTTTATTTTTGCTGGGGGATTCAACAGTATTTAACACTCCTACGAAAAAAAATATTTACATCCACTAAAGTGATACCCTTAGTGGATGTTTTTTAAAAAAAAATTTAAAAATTATTTCGCAAATGTCTGAAAAGTCAATATTATTGCTCCTTAAAATATAAAGGGATAGGGTCAATTAATAACAATTTCATTTAAATACAAAATTATTAGCCTTTCAAGTTGCTCTGGGGCCTATTAGGCTCCAATTTTCGTAGGAGTGTTAAATGCACTTACAGATTGTATTAGATCCGGCATGGCCGAGCGTGTTAAGGTGCTCGACTCGTAATCCGAAGGTCGCGGGTTCGAATCCCGGTCGCACCAAACAAGCTCGCCCTCCTAGCCGTTAGGGTTTTATAATGTGACGATCAATCCCACTATTCGTTGGTAAAAGAGTAGCCCAAGATTTGGCGGTGAGTGGTGATGACTAGCTGTCTTCCCTCTAGTCTTACACTGCTAAATTAGGGACGGGTAGCACAGATGGCCCTCGTGTAGCTTTGCGCGGAATTCACAAACGAAAAAAAACAAATCTGATCGTATTAAGTTATCTTATGATTTTGCCTGTTACAACATTCAGTCAATATTACGTGAATCCACTCATTTTCTACGTCAACTACACAGGTGACCCTGTCGGTAATTAGTAGAATTAACTAAAATATTGGAGGTATTTTACATTTGCATTTTATCATGTGACACGTACGTTATAAGGGATTCTCTAATTAATAAAGCCATAGACACACAAATAACGTCGTGCATAAACATTTAAAAAGTACATGTTTACAAAACCGACTTGACCTAATGGTAACTATAGAGTTAAATGACAACTTTGCGTATACTCTACTCTCTAGTCTATTAACTACTCATTACAAGACCGAAATATGATTTTCTAAGTTTTGATTCACAAAGGTATGCAGTTAATATATATATATATATATATATCACTCCACAGTTACTCGTTGGTGAAAAACTACAACTGTGGTAAATAAACATGAAATATTTAACTTCAGTAAGTTAACAAGGTTATATGCACGGCTAAAAAAACATGAGATATTTAACACTACTGAGTTAATAACATTAAAATCATGGTAAATAATGACGAAACATCTAATTTCAATAAATTAACATGATTTATACCGCGGTAAGTAAACATGAAACATTTAACTTCAGTAAGTTAACAAGTAATCAATCACTCAACTCATTCATTGCATAATAAGTTTTAGAAATAATATATACTTATTTATAGTATTTACTGTTACCCAATGATACGTCAGAGGTAATTATACGGACTTACGGTAATATAATCCTGGATTTGATTTCCCGGATACACAAAGCTCAGATTGGTCATTGTGCAGTTTTATTTAGAAAACCGGCAAAGTTCACTTTATTTGTAGTACTTATTATGTTTCCCTTCATACTTTATTTCTCAGTGTTCGCAGCTTTTTTATATAAATTCTAAGCAAAGCATTCTGCTTATAAAATAATATTTTCCAATCCTGTGTTTATATGACAATTACGTAAGATGAATAATGAGTCAGCGCACGCCAAAGTGATCATGACATAATTGCAGGTTCATGCAGTCTGACTTGGGAAAATTTCAACTGGTAGGACGCCCTCTAACGGACACTTATAGAACTATATACCAGTTATCGCTACCTTGGTAGAGTTTGGTGGAAGTGTTTGTAAAAATAGGTTTGAAATAGTTTGAATGGTTTTTCTTGCTGATTTTCCAATTTGAGATTCTGCTTATTACCGGATATAAGGCGTAGCATTAACAGTAATGTTAACAAAGGTTTCTACTAACAATTACTTGTCCATGAAAAGTTATTTGTATTACAAACACTCTCAATCAATCAGATTTAACAGCTTAAAAGATCGTCAACCAATCAGACTTAGTACTTGTGAGTAACTTAAAATCGCTGTCGAATCAGAATTGCTGTTTTAAATTAACTTTAAACCTCGCGCATGTGTGTGTATGTGTGTATATATATATATATATATATACATACTATATAATAGTATATATAGTCTAATTAGTGTTACTGTGAGGAACAAGAACCAATAATCTGTATCCACTATTAATTTCCCTAAGGATGATGTAGTTTGTCAGGTGTAAAACAGAACGTCGATACAATTTCATTACAAATACTTCCTGAAAGGGAAATTATAATTTGGTTTTACACAGTAATCCAGCCTATATCTTCTTATCTTAAGCTGAGATCATTTTAAAGTTCAACTTAAAATTGTGTATAATTATATAAACGACAATTAATACTTAAATGTGAAGCTAGGACAATAAAACCAGCTATGAAACTTGATTAGTCGAACAGTTAAACATACACAAAGAATAAGAGGAAATACTAATCGTCATTATTTCATTCCATAGAATGAGTGCATAACACAAATAATAAATGAATAGTTATTATACATAATTATGGACAATTAACTCGATTAGTGTCCACTCGTGGTGTATTGATATCGCTGTTATTGTCTGTATTATGTGATGCCTAGATCAGCAAATTATAATCCTGGCACAATGTCCACTCGTGGTGTATTGATATCACTGTTATTGTCTGTATTATGTGATGCCTAGATCAGCAAATTATAATCCTGGCACAATGTACACTCGTGGTGTATTGATATCACTGTTATTGTCTGTATTATGTGATACCTAGATCAGCAAATTATAATCCTGGCACAAGTTACCTAGTGCAAAGCATTGATTATGAATTGGAATGCCTATTCTCTGGACCGAAGTTATGTAAATTTGTGATTAATGAAAGGTTATTTTAGAACACGAAAAGTTGTCTCCCTCACATGTATTTGTAAATAGCGCCCATAAAAACTTCAGAATACAAAATACGAAACTGCACATTTACGCACATCTTCTCATGAGACCAAAAAAACCTCCATATCGATTCACATAGGACGAAATACTGGTAACAAAACACAAAAAAGAAACACTCATAAAAATAGCAAAACGTAAGAAATCAAGATTTGTATTTACCCACGCATGAATCTAATGAATCTCTAAAACAATTTTGATAAGATCCATCCACACCTTGCGAACCACTTACATGAACACATAACAGACAGAACTATTACATCTGCATAGATTGGCCTTGCATGGGCAAGCGCGTTAAGGCTTGCGACTCGTAATCTGAGGGTCGCGGGTTTGAATCCCCGTCGCGCCAAACATGCTCGTCCTTTCAGCCGTGGAGGCGTTATAATGTGACGGTCAATTCCGCTATTCGTTGTTAAAATTGTAGCCCAACAGTTAGCGGTGGGTGGTGATGACTAGCTGCCTTCCCTCTAGTCTTACACTGCTAAATTAGGGAGGGCTAGCACAGATAGCCCTCGAGTAGCTTTTTGCGAAATCCAAAAACAAACAAACAAACTGGATAGATTATTAACTCTAAATTGCTTGATACACAAATTTTACTGAACCCACACCATTGTGGCGAATTTCCTTTATCAGTAACTTTTTAAAAACACGAATATTATTAGAGAGTTGAGTGACGTTTTTCCGAATTTGTTTGTAATACGACAGTATATAGCGTGTTTAAACCACAAGCTCCGACATGTACCTTTAAAACAAAAATCGTCTTTTACCTCCCCATTTTGAGTCCACGGGTGTTTCGAAAAGTTACGAGTATATTCTTTGAATAAACTGAAGTTGTTTAAGAGTTGGGTTCTGTTGATTAGCTGTCTTTCCTGTGGCTTAAAGTGTACTGGCGTCAATAGCTATTATGTAGTTTTGGGCAAATATCTGAAACATAATATACCAGCCTGTTATTTTCTCTCTGTGAGCCCCCTAGTGGCTCAGCGGTATGTCTGCGGACTTACACGCTAAAATCCGGGTTTCGATACCCGTGGTGGGCAGAGCTCAGATAGCCCATTGTGTAGCTTTGGGCTTCATTCAAAACAAAAACTCTCTGTGAACTCAGCAGATACGGCTTTGCTGTGAGAAAAACACATACACACACCAACCTGTTAAGCCTGAACTAATTCTAAAAGCTTATAATACTAAAAGAAAAAACATACATTACGTGATAATTTCATTTGAGTCTTGTATAATCTGTATGAATAGGGAAACGTGTGCATTTCACTATATTACTTTCTAATAACTCACTTAAAGAATACCAGTCATAAAAACATTATTTATGTTTTGGGTTTTTGTTGTTCTTAATTTCATTGTCACTTATCGCACATGAAATGCTTCACAGGATTGTGCAAAAAGACCGATGGCCTGATGAATGTCTAAGTAACGACTATTCGTTACTAGTTTTAAAACGTGGCTTTCATACTGTGACGTCAGAGCTGTGGTTGCTATTCAGTCTAATAGAGCATCTGGTTGGAAATGGTGGTGCTATTTATAATAATAGAATTAAAGAATTATTTAGCAAGATTTTTGTTTTACGTCTTCAAAAGGCATTATTGTGTTATATAGGTGTGTAAGAGTGATTTGTACCGAATTTCGCGCGAAGCTACACGAGAGCAACCTGCGCTTGCCATGCGTATTATAGCAGTGGAAGAATAGATGTGATTAAACTAATAATTATCAACCACCGCCAATTCTTGGGCTTCTCTTTTAGCAAAGAATAGTGGGATTGACCGTGACATTATAACGCTTATATGGCTGAAAGGTTTGTTTGTTACACGAGGGTTATCTGTGCTATTCGTCCCTAGAGGGAAGGAAGCTAGTCATTACCACCCACCGCCAACTCTTGGACTACATTTTTACTAACGAATAATGGGACTAATTATAAACTTTTAACACCCCCACAGCTAAAGGGGGAAACATGTTTGATGCGACAAGGATTTGAACCCACGAATCACGGATTATGAGTCGAGCTCGATAACCACTTGGTGATACTAGGCCTGGTGTAAGAATGATTTCACACCACTTGGTGATACTAGGTCTGGTGTAAGAATGATTTCACACCACTTGGTGATACTAGGTCTGGTGTAAGAATAATTTTAGACCACTTGGTGATGCTAGGCCTGGACATGACAAAACTAGTCACATTTCCTCAATACATTAAAGTGCACTTCAAAAAGTTTTGAGCAGTGGAAAAATTAACTATAGTAAACAGAAGTGGAGTATTTAACTGTAGTAAACACTAGTGGAGTAATTAACTAAGGTAAACACTAATGGAATAATTAACTACAATAAATAGCAGTGAAGTAATTAACTATAGTAAACAGCTGTGGAGTATTTAACTGTAGTAAACACTAGTGGAGTAATTAACTACAGTAAACAGTAGTGGAGTAATTAAATATAGTAAACAGTAGTGGAATAATTAATTACAGTAAACACTAATGGAGTAATTAAACTGTTTCCAGTCATTGTTTTGATGAATATACATAAATACGACGAACTTACACACACGTATTGGCTTTCTTGTCTGAGTCTGAGAAGCGTATTTGTCTGATTGGTTCCTGGAAGACAGATTTCTCCAGTCTTAGTGTAATCGGTAACTTCTTTTCTTTTTCTTTCTTTTTTATTTATTTCTCTTTGGCGATAGTTCAATCTGATATTATAGAGTAATATCTACTGGTGTACGGAGCTCTTCGTTTCTGGTGTATTCTGTATGGTTCGATAGTGACTGTCGATAAAAGTGACCTCTATCTTTTCGTCCGGTTATTGAACTGGCATTGGTAGGTGCGTTATGGCGTTCTACTCGTAATCTGAGGGTCGCGGGTTAGATTCTCCGTTGCACCGAACATGCTCGCCTTTTCAGCCGTGGGGGCATATAATGTGACAGTCAATCCCATTATTCGTTGGTAAAATAGTAGCTGCCTTCCCTCTAGTCTTACACAGCTAAATTAGCGATGGCTAGCGCAGAGAGCCCTCGAGTGGCTTTGCGTAAAACTAAACAAAAACAAAATCGTCCGGTTAAAATTACGCTGAAATGACCTTTGTTACGTAAATGTGTAAATATTTTGTAAACGACAACATGTCGTGTTGTGTTTGGATTTTCATTTCTATTATCTATGTTTCCATATTTATATTATTGTTTCGAAGTTTAAACTAATAAAATATGTAGTTATTCATTTAGGGTAACATTTAGAATTTTCTTGAATTAAGTAGACCAATCATATGTTTGTAAATGAAGTGCTGGTGACTTCGTGTCTAGACGTGTAGTCTCGTGCAACAACGGACATGCGCGGATTGCTCTGGAGATCTGTAGAAATTTCGCGGTCTTTCGAGGAGTTTAGGCCTACAATATATAAACAGACGAAGATGCGAGAGAGATAAGAGAGATTCAGACATCAGTTTTTATTCGAGAGAAATAAAAATAGGAGAGTCAGACATTAGTTTTATTTCAAAAGAAGAGAGTCAGTTATTTGAGAAAGATTAAGTGTTTGCTGTGATTATTCAACTTGGATTTGTGACTGAAGTTAGATCTACGGGAGCTGTGATTATATTTCGTCAATCTCTACGATTCATCTGAATTACTGCTTGTGCTGAGAGTCGGCGAATTTATTGAACTGTGAACTGTTTCTGAACTTCTTCATTTAAGCTTCGGAATTTCTTCGTGGGACCAAATTCACACTCTAGACTGGAATTTGAGACTTTCATTTTAGATCATTATATTAGATACAGGCCAGTACCATTTTGTATTGTGATTAATTTTGAAGTTTGAAACTAGTATTATTTTGTTTTGTAATTAATTTCGAATGTTATAACTTAATATCTGTCACTGTTATTATATAATTTATGTTATATCTGTTATATTTGTTAATAGTTTAGTGTAATAAATTATACAAGCTGTTATCTGCGTTTTTCTGTTGCCTTTAGTCTACAAAGAACATAAAACATAAAAAATACGTAACACCTTTTAGATTGTTATATCCAATTTTGAATTAGATCACTCGTAATAAACGTAAACTTGGCATAAAAGTGTAGCTTACAGTTGGAATGTTTTCATTATCTAAGTTTCAAATTCATAATTTCAAAATAAAATGTGACAAGACACTCGACCTTCAATATTCAACATCCATTTCTCCATTTCATAAATTTATAATTACAGTTGTAGGATTTTACACTTTCCAACTAGTTATGAACAGAAACTCGTTACTGTGAAAAAAAATAGCCAATCTGCCATAACTTCTTGTTGAGCGAACGTTATAATTTTGCTTGCAGGTCTAAAGAAACATTCAACCAATATATAGCTTACTTAGAAAGCAAACTAAATTATATTAGATTCGTAATATTATATAAGTGGTAAATGTATTTTTTGTCTTCCAAAAATATTAATTATCTTAAAATATTCTGATTAAATATAAACATCATCTAAACCGTCTATTTCAGTGTTTATTTGTGTCAAATACAAGGTTAACAGTGGGCTATTTGTGCTCTGTCCACTGCGGGTATCGAAACCTTGTGTTTAGTGTGAACGAAGGCTATGTATCCGTTGAAGCTGTAATTTCATTAGAACGAAAACACGAGGAAACGTAATTATTTTTTATTATATTACCTTTTTTGGTTTTTGAGTTTTTTTCCCGGCATTGCCAGGTGGTTAAGGCACTCGATTCGTAATCCGAGGTTCGCGAGTTCGAATCCCCGTCACACCAAACATGTTCGCCGTTTCAGCCGTGGGGCGTTATAAAGTTACGTTCAATCCCATTATTCGGTGATAAAATAGTAGCCCAAGAGTTGGCGATGGGAGATGATGACTAGCTGCCTTCCCTCTAGTCTCACACTGCTAAATTAATGGCGGCTAGTGCAGATAGCCCTCGTATAGCTTTGCGCGAAATTCAAAACAAACCAAATTCTAAGTTCTCTTAAGTACTTAGTTTATTTATCTTCCTTCTACTGATTGCAATGTTTAAAAACTAAATGTATACTCTGATATTGTAGTCTGGTTCGTGTGTATGTCTGTCTGTGTTTTCGCGTGCGTACCTAGCGTAATAACACACCGATGTACACAACATTTCACTCAAAAAGTCCACATGAGAAACTCCTCCCCAAATTTAGTCCAAGTCCAAATCAGAACCGGAATGTGGATCACTTTCAAGGGCATTTTCGCGGTTTTGGTTAACATGTGGTTACATTTGTAACCTAATTCCTAGGCACAGTTAAGACTCAAAAATCACAGAAATCATCCAAGTCATTGATCGTTCTGGATCTGAAAAAGATCTGAGCTTTTCGAAGGAGAAATTTGGCGTTATCCATGCATGCAATTACGATGAAAGCGTCGGGCGAAGGGTGTGCAATCTCTCTGGTTCCTCTTGTTAGTAGCCCCTAGTGGCTCAGCGGTATGTCTGCGAACTTAAAACGCTAAAAACTGGGTTCTGATGCCCGCGGTGGGCAGAGCACAGATAGCCCGTTGAGTAGCTTTGTGCTTCATTCAAAGCGACAATAACAACATCCTCTTATTAGCAAATGAAACCATGAGATCAAATTTGTTGTTTTTCATCGTGATATTGTTATTGAAATTCATTCTGTAAATCACGTCGATTCTGGAAACATGTATGTTTAAATACGTGATATGTAAGGATGTGACTTCTGTGTGACGAGCTAGTTAAAATAGCAAAATATATTTTTTCAATTTGTAAATTGTGTCGCACTTTGAAACATTAGGCTTTAGATAGGGTACACGTGTAAGAAGCTTAGAAAATAATTATTTTATAATCACTTACGATAAAATGTGCCTATCGTGCCCTGCTAAGTCAGTGATTATTATCCTATTAATTTGAAATGTGTTTTTATTTATATCCACTTGCTAATTAGATTTCAGATAATGTCATCTATAAACTATTTCGTACTTTTAAACCCTGAAGAAGTCCTCTAAAAAGTTAAGCCTCGCATGTCCTGCTAGTTAAAACGCTCGACTCACTAATCGATTATCACAAGTTCGAATCCCCATCAGCGAACATCCTCTGTCTTTCAACCGTGAGGGCATTATAATAATCCACTAATCTTGGTAAAAGAGGAGTCTAAAAGTTGGAGATTAAATAACACCAAAAAAAGTATAATAGATTTTTTGCCTTTGACCTTCGTGTTAATCTGAGGGTCGCGGGTTCGCATCCCGGTTGCACCAAACATGCTTGCCCTTGTCAGCCGTGAAGGCGTTATAATGTGACAGTCAATTCCACTGTTCGATGGTAAAAGAGTAGCCCAAGAGTTGGCGGTAGGTGGTGATGACTAGCTGCCTTCCCTCTAGTCTTACACTGCTAAGTTCGGAACGGCTAGCACAGATAGCCCTCGTGCAGTTTTGTGCGAAATTAAAAAACAAACAATACCTATAATTTTCTGAGGATTAAAAAGATGCAGGCACAGTTTGTGAAATAAAGAGTATTTTTGTTGGTTATCAAGAGAGACATCAGTGAAAAATCTCTTTGAAATTTACAGCTCATAAAAAAATCCTCAGAAGACAAAAAGAGAACATCACAATCCCATAACCCAGTCCAAACATAATAACATAACGTCATCTTTCAGTGAAGCTTTAAAAGACTAAACGTGATTTTCAGGACTTGCCCCGTGATTGATGTTCTAGAAATGGAATCATGGCTTTGTTGTGTGACTTACGAAAGTGATTTTCGCGAAACAGCAATCGAAATGGCATAACATGTTAGCGGAGGTTTCTGTTTTGTTTTTGCACCAAAGAAGGAGTGGCTGTGATAATGGCACAGCGATAAAGAATGAATCCAATTGGAGAAACTGATTGATGATTTAACGAATGGGAAGAAGGATTACTATTAACACCTTTAGATACGTTAGATCGATGAACAAAACACATTTGGTGTAGTTCAACTATGTAGATTGAAAAGGAAAATGGCTTTAATATTTGTAGTAATGAACAAAAGAATTATGCAGAACGTAATATGCAGTGAAACAAAAACTGGGATTTTCTCAGGATTTAGTATCCGAAACATTTTATCCCATAAGAGAACAAGATTACAGCAAGAACGTTACTTTATAAACAAGTTATTTTTGCCATACTTTCAAACCAAGTTACATGTGTGACTCTTTCTTACGTTCACGTTGTAAATATGCTTGCTGTATTTAATGTTAATAACCAATGACGTATGTTTGTTTGTTTGTTTTAGAATTTCGCACAAAGCTACTCGAGGGCTATCTGCGCTAGCCGTCCCCAATTTAGCAGTGTAAGACTAGAGGAAAGGCAGCTAGTCGTCACCACCCACCGCCAACTCTTGGACTACTCTTTTACCAACGAATAGTGGGATTGACCGTAACATTATAACCCCCACCCCTGAAAGGGCGAGCATGTTTGGTGCGACCCTCAAATTACGAGTCGAATGCCTTAACCCACCTGGCCATGCCGGGCCTAACCAAAGACATGTGAAGTTTACATTGTTACCCGAGAATAAAAGAAACTGAACAAGTTTCTTCAAATTTAATGGTTTAATTGAAAATTAGATATAAAAACAGATTGATTGATTGATCATTTGTAATTAAGTACAAACATTCACAATGGGCTATCTGTTCTCTGCCCACCATAGAACATCGAAATACGGTTTCTAGCGGTGTCAGTCCGCATGCATACTGCTGTGCCACTGTAGGGGGGGCATAAAAACAGAAACTTAAATATCAGTTATTCAAAACTGTTTTAATATAACGCACTCAATACACTGCATAAATTAGTGTTACAGGTTAAATATGTTCTTATGATGAGCTCCTCGACAACGCAGCGGTAGATCTGCAGACTTAAAGCTTTAGAAACCGGGTTTCGATGCCCGTGGTGGGAAAACACAGACAGCCCATTGTGTAGCTTTGGGCTCGATTTCAAATCAAACAAAAAACTATCAGAAACATAGTATAATTTCTTATCTATTTTCTCTTTACTACCCCCAGGGACTTTTGTTTGCTTGTTTTGGAATTTCTCATAAAGCTACTCGAGGGCTATCTGTGCTAGCCGTCCCTAATTTAGCAGTGTAAGACTAGAGGGAATGCAGCTAGTAATCACCACCCACCGCCAACTCTTGGGCTACTCTTTCACTAACGAATAGTGGGATTGACCGTAACATTATAACGCCCCCACGGCTGGGAGGACAAGCATGTTTGGCGCGACTCGGGCTCGAACCCGCGACCCTCAGATTATGAAGCGCACGCCTTAACGCGTTAGGCCAGGCCAGCCCCCCCAGGGACTTAACGATAAGTCTGAAATCTTATAATGCTGAAAACCAGGGCTTGATACTCGTGATTAACACCCATCATTTTGTAGTTAATGCATCTGATGTATTTACTCTTGTTACAAAGCTTTTTGAGAACTGTCAGTGCTAGCCGTCTACAGTTGTGAAGCGACAGACCAGAACCAACACAATCCACTGACAATTTGTGGCTGTTAGTCTAATGGAATAGCGGGATATGAAAGCCACTCTTATAACACATATTTAGCCTCCAATTGCGAGTGGCAATTTAGTTTCGTTTATTTTTTGGTGATAACGGGACGCGAACCATGCAAGTTTCATTCCTAGTTTAGAGCATTGATTACTGCACATGCTGCACTTGGGCCACATCTAAAAACAAAGGCCTCCAATAGAAAACTAGTTGCATCTTACATGTGAAATGTTTCGATTGTCTATCCAATAAATAAAGAATTAGAAACTACTTAACAGAGACGTGAACAATTTTATTATCAGTCAGAGTACATTAAACAGTTTTATGAGTTACTAAATCACGTGCTGACTAACATTAATGTTTTTAAAGCAAAATATTCAACAAGAAGAAAGTACACGTCTTCCAAATTTCTTCCTGTAGAAAAATTCAGTTTTATGTAAAAGTTTTTAAAATTCCATTTAAAATTTCTGAAGTGCTTTTTTTTATTATTTTCCAACCAAAAACGAATTTTTTTGTCGATGTGGCCACTATTGTGTTATAATTCTTAGCTTTAGAAGTGTTTGGTTTTTTTACAGATTATATGCGTTTTGTATAATCTGATAACAATATCATATATACAGTACATTTATTAGAATCCAAAAATCAAAGTATTCGGTGGAATAAAATATAGTGTACATAAATAATACATTGTTTCCTCTGACATAATAAGGTTTAGGTCTGCAATATATCATCTGATCTTACTGTAGATACATTAAATGGTTGTTGTTGTTTTGAATTGAGCATAAAGCTACATAATGGGCTATGTGTGCTCAGCCCACCACAAGTATCGAAACCCTGATTTTAGCGTTGTAAGTCCGCCGACATATTGCTGAGCTGCTGGGGAGCACGTGAAAGGGAACAATCGATAACAGTGAGATATTACGCGTACCGAATTACAGGTTATTAATTTAAGTTATCGAACGTGTAGAGACAAACGTTTACTAAACCTCACGCGCAGGTTTTGATTATTGATAATAAACAGCCACATTGGTCCAATGTCTCCACCAATCATCAACAGCTTCTCGCAAGAAGATCGGCGCCGGAAAAATAAAACTAATGAAAAACAACATCGGGCCCGGTATGGCCATTCGAACCAAACATGCTCGCCCTCCCAGCCGTGGGGGCGTTGTAAAGCGACGGTCAATCCCACTATTCGTTAGTAAAAGAGTAGCCCAAGAGTTGGCGGTGGGTGATGATGACTAGCTGCCTTCCCTCTAGTCTTACACTGCTAAATTATGGACGGCTGTCGTAGATAGCCTAGTGTAGCTTTGCGTTAAATTCAAAAACAGAACAAACAAGATCAGTGATATAAGAATTACGATTAATGTTCGGGGACAAATACTTGAAATAGTAAAGAGTTTCCACTACCTGGGATCAACTGTCGCAGATGAAGGTTCCAAATTTGAAATACACTTCAGGATTATACAAACAATAACAGCGCTGGCAAGGTTGAAACCAATATGGAACAACAACAACACTTTCAGTTACAACATTAGGCTGTTGCACTCCCTTCTCATATCCGTATTTCTGAATGTTTGTGAAACATGGGTCTTCACAGCAGATTTAGAAATAAGAATGCATACCATGGATATGAGTTGCAACAGAAAAATCTTGCGAATCTCATATAAAAATCGAAGAGGTCCACAACAAGATCCAACAAGATATCGGACCTCACTGAGCTCTCTTGACCATTGTAAGAAAACCAACGCAAACTGAAATGGTATTGTTAGGCCCCATGGTCATCTGGTTTGGCAAAGACCATCTTGAGAGGGGAAAAAAGAAGAGGGTAGAAAGACAACATCAAGGAGTGGAGAGGCCTAGAAGAAGTGGTGGGTAAACAACGTAAAGGAGTGAAGACATAGAAGGAGTGATAGAAAGACAACATCAAGGAGTGGAGAGGCCTAGAAGAAGTGGTGAGTAAACAACGTAAAGGAGTGATAGAAAGACAACATCAAAAAGTGGACAACATGAAGTGCGTCAGCTCTCAAAGGGCGACGTAAAACGTGGAAAAATGGAGGAGGGGTGGTTGCAAAGTCTTTAGTGGTGCCCTAACTACCCCGAGGGCTGAGGGATGAAGTGAATAAAGCGGGCAAATGACTGTGCTGTTACTCGTGCTTAGATGTATTGCATCTGTCCTATTGGTAATTAAATGCTGTAATAGAATCACATAGAGGACACACAAAATTAGTTTTTTAGCAGTCTTCGTGAAAAACTATACAATTTTGATAACTATAAGTAATGATAATTTATCACGGTATATACCTTTCCTTGTTTGTATGTACCTATCCTTGTTTCTATACTAGTGTAATTTTGTCGTAAATTGAGGGGTTTTATTCATCATTAGCAAACATTAAAACTTTATTCTAAGCTTAGAAATGTGTGGTAGAATTAATTTTGTTTGTTAATAATTAAAAAAACTGAGAGCGAACCCAAATCCATGACTCTCCCCAGTAAGTAAAAGCTCCATTCAAATAAGCTAACGAAATTCGAATCTAGTAACACTATAGGTTATTCTGACTAGTCCTACATACACCTTTGTCTGTATTATAACATAGAATGCTATTTCTAAAATCAAACAGTGAGAAAGTTTTAAAAGCTTGTGGATGCCGTTTTTTGTTTGTTTGTAGTCAAGCACAAAGCAACACAATGGACTATCCGTGCTCTACACACCACGGGTATCTAAACCCGAATTCTAGCGTTGTAAGTCCACAGACATTCTTCTGTGCCACTGTGATGTATAATACTGTATAAATACCTGGATATTTTGTATTTAAATGTGTTTTTCATACAGCAAAGCCACACAGGACTGCCTGCTGTGCCCACCTACAGGAATAGAACCCCTAACTTTAGTGTTTCAAGCCCATAGATTTACTGCTACTCCAGCAGGATAGTATTGATGTGTTTGAGAGCGTACAGTTAAAACCGCGTGTAATTATATATCAGCATCTTTATCTCTCTTTATTAAACGTTTTTTTTAACAGTCGAATAATTCCACCTAATAGATGTTATGTTTAGTGGAATGATACATTGTGTCGAGTAAGTCTGGTGTAAAAAAAAGTTCCTATTTCTTTTCTTATCGTCAGCTAAACAGAAGAATCAGTGATGCAGTAATCGAGTGAACATTTCTTACGTGACTTATTTTTGCTAGAAAACACGAACATGAATATAGCTTTCGTAGAAAACATGTTATTTCTTAATAGCTTCCGACAAAAGTCAGTAATAGCAAAAAAAATCCTTACGTTTCCTTTTCTTATAATGCCACATCATACGTGAATGGAAACATCCACTATTTTTCAATGTATGATTACTGAAGTTGCTATAAATATCACACATACGTGATTAGTGCAGGAAATAATTATTTATATTCAGTTATTTTTCTGCATTTTTGCGAAGATGTCCTTCTTGTAGTTATTGCGTTGCTGTTAACCAAATGTCAGAAGTTTTCAAATACGTACTTGTCCTAAAAGGTGCATATTTCAACGGCTAGAAACACGTATCACTTCGATCTTCTGTACGTCATTCCTGGAAATTGATGAACTCATATCAAGAGTGACACAGATGCTTGCACAAACTGGTATGAGTTAGTGGTTGTTATCCCTATAGATACCATTTAGAATAACCTGTGACAGTGAATTCTGGTATATAACGTGATTTAACTTTTTTGTTCTATATTTACATAGAACACCTACTTGTCTTTATCTTGTAAAGATGTAAAATAGAACTATTTTCTTCCTTGTTCTATGTGAATAAATCTTATATTTATCTGTCCTCTTGTTATTGTACATTTCCTTCCTTTTCTCTGGAGTTTGACTTAACAGCCCCTCAGTGGCTCAGCGGTATGTCTGAGAACTTACACCACTAAAACCCGGGTTTCGATACTTGTGGCGGGCATAGCACAGATAGCCCTTTGTGTACCTTTTTGCTTAATTACAATAAAATTGCCTAACGTTTCCAAAATTTCCGTTTTAACCTTATTTGCTGAATAGCAGGAGTGATTTATCTCGTTCTATTGCTGAACAAAATCATAAGCAAGAGACGCTCCAGGGCGTTCCAAAAATCTTACGCCATAAAATTTCAGGCTTTTTACATAATTTACTCACGAAGTTTCTTAGCTTTCTGTAGAATCGGATTTTTGAGCTGTTTGATAGTTAAGTAACTAGTACTTCAAACATTATTTCTGTAAGTTTTACACGAATTTTCTAATTAAATACGAAAACTGAAAATGTGTTATAATAATATTTTATAGGAAAGTGTGTTTATTTGGGTCTAGAAATGGAGACTAAACGATCATTACGACTGTTTCGTTCTGCGAAATTAATTATTTTTTCATAAGTTAATGACATTAATATCCAGTTCATCCCTCGCTGAACTTATTGATGATTTACTGTCAGTCCTGAGGATATACCACACTGAGACTGTTGGTTTCTGTCAGTCCTGAGGATATACCACACTGCGACTGTTGGTTTCTGTCAGTCCTGAGGATATACCACACTGCAAATGTTGGTTTCTGTCAGTCCTGAGGATATACCACACTGAGACTGTTGGTTTCTGTCAGTCCTGAGGATATACCACACTGCGACTGTTGGTTTCTGTCAGTTCTGAGGATATACCACACTGCGACTGTTGGTTTCTGTCAGTCCTGAGGATATACCACACTGTGACTGTTGGTTTCCAATTTCCAACGGCATTTTAATAAACCACAGCATAACGAACAGAAGCTCGATTATTTCTCAGTTCATGCCCGGCACGGCCATGTGTGTTGAGGCGTGCGACTCGTAATCTGAGGGTCGCGCCAGAAATGCTCGCCCTTTCAGCCGTTGGGGCTCTATATGTGACGGTCAATCTCACTATTCATTGGTAAAAGAGTAGCCCAAGAGTTGGCGGTGGGTGGTGATGACTAGCTGCCTTCCCTTTAGTCTTACACTGCTAAATTAGGGACGGCTAGCACATATAGCCGTCGAGTGGCTTTGTGCGAAATTCCAAAACAAACAAACAAAAAAGAATTTCTCAGTTCTGCCATTCTATGTTAATGTAACATAGTTGGTCGTGCCTTATGTTTGGTTGAATGTTGCTGATATTCTGTTTACTGCGTTGTCGACTTTATGTGAACAAAAATGTCATTATTGTAGTAGGAGATTAATCACTCCACTGTTATATAGAATACAATAAACAAACTGCTTACTGTAGAATTCGACTAGGATTGCTTCGTTCTGGTGTACGTTTCTAAATGGAAAATTTAACTTAATTTGTTTTTGCTCACAAACGACCAAGTCAGGCTTAAGCTTGATAGGAAGTTTTTGTCACTTTATTCGATAATCACTTTTTAAAACTTACATGGAAAATATCACGTAGGATGACCACCTTCCTTTTGAACTGAATAGATGCATTGTTATAACAAGTAAATACCATCAACAAGGGACAGTGGTGTTCTACAACTGTTCACGTAGCCAGTGATCAAACTGGCTAGAGTAAATCTTATTTATAAGATATATTTCTATTTTTCACGACGTGTTTGGCATAGAGACATAACTTATTGAATTTCCAAGCAAGTTCGAGTCTATAACGAATCATTTCAGTTCTGTAGATAGTTCGTTACGCTGGGGTGAAGTAATAAACGTAACTGTATTTGTGACGTTGTAAGTTTTACCTGTTTCAGTTGTCGAAGTATTTCTATAGAATCTGTATAAAACATGAACTGCTGCCGGACATCAACTTGTACTCGAACAAGACAAAATGGCTGTATATTATTATTACATCATATATATATTATAGAAACTTTGATACAAGGAAACAAAGAAGTAATATAGCCCCAGATAACAAAGGCCGAGACAGCACATACGACTGTAAATTATTTAGGAATATGTTTCTTAAAGCTATTAGACTTTAGTCTAACAGTAAAACGTACTGTTAGGATTATGGACGTTAAATACCATAAACTGATAGAACACCACCAACACTTATGAAATCAATATTTTACGTTTCACGAAGTTTCATATTATTAAATTTAGGGATTTACTGCTATGTTAAAAAGTACTGCAAATGAATCGAAGACTTTCAAATTGGCCGCGGGATCGAATCCCCCCACTGAATATGTTTGCCCTTTCAGCAATGAAGGCGTTGCAATGTGACTGTTTATCTTATTATTCGTTGGCGGTGGGTGGTGATGACGAGCTAGCTGTCTTCCCTCTTGTCATAATTGATAAATTAGGGACAGCATATGCATCATGTTCTAAACAACTCAAACCAAACCACTTTTAAACTAATCAGAAGTGTGGAGAACAGTGGACATTCGAGACTTGAGTAACGTGAGTTAATGTATACTGTAAACACGGTTTGCTTTCTCTACTATAGATTTTAGTTGTAATTTTGTTGCGATGAGTATCAGACGTCATCTGGCGGCCAGAAAGTCGAAGGTTTGCAGCTAAACTTGCGACACACAATCATCCGTATATAGGTGTGTTATAAAAGTGACAGTCACTTCTGTTTCTCGATTTACAGAGCCCCATAAAGCATTTGTTGCCTTCATTCACTCTGGTTAGTGAATTTTACCTGCACCATAGAGACTCTGACATCCATTACTACCCGTTGAAAACGTCGATTTTGTTTTTTTATTTAAGCACAAAGCTACACAATGGGCTATCTGTGCTCTGCCCACCACGGGTATCGAAACTCGGTTTCAGGCGTTGTAAGTCTGCAGACATACCAGTGTGCCACTGGGGGACGCTGGCTTGGAAATAACAGTTGTTATTTGCTTTTTAATTGATCATTGTGAAGCTTTGTGCTCAATTCGAAGCAACAACGATTCGAACCAGCAACCCTGGAAAACTGACGTGAATGTCTTTACGTATCACGTGATATGTAATGACAGACGTATAGCGATCACATTAGAAATGTGATCCAATGTTAATAAAGAATCAAGGACTGAAAATTGATATAATGTAAATATCTTTCTAATATCTAGTTGATCAACGTTCGAACCGTAACTCAGGTAATTCTGGTAAATAAAACGTTACACATTTTTCGATGTCGTAATAGTTATCCCCTTCCAGTGGCAAGTTTGGTTTGTTTTTAATTTTGCGCAAAGGTACACAAGAGTTAGTTATCTGTGCTAGCTAACCCTAATTTAGCAGTGTGAGACTAGAGGGATAGCAGCTAATCATCACCACCCGCCACCAACTCTTGGGTTACTCTTTCACCGACGAGACCCTGGCATGGCCTAGCGCGTTAAGGCGTGCGCTTCGTAATCTGAGGGTCGCAGGTTCGCGCCAAATGTGCTCGCCCTCCCAGCCGTGGGCGCGTTATATTGTTACGGTCAATCCACTTTTCGTTGGTAAAAGAGTAGCCCAAGAGTTGGCGGTGATGACTAGCTGTCTTCCCTCTAGTCTTACACTACTAAATTAGGGATGGCTAGTACAGATAGCCCTCGAGTTGCTTTGTGCGAAATTCCAAAACAAACAAACAATTCACCGACAAATATTAGTATTGACCATAACATTAAAATGATCCCACGGCTGAAAAAGCGAGCATGTTTTTGGTGTGACGGGTATTTGAACCCGCGACCCTCGGATTACGAGTCGAGTGCCTTAATCATCTGGCCATGCCGGGCCGTTATAAGTAAGTCTGCAAGTAATTCATCAAGTTGTGATACCTGTGATGGATAGAAAACAGATAACTTTAGGCTTAACAACAATCATACAAAAATTAGCAGTATCGCAGATTGGTGTTTTTCAAATGGACTTCGATCAGACAGAAAAAAAAAATTCTTTTCATTTACCGACCACAAAACAACTTCGTCATGAATCAGACTTTACTGGAAAAAAATTGTGCATCTAACCGGAATTTTGTAAATTACCCAAACTACACGTTACTTCGTCATCTTGTCAGGTATGTGTTAAGTAAGGAAAACCAAGTGTAATAATATATAACACTCTACCATACTCTACGAATTATTAATTATTTTAAACAATAACTCTCATGGATTTATTTGTGTATGACATGCTTCTGATCTTCAGGTATCTTACACAAGATGATTAATCATGAAACTCAACATGTTAATAGCAGTAACAAGTTAATCATTGGACTCAACATGTTAAGAAACACACTTTTAGTAACATGTTAATCGCGGGACTCAACTTGTTAACAACACACTTATCAGTAACAACTCTAGAAGTTTGATTATAATGTATTATTATTTTATAATAAAATGATTTTCAACAAGATATAGTTAGTTCTAACTTTACAAATAATTAATTATATCCGTCCTTGTAGTAATATCAATATGATATTCGTTACAAACTTCATTTTTCCGATTACTTCTCTGAAAAATGGTTCTCTTCACAATTAGGCTTTGAATAAATTTGATAAAATTTGAAATAAGCTCATAAAAATTGTTTAACTTTCAGGACAGTGCTGATTTCATTGCAGATTGGATTCTATTTGTGATTTCACAAATCATCCTGTTTTACAAAAACAAATATTTAAATATAGGTTCGGTTTCAGGTTCATATTAATTTCGCTTACCGAAGGGTTCGGCTTCTTTGCCATGTTTTGAACCCTATGATTTAGTATGAGTTGTTTGTTTTGGAATTTCGAACAAAGCTACTCGAGAGCTATCTGTGCTAGCCGTCCCTAATTTAGTAGTGTAAGACTAGAGGGAAGGCAGCTAGTCATCACCACCTACCGCCAACTCTTGGGCTACTCTTTTACTAACGAAAAGTGGTATTGACCGAACATTATAACGCCCCCACGGCTGGGAGAACGAGCATGTTTGGCGCGAACCTCCGACCCTCAGATTACGAAGCGCACGCCTTAACGCGCTAGGCCATGCCGGGCCATTTAGTATGGTAATTAGTAGCTTGTGGCCCCCCAGTGGCTCAGCGGTATGTCTGTGGACTTACACGCTAAAATCCGGGTTTCGATACCCGTGGTGGGCAGAGCACAGATAGCCCATTCTGTAGCTTTGTGCTTAATTCTAAACAACAACAACAAAGTAACTTCTGTATCTCATACTCTGTACTGAACACACACATTCCTTCTCTCCATGACAGTCGGGGTCTTTCAATACTCTTGTAGAAGACACTGGTAACTTTTCGATTAGTCCATGAATATTAGATGATGTGCATAACACCTCCGGCCGTGGTCCTTCATCAAAGTGAATCATAGCTAATTAAATACACCTTTCTAAACCTTCACTTATAAAGATTAGTGTACATTATATCATAGATCTGGAAGGCTATTCAGGTCAATCCGGATTTTGTTCCTCTGGTAAAATATTATACTAATTCTTTCCGTCAATCCAGAGAAGCGTTTGTGTTATACACAACACACTGATATAGGATCCTAGGATAATACATGTAATACCAAATAAAAACTAACAACTCTCTATCAACTCATAGAAAAAAATAATCCATATAGAATGTAACTCTCTGAAACAAGAAATCAAATAATTAAAGTATTTTCAGTTGATGTAAATTATGACTGCGTAACTTTGAACGTAAATCATACATTGGTGATAAGATCCAAAGGTCTTAGCTGATACTCAACACTATCTAGTTATAATGTGTTTGTACGGATAAGTATCTCACCAAGCTTAGAACCTAATTACATTTCATGCTAACACTACCTAATTATAATATATTAGTATGAGTAAGTAATTAGGCTTAGCACCTAATTACACTCCACATCAATACAACCTAATTAAAATGTGTTATTATGGGTAAGTAACTAAGCTTAACAACTAGTTGCATTCCATACTAACACCACCTAGTTATAATGAGTTAGTAAGGGTAAGTAGGCCTATCTCCTCATTACAATCCATATTAACACTACCTAGTTATAATGTGTAATTATTAGTAGTAACTAGGCTTAGCATCATTATTATTACATCTTAATTAGAAAGTGGTCATATTTCTATTGATTAATGATTTGTTCGTGCTTGTTAATTAATTTTCTTCATTTTTAAAGTTAATGACGATATTTTGCTGGTATAGAAATCAAACTGCTATTAATCGCTCACCTTTTGAGAACACGTGATATTTGTTACTTTGTATCTCAAGGTGTTCTGAAAATAAACCTACTTAGTTTGAATATTTCACAGTCGTAATAAAGTCGAAAAGGTTTGTTTTAAATTTGCACAAAGCTACACGAGGGCTATCTGCGCTAGACGTTCCTAATTTAGCAATGTAAGATTACAGGAAAGGCAAGTAATCATCACCACATACCGCCAATCCCTGAGCTACTCTTTTACCAACGAATAGTGGGATTGACCGACACATTATAACGCCCCCAAGGATGAACGAATGAGGAGGTTTGGTGTGATGAGAATTCGAACCTGCGATCATTTGATTACCAGTCGAGTGCCTTAACCAAAGCCACGACTCAAGAGTAACATGTGTTTGATAACATTTCTTATCTTGAACATTTATTTCAAATGTTATCTTTTATCAGTTCCATGTTACTGAAATCGATTCATAAGGCTTTGTCTATTTCGGCCTTTATCTTGGGTTTGACCTATTTCAGACCTTCACAGTAGCTGGAATGTGTTATCGTAAAGACATGTTCAGCTTTCATCAAATTTTTATTTCTTAAATCCGACACTTTTGTTGATTTTTAAACTTCATACAATTCAATGTAACAAACAATTAGTTTGTTAGGAACCGTTGGTTTGCGTATAAAAAAAATTGTTGTATAGCTATTTTAATGTCGTACTCCAAAGTTAAAAAAAAATCACCAGAAAGTTAATGATACAGCGAATTTGTTCCGAAAAGAAATATATACACACACTTGTTCTCGTGTCTTTACACAGTTTCAAAGTCCCAACAATGGAACATGACTATTATAAACCCTAAAAACTCTTTCTGTTAACTCTTATAAGAAAAGTACCCCACTTGTACAGCGATAAGTCTAGGGATTTACAACCCTAAAATAAGGGGCTCGATTCCCCTCGGTGGACTCAGCAGATAGCCCAATGTGGCTTTGCTACACGAAAGCACACACGCGCACACTTTTCAGTAAAACTAAGTTTAGAAACTTAAAATGATGCCTTCAAAAGGTGTTCTGACGAAACTCGGGAATTTCTGTATCTGAAGAGAATATATCTGTTTCATAAGTTTCGAGTATTTTATATTTTCTCATCTAGAATATTTTAAAGCTGCTAAATATATATCAATTTTCACTCATTTTCTGCAATGTTTATCTGTGTTTTCAAGAAGAAGAAAAACATTTTCTGGATTTTTTCCTCCAGAAAACCCTAAGCCATTAACATTATTTTTCTCAGATTATCAAAATTCTAGATGTATAATTCATTCTTACCTTAAAACATTGCCTTGTTTTCAGTTTAGTTTTCTCATAACTAATTTCCACTTGCAATTTTTTTTCGCCTTATTGTTTTTATTTCGCCTTTGAAGAAACATGTAACATTGTTTTTCACCTATATCTCTCTGTTCGACCACTCATTTTATTTGTCAATATTTTGACTTCTCCAAAAGAATTTCATCTAGTTCCAATATCAGTAACTTAAGCTTTTTTAAGCTCATAACTCACAAACTGCTTCATTTCTTGAAAATGTCTTTCCATTCAAACGTCGCCTGCTTCGTCTGATGATGTTTGTTTGTTTGTTTGCAACAGTTTTCCCATTTAGAAAACAACAAAAACACTGCCGTTGACAAGAGACATTTTTTTTAATAAACTCTCATTTGAACAGCGAATCAAGATCAAAGAAGGATAATCCGTTTTTTTAAAGAGTTTTTGTTCTTCATATTTCACGGATATCGCAACTTTTCAATAGTTAAGAAATAACGTACTTGTAGTGAGAGACAGGCATCATCCATAAACTGGCAGCTGAAGAAATCATTCGTTTGTTGGATTTGAAGAAAAAAAATCCATAAGAGGAAATTGTTCTGATTCCATGAGGGTTTGCGAAACTGGAAAAGAAAGTTAATAGGTCAAATGAGGATCAAAAAAAAACTGGCTTTTTGTTAGGAAACTTTGAATTCCACTTATCTGTTAAAACACTTCTTGAACACTTTGTAAGCGAAATAACACAAATTGAAGCTATCGCAAAATGTGTGGCTTCCGATTTCTTACAAAAGTCGCCTCTTCTTATTATAAATTATTTACTTTCAACAAGAAGTGAGAGCTTTACCATGTAATTTATTGATTTATGTTTGACACTACAAAGTCACAAAATAAAGATAAAGGTAAATATCTGATTAAAGTGAAAAATCTTTAAAATTCAACCCTAAGTATGAATTGACAAGGATTTTATTTATTGTCAATATATCACATTCTAATATCAATATATCACCTAATAATATCACATTTTAATGTCAGTATATCACCCAATAATATCACATTTTATTACCAATATATCACCTAATAATATCACATTTTGTTATCAATATATCACCTAATAATATCACATCTTATTGTCAATATATCACCCAATAATATCACATTTTATTACCAATATATCACCTAATAATATCACATCTTATTACCAATATATCACATTCTAATATCACATTTTATTACCAATATATCACATTCTAATATCAATATATCACCCAATAATATCACATTTTATTACCAATATATCACCTAATAATATCACATTTTGTTATCAATATATCACCACACCTAATAACATCACATTTTAATATCAATATATCACCCAATAATATCACATTTTATTACCAATATATCACCTAATAATATCACATTTTGTTATCAATATATCACCACACCTAATAACATCACATTTTAATATCAATATATCACCCAATAATATCACATTTTATATGCAAAAAACGGCTCTTTTGGGCTCAGAAAACACTTCAAATAGAAGAGCGAACAACGTTTCGACCTTCTTCGGTCATCGTCAGGTTCACAAAGAAAGAGGTAACTGGCCGGAAGCTGACCACATGTTTGGAAGGGGTTGTATAATTGAGTGTCGCAATGTAGAGGGCGCGGTTTGATGTTTGAATATATAATTTTATCTATAATATTATAATGGTGTTCCTTTATATTGGTTTATTTTGGGTTTAAGTTGTTGTATAAGTAAGGCTTCTTTAATTTTTCGTTTGTTTATGTTTGTTTCTTTATTTAGTATTTTAGTGTTTTCTATGGTTATGTTGTGTCCATTTGACTTGCAGTGTTCGAAAACGTGTGAAGGTGACTTTTTATGTTCTTTGAATCTGGTTTCCATTTTTCTACTTGTTTCTCCTATACAGAAGTCGTGGCAGTTATCACATTGTATTTTATAAATAATGTTGTTTTGTCAGTGTAGTTCTTACATAGTATAGACCTTAGTTTTGTGCCTGGTTTTGAATAAATTTAGTGTTAACTGGAATGTTATATTTTGTTACTAGTTTTTGCCAAATGTTGGTTATTTGTTTGCTGATGTCAGGAATATATGGTATACAGCAGTATATGGTTTCGTGATTTTTTGATTCGTGAGATATATTTACTTTTGTTGGTTGATTTTGCTTTCTGTCTGGGTGTGTGCGTATAATGTTTTCTACGGTTTGTGGAGGAAACTTATTGATGTTGATGAAGTATTGTTTTATTTTGTCTAATTCATCGTTAATTTTATCTGGTGAGCACAGTTTTATGGCTGTGTTTATCTGGTTTCTTAGTATGTTGAGTTTTTGTTTTGTTTCATGTGCTGAGTCCCAAGGAATGTATAGTCCAGTATGGGTGATTTTTCGGTGGATTTCTGTTTTGAATTGTGTGTCGGTTCTTATAATTTTGAGGTTAAGAAATGATATTTGATTGCTTTCTTCCTGTTCACATGTGAAGTTAATGTTGGGATGTATAGAGTTAATGTGAGTGAAAAAGTTAAGTATGTGTTCTGTAGATTCGAATCCCGCAACCGTGTCATCTACATATCTGTACCAGTATAGTGGTGGATGTAATGCTGTATTAATTGCTTGTGTTTCAATTTGTGTCATAAAAATATTGGCTAGAACTGGCGATACTGGGTTGCCCAGATAAACCCAGCCATAAAACTATGCTCACCAGATAAAATTAACGATGAATTAGATAAAATAAAACAATACTTCATCAACATCAATAAGTTTCCTCCACAAACCGTAGAAAACATTATACGCACACACCCAGACAGAAAGCAAAATCAACCAACAAAAGTAAATATATCTCACGAATCAAAAAATCACGAAACCATATACTGCTGTATACCATATATTCCTGACATCAGCAAACAAATAACCAACATTTGGCAAAAACTAGTAACAAAATATAACATTCCAGTTAACACTAAATTTATTCAAAAACCAGGCACAAAACTGAGGTCTATACTATGTAAGAACTACACTGACAAACACCACACCAACATTATTTATAAAATACAATGTGATAACTGCCACGACTTCTATATAGGAGAAACAAGTAGAAAAATGGAAACCAGATTCAAAGAACATAAAAAGTCACCTTCACACGTTTTCGAACACTGCAAGTCAAATGGACACAACATAACCATAGAAAACACTAAAATACTAAATAAAGAAACAAACATAAACAAACGAAAAATTAAAGAAGCCTTACTTATACAACAACTTAAACCCAAAATAAACCAATATAAAGGAACACCATTATACCTATATTAATATTATAGATAAAATTATATATTCAAACATCAAACCGCGCCCTCTACATTGCGACACTCAGTTATACAACCCCTTCCAAACATGTGGTCAGCTTCCGGCCAGTTACCTCTTTCTTTGTGAACCTGACGATGACCGAAGAAGGTCGAAACGTTGTTCGCTCTTCTATTTGAAGTGTTTTCTGAGCCCAAAAGAGCCGTTTTTTGCATATAAAATTCTCAACAAGTGGGTTTCTCGATATCACTGATCAATATCACATTTTATTACCAATATATCACCTAATAATATCACATTTTGTTATCAATATATCACCACACCTAATAACATCACATTTTATTGTCAATATATCACCTAATAATATCACATTTTATTATCAATATATCACCTAATAATATCACATTTTATTATCAACATATCACCACACCTCATAATATCACATCTTATTATCAATATATCACCACACCTAATAATATCACATTTTATTATCAACATATCACCACACCTAATAATATCACATTTTATTACCAATATATCACCTAATAATATCACACACCCTGAGATTAATAAAAACATCACAACTCATGTTACAATTCTTTTCCTCGTTACAATTTCTAAATAAAAAGGCCCGGCATGACCAAGCGTGTTAAGGCGCGCGACACGTAATCTGAGGGTTGCGGGTTCACATCCCATCCCGCTTAACATGCCCGCCATTTTAGCCGTGGGGGTGTTATAATGTTACGGTCAATCCCACTATTCGTTGGTAAAAGAGTAGCCCAAGAGTTGGCGGTCGGTGGTGACAACTAACTGCCTTCCCTCTGGTCTTACACTACTAAATTAGAGAGGGCTAGCGCAGATAGCCCTCATGTAGATTTGCACGAAATTCAAAAACAAAAAAATCCCTCGTATAGTTTTGCGTAAAATTTAAAAAACAAAGTGACAGTGCTTTCTACTGGTCTAGTGATTGATTCCAACATGTGATAACCACGTATACAGGTCAACTGATTACTTTCAATGTATAATACTGTGACTGCAAGCTCCCTCTATTATAAGTATCCAGTTTTGTACACAAATATCTGTCTTTGACACTGCAGTGATAAACCTTACAACTTCATCTCCAAGTTCTTTTGCAATAAGTTAGGGCCCAGCATAACCAAACGTGTTAAGGCGCGCGACTCGTAATCTGAGGGTCGCGGGTTCGCATCGCGGTCGGGTCAAACATGCTCGTTCTGTCAGCCGTGGGGGCGTCAAATGTGACGGTCAATCCCACAATTCGTTGGTAAAAGAGTATCCTAAGAGTTGGCGGTGGGTAGTGATGACCAGCTGCCTTCCCTCTAGTCTTACACTGCAAAATTAGCGAATGGCTAGCGCAGATAGCCCTCGAGTAGCTTTGCGTGAAATTCAAAAGCAAACAAACAAGCAATAAGTTGGATTCTATCTTAAAACAAATGTTTTCTTTGATTTTGCGAACTTGATGTTTCAGTATCATTTTACGTCTATAACTTTTTTTATTACCTTTTTTTCACTTCTATCTCTTCTAAACCTAATTCATCCATAGATTTTCGTATCATCCGTTGTTTCTTCCATAGATTCAGCACTAGAATAATGATAGGAATGTTTTCATTTGTTTGTTTGTTTTCGCATCTTCTGAAAAAAGATAATCGAAAATTCTATTTTTCACAAATACTGACAAACTTTCGTTTCACTCTTTTTAACATTCTGACTGACGTTTTTTGCAAGTATGTTTCTGTATTTCGTTTTCATTTTACAAATGCCGTAACTTTAATTTGTATATCTTCATTATATAATAAAGCATCAGCAGCCGACACTTTTTTTAAATTATTTCATTTGATCTTCTTTTGCGACGCTAAAATATTTTAATTTTACCTAAACATTTATTTTTCTGAGGGAAGAAGATATCCTAGCGTTGTAAAATCACAGATATAAAGTTGTGCCACTAGGGGTAGGGTGGAAATGAGATATTACGAGAGTAAGATGGCTTAGCAGTAAATAGTTTCTTTGTTTGTTTTGAATTTGAGAGCTAGCTGCGCTAGCCGTCCCTAATTCAGCACTGAAAGACTGGCGGGAAGTCACCTAGACATCACCACTCACCTCCAAATTTTAGGCCACATTTTTATCAACAAATAGTAGAATTCACCGTCCCGCTAGTTCACCACCACGACTGAATAGGCAAATATGTTTGGTGAGACAGGGGTCAGAACTCAGTAATGGAGTGTGGCTTGAAGCTGTAGTCGACAGGGTGTGGGCTCAAGGTTTGTGTGAGTTATTGGTTGTGTATTTTACATAACATCTCACCCTAACTGCTCGGTCCTACTCAACTGCATGTTAGGAACCATAAGATAGTTGTGATGGACTTAAATCCCATCCTAGTGGTTGAGTGACCACTGTAGTCCGCTTGTGTCACAGAGAATAGGAGTCACACATCTAATTTTGAGGTCACGGCAATGTAATATATTCACTTACTTAACACCTACTGTTAATCTTTCTTTTAAACATGAAGTTTTACAATAAACTACTCCCTGTGCTGTTCATAACTCAGGAATCTAACACCAAATTTCAGCATTATTAGTCCTAATTTACCGCTGAACCACCATGGATAGTAGCCTTGAATTAAACTTAGGTTTCACAATGGAACATCTGTATTGAACGAAACAGACCAATTATCTAACTTTCCTTATAGTGTTTAATACGTTATCTTGAACCAAGTTTCACATCAATAATGCTAATAGAAATGCGTGTTTCTAACTATGTAACTGTCTTTAACGTATTATCAAAAACTTCAAGCCCTATAAGTATATAACCGTTTTTAACAGTTATGATCACTTTTACGAATTCGTTATATAACTGAAAGAGGAAAAAAAAATCTAACTCGTGTTTGACTTTAAATTTCAAAGTTGATTTCATATGTTGTATAAGGAAATGCAAAGAAATGCAAAAGTTATTTCTTTCTACTCCGAGACTTTGTTTGCTTTATAAAATCCATTTTTGCTGTATAAAATCTATGTATCTATCCCGATAAGGCAATGTTCACTAGGAACAGATGACTGCATGTAAAATAACCAGACATGAATGATTAATTTAAACAGAATAGAGATATTCATGCTTCGTAAACATTCATGACTGAAAATAGTCATACAGAGTTATTACAAATCAGTTATTACATTGTATACTGATTAAAGCGCTTGTCTTATTAGTAGAATTTTCACTTTAAATATGATATACAGTGTACGGTAAATATCCACCCTCATTTCATTTTTATTTTATTTTAAGAATAGTCACCCACTAGTACAGCGGTAAGTCTACGGATTTACAAAATCAGGGATTTGATTCCCCGTCATGGACTCAGCAGATAGGCCGTTGTGGCTTTGCTGTAAGAAAATAGACACACCCGTTAAGATTACAATTAGTACCTTGTCTTAAACTGACACAACACCAATAGGAGTGACAGTTACCAATATTTGCATTTTTAAATTTCTCAAATTTCAATGTTTTACTAATAGTTATGGCTTATGTCTGTGATTTTATATTTGAAATTAAGCACATAGCAACACAGTGAGCTATCTGTGCTTTGCCTACCACAAGCATCGAAACTTTGTTTTAGAGTTCTAAATCCGCAGACGTGCCACTGGAGAATATGGTTTCAAATCGATTACAAATATAAGTAATTTTACCAAAACATTCATCGTTATTTGTGACATGTAAGTCACTATGTGTACGAGTTTTAAATTTGTTTAATAATTGTTCGCAGTTGAGCACAAAGCTACACGGTGAGTTGTTAGCTCTGTGATCGCCACAGGTATTCAATCCTAGTTTTTAGCGTATAAGTCTGCAAACAACTAAGTCTGTCGAGACCAAAAAAAAGGAGAAAAGGTGGATTCGAACCGGAAATCTGCTAATAGACAGATTTTTCTTTGTCACTTAATTTATCGTTTCCTGGGTTTGTTTAAAAGTATTTTATTTCAAATGTATTTAATATGTTTGTCAAAGACATCTGTTGTTAACTTAACGAACATGTGAAAATACCGTGAAAGTGTAGAAGTGTCTCAGTATATTTTTATCACTAGAACTAATCCTTAAAAACACATTTTGAAATGTAACCTTTAGATAGTAAAAATAAATAAATGTAAAATTGGTGCATTTTGGTTAAATAACTTGTCAATAATAGATGTAATTCGCAATATCCTATTAAAAACACCACCATAAACATTCGATTTGAATTTTGTTATTATGTTACTGCTGGAAAGCTGAAATGTAAAGGTTCTCCATAATGAATAAAACATTCAACGTCATATCTTATCCGAAGAATAATATGAAATCCGCATATTAATTTCCCGATGATCTACCTTACTTAAAAGGATTGGTGAAACATTCAAACTGATTTAACGGAAAATGATTTAGTTTCATGGTTTAGCTTAGAAATATTTTAAATGTATTAATAAAGTCAAAGAGTTACACACTGAGAAACTTTAAACAATATTTTAACCAAACATCTCATTCAAATATTCTGTTTTTATTATTCAAAAGTTGCATTTTACTAAGTTCCTAACGCTAGTGACAAGTTGAAAAGAAATAACGCATTAAGATTTGTTTGTTTAGAATTAAGTGCAAAGCTACACAATGGACTATCTGTGCTCTGTCCACCACAGGTATCGAAACCTGGTTGTCAATGGTGGGAGTCTGCAGACATACCGCTGTACCACTAGGGGAGTGAATAAAGTATTAAATAAAGTGTAAAATATAATGAAAAAAAGGTTTTATTATTCAAAAAGAATTTTTAGGGGTAATGGCAAATGTGATTACAATAAGGTGTAAAAATCCTGTTCCCAATACTTTGTTCATAGCAAAGCAAAACTAACTGTTTATAATTTATTATCGTATATATCCAAAATCATAGGAGTTTATATTTCGGTAATGTAATCTTTATGTGTTTGTGTGTATGTGTAAATTAACTTTGAAAGTTTCAGTTACAATGTTTACGATGTGCGAGATACACATATATTCAATAGTAATTCCTAAATGTGTTTCATTGAAGTTTAAACAAAAAAAATTAAAACGTGCTAAAAATCACTTTTCGTCCACCTAAAGGGTTTGTTTATTTGTTTGGAATTTCGCGCAAAGCTACACGAGGACTAGCTGTGATAGCCGTCCCTAATTTAGCAGCGTAAGACTAGAGGGAGGACAGCTAGACATTACCACTGACCGCCAACACTTGGGCTACTCTTTTATCAAATTATAGTGAGATTGACCCTCACAATATAACGCCCCCACGGCTGAAAGGGCGAGTATGTTTGATGTGACCGAAAATGAATCTCGCGACCCTCAGATTACGAGTCGAACTAAGGCGCCTTGACCCACCTGACCATGCCGGGCCCACCTAAAGGAAGATTTAAAACATTTATTTTAGTTATGTTTGGTTACTCTTATGTCAGGAGCTGCTAATAAATGGTGAAACCATTGAAAAAGACCAACGACTGTCATCTACATAATCAGACGTTAATGTGGTACGTTCAGGTCAAACTGAATACTTGACACGTTTCACTGACAGAAAATGCGAAAAAAATGACATTTGGTTCGGACCAGCGATTCAAGTGAACTTCTCGAGCGAGAGTTCGTAGCTAGTGTAAAAATATTGGGATGAAGAGAACCTGACAGTTTTAAATAAAATGAACAAAATATATTCTACAACAAAAATAGCCTGAAACCTGAGCGCGTGCCCACGTGCAACAATCGTCACTCCTAATCGTATAACTATTAGTCCTGAAGTTTTCCTTCAGGCGAAAATAATTTCTTTTTAGTAAGAATGAAGCAGCTTTGTAAGGTCTTCTTTCCGCAAAATTTTCCAACGAACAGTCTCGTTTTATTACCCGTGTTCTTTGACACCTTTGGCCAGTTACCAGACTCAATTAATGTCATCTTTGATCAGCAAATGACATTCCAGTTGAAAGTGGATTTTTTTTAACCCAGGCTCAAAACACACTAACGAATCTACGCTAACAAAACACGTGATCTGACAAGATAACAAAGGGCTTGATAACAAGGTAATTTAGACATCTCGGATCGACTACGTGTCGCCACCATTAGAGTGCAGAAATCAAATAACCTAACGGATTATATCACTATAAATGGTTGGAAAACATTTTATCCTTACAAACCACATTAGACCAGCTTTATCTGAACACAGTAGATATCCTGATGTGAATTTGCTATCAGAAAAACACACACACACATTTGTCTGAACTTGTAACGTGTTTCTATGGTTGGACCGAGACTTCGCATTGTGTAAGTAGAAGAATACACTTAGAGTTTGAAGTTTACTAACAGGACGGAGATCTAGAGGGAGTAGATATAATGAGTACTATTTGTATGTAAGCACAGAGCTACACAAAAGGCTATCTGTGCCTTCCCACCACGGATATATAAACCCGTATTCTAGCGTCGCAAGTCCGCAGAAATGCCGCTATAATGAGTAAATAACTGAAATATTCTACGAGGACTGCAACTCACGCGACATATGCATCCAAAGGACTGCACCTCACGTGGCATCCAAGTAAAGTCATTCTTCATTCTGAGAATAACAACCTTCTACAGTTCCTGATCTCAGAATGTGTTAACGAAATTCTCTGTCATTTATTGACGTTCCAATAGATAGAAGTGTAAAGTGCATTCAGACAAACGTTAGGCCATGCGCTGCTTTACAACCAGTAAAGAAAACATTTAAGATAACAGCGTTAGGCCGGCACATCCTGCATTAAAAATCAGTGAAGAAAACATCGGAAATAACAGCGTTAGGCCGGCACATCCTGCTTTACAAATAAGTGAAGAAAACTTCCGATCTAACAGTGTTAGGCCGGTACATCCTGCTTTACAAATCAGTGAAAAAAACATTCAAGATAACAGCGTTAGGCCGGCATATCCTGCTTTACAAATAAGTGAAGAAAACTTCTGAAATAACAGCGTTAGGCCGGCACATCCTGCTTTAAAAACCAGTGAAGAAAACATTCAAGATAACAGCGTTAGACCGGCACATCCTGCTTTACAAATCAGTGAAGAAAACATTGGGAATAACAGCGTTAGGCCGGCACATCCTGCTTTACAATCAGTAATGGGAATGTTCAGAATAACAGTGTTAAACATGCTATCCTCGTTTTGTTTACTCTGACAAAGTATTTCCGAAGAATGAACCAATATTTTGAAGGTTCTGTTATTACCACTTTTCCACTATCAAACTTCTGAGAAATATTTCTTATATTTTACTTTTATCTTTATTACAATATCCTAAATTAACTCCTTAAAACGACCGTTGTTTTCAAATTCTCTTTTTCAAGTTTTTCTTTCATGTTTAGATAGAAAGCACAAGGGAACGTGGACATTAGAACTAGAGTTAATGTGAAGTAACTCAAATTCAGTATTTATGGAGCGAAACTAAAATAGATAATAAAAATCTTGATAACAACTTGTTTAGAACCTAGTTTTATATTTCCTTGTCTGAGGTACTTACTGAACCTAGCCAAAAGTACTTATCATTTTGACCAATGTACATAACGTTTCAATAAATTCTTAATAATTTGAAACACTCATAAAAAAATCCAAGAGTTTCCTAATGCATGTTTTAATTTCACCTTTAAAATGCTCAGCATATTTTTTAAACTGTTCCCTCCCACCCCGAGTGTCTCAACAATAAGTCTTCAGATTTACTACGTTAAAGATTGAGTTTTGATACCTGTATTAGGCACCCCTTTTGTAGCCTTATGTTAAACAATAAAGGAAATATGAACTGGTCACAGGTCATTAACAGAGATTAACTGTTGGTTTCTCTGTTAAACCAATAAGTAGTCAGGAAAAGATGAGGCGTATTTTACTTATCGTCAATTACAAAACGTATATCAAATGCTTTTGTGTGAGTGTGTTTTTTTTTAATTTTGCACAAAGCTACTCGAGGGCTATCTGTGCTAGCCGTCCCTAATTTAGCAGTGTAAGACTAGAGGGAAGGCAGCTAGTGTTTACCACCCACTGCCAACTCTTGGGCTACTCTTTTACCAACGAATAGTGGGATTCACCGTCACATTATAACGCCCCTACGACTGAAAGAGCGAGCATGTTTGGCGCAACCGGGATTTGAACCCGCGACCCTCAGATTACGAGTCGCACGCCTTAACGCGCCGGGCCTATACCAAATGCAGAAACAGACAAGTATGTCCGACCATGTACGTGATATACACAAGTATGTCAACAGTTGATAGATTGTGTACTATAAACAGAAAATACGTGCAATAGTAATGAAACGTCCAAGCATATACAGAAAGTTGTCGTACATTGACTGCCACCTATTAAAATCAAGATTTCATTAAGGCCATAAGTACAGTATTATCATATACGTTAGTTAATCAAACATGTTTTAAATGAAAAAAAAACCATTAGTTTTGAGAGATTATAAATCGTGATAGAGCGTAAAAATAAAGGCCTAATGACTGGAATACAGATGAAGTTCAGTTTAAACGACGAAAGTTGACAGTATTTGTATGCCTTAAAGCATTGGATGAGAAAAATGAGATACTAATATCAAATAGATCACTAGATGGCGCTTTGTGTTTGTAGGTATCGATAATTCGTATACGATTAGAGAGTAGTGTAACGTCACACTTGGGAGACAACAGACCTACCTTACGCTTTAAAACCTCCTTGAATCTACTGATGGATATTGTAGCATAAGTTACGTTTGCGGGTTCCCGGAATTTGACACCTCTGACGGTGATCGACACCCTGGCTTCTTTGGACAGTTTCAGGCCTACACGGCCGGGCGCAGCAAACAAACTTTCAAGCGACGACGGCTACAAAAATAAATTGCCGGTAACTGATGATGGTGTTGGAGGAAAACCGCTGAGGACAGCAGTGCTTGTTCAGAATGGAGTTAATCACAGTTTTCACACCACTATTCACGAACTCGAAAGGGAGACTTCGGTGGGCACTTCCAGAGCACGTGCTGTGTCAAAGAAACAGCTGAGTGTAGAAGACACGGATGTAGAAGATGATAAAAGCGAGGACGGAAAGAGAGCTCCACGAGTCCAGCTGCGACCTTTTCCCGAGACTTGCGAGGCCCTGGCCGTGTACCCGAGGTCCACCGTCGTCTCTGACGTTTCCTCGATGTCAGTCTCTGCGAGTCGGCCTTTTGCAGTACTTCTGCGCTTACGAGTGACAGAGATCGTGGCTGGAATAGTGACCATACTTTTAGGTGCTGTTGCATGTTTGGACGCAGCAACAAGATATATGCTGGGACTGGGAATCCCTGTAGGGACACTCACTGTATCAGCGGCGATCTTTCACATCCAGACAAGCCGGCGGGACTTCAACTCTGCTCTTCTCGGCAACAGTACCACTCTTATCATACCTTACGAATCACGAGTTACGCGCTACTTCGTCACCGCGAGACCTTTCTTGCCAACTGTAGCATGCATCCTGGCTTCCTTACTTCTGCTAACACTGTCCTGCATGGCCGCTGTGGGACACGAAAAAAACAGCGTGGCTTTGGGATGTCTTCATGCTGTGTGCGCACTTGCAGTACTGGGTACTGAAACAGCCGTCTGGGCCCTCCGATGGCACTGTATTATGAAACTGCAGTGTTCGTAAACAGCAGGTAAAACATTGGCAGACAATCTGCAATGAATGTACACTTGAAGTTCCTTGAAAACATTAAAATTCCAACAAGAGAAAAAAACATTCATCGCCAACTGATAATAGCTTATACGAGAGTAATAAAGAGAAAAAAAGCCTTTCTGTTAAACATAGGTAACTTGTAAACAGTTTGTTAATCTACATTTAAAAAGTCTTTCTGTTAAACATAAGTAACTTGTAAACAGTATGTCAATCTATATTTAAAATGTCTTTCTGTTAAACATAAGTAATTTCTAAACAGTATGTCAATCTACATTTAAAAAGTCTTTCTGTTAAACATAGGTAACTTGTAAACAGTTTGTTAATCTACATTTAAAAAGTCTTTCTGTTAAACATAAGTAACTTGTAAACAGTATGTCAATCCATATTTAAAATGTCTTTCTGTTAAACATAAGTAATTTCTAAACAGTATGTCAATCTACATTTAAAAAGTCTTTCTGTTAAACATAGGTAACTTGTAAACAGTATGTCAATCTACATTTAAAAAGTCTTTCTGTTAAACATAAGTAACTTGTAAGCAGTATGTCAATCTACATTTAATTTCTTTCTGTTAAACATAAGTAACTTGTAAACAGTTTGTTAATCTACATTTAAAAAGTCTTTCTGTTAAACATAAGTAACTTGTAAGCAGTATGTCAATCTACATTTAATGTCTTTCTGTTAAACATAAGTAACTTGTAAACAATATGTCAATCTATATTTAAAAAGTCTTTCTGTTAAACATAGGTAATTTCTAAACAGTATGTCAATCTACATTTAAAAAGTCTTTCTGTTAAACATAAGTAACTTGTAAACAATATGTCAATCTACATTTAAAAAGTCTTTATGTTAAACATAGGTAATTTCTAAACAGTATGTCAATCTACATTTAAAAAGTCTTTCTGTTAAACATAAGTAACTTGTAAACAGTATGTCAATCTATATTTAATGTCTTTCTGTTAAACATAAGTAACTTGTAAGCAGTATGTCAATCTACATTTAATGTCTTTCTGTTAAACATAAGTAACTTGTAAACAATATGTCAATCTACATTTAAAAAGTCTTTCTGTTAAACATAAGTAACTTGTAAGCAGTATGTCAATCTACATTTAATGTCTTTCTGTTAAACATAAGTAACTTGTAAACAATATGTCAATCTATATTTAAAAAGTCTTTCTGTTAAACATAGGTAATTTCTAAACAGTATGTCAATCTACATTTAAAATGTCTTTCTGTTAAACATAAGTAATTTCTAAACAGTATGTCAATCTACATTTAAAAAGTCTTTCTGTTAAACATAGGTAACTTGTAAACAGTATGTCAATCTACATTTAAAAAGTCTTTCTGTTAAACATAAGTAACTTGTAAGCAGTATGTCAATCTACATTTAATGTCTTTCTGTTAAACATAAGTAACTTGTAAACAATATGTCAATCTACATTTAAAAAGTCTTTCTGTTAAACATAAGTAACTTGTAAGCAGTATGTCAATCTACATTTAATGTCTTTCTGTTAAACATAAGTAACTTGTAAACAATATGTCAATCTATATTTAAAAAGTCTTTCTGTTAAACATAGGTAATTTCTAAACAGTATGTCAATCTACATTTAAAATGTCTTTCTGTTAAACATAAGTAATTTCTAAACAGTATGTCAATCTACATTTAAAAGTCTTTCTGTTAAACATAGGTAACTTGTAAACAGTATGTCAATCTACATTTAAAAAGTCTTTCTGTTAAACATAAGTAACTTGTAAGCAGTATGTCAATCTACATTTAATGTCTTTCTGTTAAACATAAGTAACTTGTAAACAATATGTCAATCTACATTTAAAAAGTCTTTCTGTTAAACATAAGTAACTTGTAAACAGTATGTCAATCTACATTTAATGTCTTTCTGTTAAACATAAGTAACTTGTAAACAATATGTCAATCTACATTTAAAAAGTCTTTCTGTTAAACATAAGTAACTTGTAAGCAGTATGTCAATCTACATTTAATGTCTTTCTGTTAAACATAAGTAACTTGTAAACAATATGTCAATCTATATTTAAAAAGTCTTTCTGTTAAACATAGGTAATTTCTAAACAGTATGTCAATCTACATTTAAAATGTCTTTCTGTTAAACATAAGTAATTTCTAAACAGTATGTCAATCTACATTTAAAAAGTCTTTCTGTTAAACATAGGTAACTTGTAAACAGTATGTCAATCTACATTTAAAAAGTCTTTCTGTTAAACATAAGTAACTTGTAAGCAGTATGTCAATCTACATTTAATGTCTTTCTGTTAAACATAAGTAACTTGTAAACAATATGTCAATCTACATTTAAAAAGTCTTTCTGTTAAACATAAGTAACTTGTAAACAGTATGTCAATCTACATTTAATGTCTTTCTGTTAAACATAAGTAACTTGTAAACAATATGTCAATCTACATTTAAAAAGTCTTTCTGTTAAACATAAGTAACTTGTAAGCAGTATGTCAATCTACATTTAATGTCTTTCTGTTAAACATAAGTAACTTGTAAACAATATGTCAATCTATATTTAAAAAGTCTTTCTGTTAAACATAGGTAATTTCTAAACAATATGTCAATCTACATTTAAAAAGTCTTTCTGTTAAACATAGGTAACTTGTAAACAGTATGTCAATCTATACAAAAAAGCATTAATCATTTCCTGCTTTTGTTAACTGGATGTAAAAGTGTCCTCAAAGTTTCGTATTTAAACGAAAAACAGCGATTCGCGCCATTCGATCTTGAACTCTTCAGAAAAATGTTTTGTGTTAGGCCTAATGAAATTATTGCTTTCTATTTATTGATCGTTTAACGGACGGTTTAAAGCAGCTTATGTGATAAATATATTTAAAGGAATATTTGGTTGTAGTTCCCTGTAAACATGTGGTACAAATGTGTGTGTGTGAAATTATATATAACCAAAATAAATAACTTATATGAATTTCTCGGTGACACATTGCTTCTTAAAAATTGTATTGACATGTATTGTGTATGTATTTTCTTATGGCAAAGCCACATCGGGCTATCTGCTGAGTTCACCGAGGGGAATCGAACCATTTATTTTAGCGTTGTGAATCCGTAGACTTACCGCTGTATTAGCGGGGAACGTATTGACATGTCTCACGAGTATACTACTGTTTGAATAACTTCGATTTGTAAAAAATCAAAGCTATCAACTGCTTTGTGGTAATGAAGGAAAAAGTTTATGTTGACATTTGTGCTGTCCTTAACATGTTTTAACCCTTAAACGGCGGCCATCATCAATTAATAATGCTGCCTGTAAAATTCCTGCAGTTTAAGGGTTAGGAGGTGTACGAATAAACTGAGCAAACACAGCAGACGATAAACACCAGGTTTAACTTTCATTTTCACGATTTCAGGTGAAATAATTTTAATATTACAATTGAATCAGAAGTTAATGTTCCACCAATCATCTCATATCTAAAGTTTCGTGTTTTGTTGTTGTTGAACATAACTGATTTTCAATTTTGTGTTGCATGTATTATAAAAACATAATAGAAAAAAAGTTCTCAATAATATAGGTCTGCATTACATGAAAACTGTGTTTTGTGAAACATAGTTTAATGAGTTATAAGTGAGTACCTTACCCAGATGTAACATTGTTCAACTGAGCAACCAACAAAACAATTCCATGTTTTATTTAAACTGTTGTCTGTAAACGAGAGTAACATTTGTAAATGTATTAAACCAGTAGGTCTCGAACCTTATTTGTCCTCAAACCATTTCAGCGGGGTTAAAAATCCCATAAACGACCTATCGGTCTTACCCCTAACACCCACTTTTCGCTATTCGAGGGTTCCGACCTAATTCCTCACGTGCGTCAGTGACACTACCTTATAGACCAGGCCTCTAATCACCTGGAAAACCCTTTCGGATTACCTGTTGTCCACAGACTATACCTTGAGAATAACTATATTAAACAACAAAGATAGATTTGTTATCGATGCGTTACAACGTGACATCGGGAGCTAATGAATCAGTAAAGACACTCACGCACACATTTGGATATAATGTAGATATTAAACGTCATTCTTAAGAACACACTCGGAAATATAAGTAATTCTTCTCTTTGGTAGCTGATGTTTCAGGAATCATTACAAATGAAACATTTCAGTCCAGTATATAGACGACAAGGGAAAATTATATTACTCCGTTAGCATTTTGTAATTTGTTGTATAGCAGTATTTAAAATATACACCACTACTTAGATTTTTTAGATTTTTTTTTCTATAAAAACAAATCTGTCGTCTTTTGATTATTTCAACTGCGTCAGAACTAAACACATTTGCAATAATTGCAAAGCATTGTCCTAGTTACGCAGCATTATCGAAGCTACAAAATACTGTTGGAACTACATGGTTGTCAATTTCAAATTTTAACTTCTGTAGTGCATATTAGTATAAAAAGAGGTATTTTAATACGAAATGAAACGTAACGCTACATGTCTCAAGAAAGCTAACAGATATAATATTATAAGATTGTTTATTAACAGTATAAAAATTCATATTTTTAACACATAAATTACGTGGAGTGAAACATGTTGTTGGGAGTTTTGCGTTTTGTTGGCTTTTTTTTTAATTTGGCGTAAAGCAACACGAGGACTATCTGCGCTAGCTGTTCCTAATTTAGCAGCGTAAGACTAGAGGGAAGGCAACTAGTCATCGCTACCCACCGCCAACTCTTGGGCTACTATTTTACTAACGAGCACTTTGGAGCTTATAACAAGGCTGTTAAATGATTCTTTATCTTCTGGTGTTTCTAACGTACTCTGGAGATTGAGACTTAGGGTTAGGACTGAAAATTTTAAAACCAGAGGGAGCACTTTGGAGTTTATAACAAGGCTGTTAAATGATTCTTTATTTTCTGGTATTTCTAACGTACACTGGAGATTGAGATTTAGGGTTAGGACTGAAAATTTTAAACGGGAGCCAGTAAATTGGAAAGCGGAAATTAATCTGATGTTTTTGAAATGAAATGAAAACAAATCAAGTAAAATTTAACTGTTTGTCAGAAGTCTTTTTTTATGTACGAGTTCGTTAAATACATAAAATCAGAAAATATGTGGCCTATATACCTAGATTTTTACCCCACGGTCACGGCTCTGCTCTTTGCTGTATCAGTTTTATCAGTGGTTAATGGCAGTTTTCATGCATTGTTTAATTGAAATCTAAAGTACATTATTAAAACGAACGAACGACTTAGTCGTATTCTGTGAGCGACAGAAATTCCAATATACTCGAGTAGTTAAAAATTAAATAACCGAGTTGTTTTTATGCCTTTCACAGAGGTGTGGATTCCACATTGATGTTGTTTCCTATTGCAAATAGAACTGATGAAATATGTGGGGTCAAGTTACTCTACGACAAGGCCAACCCGCACCATTATATAAACAGGACTTAGAGTTTAAATATATGGAATACTATAACAATGGTTTAAACTTTGAATAGTTATATTATATAACATTTTTATAAAATGCAAAATTAATTTAGGCATTATTATCCTGGTTTTGAACCATAAATAAAAGGTCTGAATGTTCCTGTCCTGCTGATCTGTTTTTAAAATAGAATAAACCTGAATCAGGAACGTACAGCTTTCTCTTTCACAGTCGACACTAATAAAGGTGAAATAAGGTATCTTGTGAACTTCCGTATCTTATGTCAGTAAACTTACTCTTGTTACTTGTGTAGTCTTGTATTTGTATTCCCAAACTGAACGGAGCCTTATACTACATAAATAAATATCAGCCCGAATTTTGGAATGCAATTGTCAAAGTAAGGGAACCAGTCATTAACACTTATTACAGCAATGGCTTTATTCAGCCTTCAATCAAATAATGTGGTTAAGACTGGAAGAAACGACCTCATAAAACCAAAATATTTTAATTTAATTAAACACTCAACGTTTCGTTTCACAGTTTCTTCAAGATCATTCACTAAAACACAAACCGAAACTGACAGTACAAATGTAACGAGTTTTGGGGCTACAAGGGATCTGTAGATCCATCTCGAACATCCAATCCTCTAAGCCAAACTGAAAAAAATAAATACAATTAAAGCTAGCCTTTATTGTTCGTATGTTTATCAATGTTTATTTTAAACTCAAATTTACTGCCTCCACAACATCTGAAGACAACCCATTCCATGAGTCAACCACTGTATTTGAAGTGTAAAATCCTTTTAGTTGAAGACAAATTCAACGTTGTCTAAATCTATATGTGTGTCCCATAGTTCTATAATTCTTGCTTTTGAAAAATGTTGATGTATAAACATTATGAATTACTGTTTGTCCCCTCTAAGTCTTCATTCTTTTTCAAGAGAACACAGTTCTAATGATTTTAAACTTTCCTCATATGACAACCCCGTCATCCCAGGTACCGTTTCACTAACTCTCTTCTGAACCCTCTCTAACAAACCTTCAAATGGTTTAAATAATCTGAATCCAAAGACATCACCTACATGACTCAACCCGAATTTATTACAAGAAGGAGAGGCATGGTCAGGAGGTTAAGGCCATGACTCAAAGGCCGAGGATCGCGGGTTCAAATCCAAGTCGCACAAAATATTTTCGCCATTTCAGCCGTGGTGGCGTTATAAAGCTACGGTCAATTCCACTATTCGTTGGTAAAAGAGTTGGCAGTGGGTGGTGATGACTGGCTTCTTTCCCTCTAGTCTTAAATTGCTAAATTAGGGACGGTTAGCGCAGATAGCCCTCGTGTAGCTTTGCGCGAAATTCAAAATACAAACAAATGTAGAGGGGAATAATTTTTCTTGTTATGGAGCTTAAGACAGCTTATTTTAGACTTAGCGTTATTGGACTTAACATTTATTAAAATATTCCTCGCATTTTCTCACCCAGTAAAATCGTCATATTTCTAATATTGAATAACTTTCTGAATGAACTGCCGTTTCTTTCATATTCTGAACAAAAAGACGAATCATAGCAAACTGAATGTTTTGTCGACAATACACAGCACGCTTTGTTTGTTTACTTTTAAATAACAGAACACACACACGTACGTCCACCACAAAGAATTACACGCGTATAATCGGTATCCTAAGAAACAAAGAACTCAAACAAATCCACTTCACAACTTATTAAAATAAAAGGACTTCATCATCCTAAAAAAAAAAAAAATCAGATTTCCCTAAAGTATCACTGGATAATACAGCACAGATGTCTAGAAACTCACGTGCACCAGAAAATTTGTGATCTAAGAGAAGATACGTGTTTACTATTGTAGTGCTTTTCAGTAGTTTATTATACAACATAACGTAACTTTATCGAGCACGAACGACGAAAATAGTGGTTTAACAAGCAATTTGGAGACCAGGAGCACTCAGATAAACAGCAGAGTGTGTCACCGATGTCACAATCGAACGTTCTCGCTTTACTCTTGGATATTTTGACTACAGCGACTCGTAGAATCACTGCGTTGCTTCTGGACGCTTTCCACGTTTATTGGTCACTAAAATTCGGCGAAAAACGGAGTTTTTGTCACATGTCTTTACTTAAAAGGCAAAATTATAAATCAAATTATTCTGAGAAAATTGTTTCCCGAGCTGGCGTCTCGGCAGAGGAGACATCTTTTTAAAATGAAACATTTTTATACCAGTAAATACGGAAAGAACGAACTGAATGGTAAATTTATTCATTTTACTGGTAACAGTACCCACAGCTGAAGTCTTGTTTTTAAATTCTTAATATCATGCAACTGAAAAACGCTAGAAAGCTATGGGCGGAAACTGTTGTGACAAGGATTCTTTAAAAAAAACAGCAAATGAGAAACCAGGTGTAAATAATGCACGAAATATTTTCACTGGATGTGTCAGGTTGGGCATTTTTACATCAGTTCAGTCACGTTATCTCTCACCAGTGTTCTCTCTAGGCTGCGCAAGCACTCCCGCTAGTACAGCGGTACGTCTCTGGATTTACAACGCTAAAATCAGGGGTTCGATTCCCCTCGGTGGGCTGAGCAGATAGCCCTTTGTGGCTTTGCTATACGAAAAACACACACACACGCAATACTTTTAGGCCCTGGCATGGCCGAGCTTGTTAAAGCATACGCTTCATAATCTGAGGGTCGCGGGTTCGCGCCCGAGTCGTGCCAAACAAGCTCACTCTCCCAGCCGTGGGGGCGTTATAAAGTGACGGTCAATTCCAATTTTCGTTGGTAAAAGAGCAGCCCAAGAGCTGGCGGTGGGTGGTGATGACTGGCTGCCTTCCCTCTAGTCTTACACTGCTAAATTAGGGACGGCTAGCACAGATAGCACTCAAGTTGCTTTGTGCGAAATTCTAAAAAAAAAACAAAAAACTCTAGGCTGCGCAGCCGCACAACATGCAATCAAATGCCACACACGCCTTCAGTAATCGCGCGCGCGTGTGTTTTTTCTTAAAACAAAGTCACTTTGGACTATATGCTGAGTCCACCGATGGGAATCGAGCCCCTGCTGTAATAGTGAGAAGTGTCAACATGTTGAAAGTCCTAAAGACCACCGCAGTCGATGGTCCTACATCTCAAATCACCATATGGTAGCATTGCGAAGCGGCCTTGTTATTGAATAGTATTGATGATCTAACATCACCCATTCTCCAGACCTCCACAAAAAAAAACAACTTGTAACGCCCTTCTACACATTACTTTGATACCAGTGCACACGAGAAAAAAATCATTCCGCCCATGGATTGCAAAAATGAAAGGGAACATTAATGCTCTGGTTGGTTATCGTGTAGCAAAAAAGTTTCGTTTAATAATACATTTTACTTTTGTTTATTTAATAAGCGTTAACTCGTACGCTACAATGATTGGACCTCAGAACTAATTTTTATCTGTACATCCATGTTCACGTAACTGTACTAAAAGAATAACCAGTCTTAGAAACACGAACGGCCACCAAACTTTTATATTTCTCACAATTATTTAAAAACTGTTTCAGTTATGGAATTTTCGCGTCAATCTACGCCTGGGCATAGTCGTCTTAGTTTTGAAATGACAGACAAGAGCAAAGGCAGCAAGTAATCAGCACCCACCGTCAACTTTCAGGCTATTTTTAGCTGATCGAATAATGAGATTTAACCTTCACTCTTATAGCGACCAAAGGTCCCAAGGTGTGGAGTATGTTTTTAGGAAAACAGGATGCGAACCATGAACCCTCGGATTCACAGTTCGAACACACTAATCAGTATGCCGTGCCCAATCCTGAATGTTTAAATTATTTCGTTAGCTTTATTTAGATTATTACTGCGTTAGAAAATAATTGCGTTTCATTAATATTATTATATTTACTCTTTTCGTCAGGGGATCGATACCCCTCAGTAGACTCAAAAGATAGCCCGACATGGTTTTGATTTAAGAAAACACTCACACACACACACTTTTTCTTATGATGAATTTCAGTTCAAAATTTAAAAACATTTCGTTTCTTCGGCCAAGTATATATCAAGCTACATTACAAAAAACGACCGTTTCATATTATATGTTTTACATTGTTTATATTTAGTATATGTTGTTAGCAAAGAAAATATAATTCAATTAGCAATATCATTATTTACAACTAGGAACAAATAAAAACAATGGATTTGCTGAGAAGTGTATGAAATACAATTGGCGGAAACTTGTTATTTATTTACAAATAAAATATTAAACTGGATGAACAATTTGGTTTGTTTGAATTTCGTGCAAAACTACACGAGAGCTATCTGTGTTAGCCGTCTCTAATTTAGTAGTGTAAGACTAGAGGGTAGACAGCTAATCACCACCACCCACCGCCAACTCTTGGACTACTTTTTTACCAACGAATAGTGGGATTAACCGTCACATTATAACACCCCCACGGATGAAAGGGCAAGCATGTTTGGTACGACGGGGCTTCGAACCCGCACCCTTCGGTTTACGACTCAAGCGTCTCAACCCCCTGGCCATGCCGGACCACCCTCCGGAGATAGATAACGTGTAATATGAAAAGAATGAAAGAGACAGCTGGGTAAAAAACAAAACTTGTAACTTCCTTAAGCAGGTTTTTTAATAAACCCGAATATACGTAGAACAACTTAATTTCACAACAAATTATACTGTCAAGGAAGAAGTTAAGAAATTAGAAGGATATGATGAAAACAGGAAAAGCATAAGGTTTAAAGTTAATTACCTAATGGACAAAAGATAGATGAGTTTTAAAAAAACAAAAGCTAATTGTCCAACAACATACTTTCGTTAACAGTGTTGTTAATATTAAAATGGATTTCTTGTGAAGCTCTGATTAATCAACATAAGTTTATCGTCTTAGAGGCTTAATTTACTAAAAAACAAAATTAAACGTAGTTTTTTACTTGATAATGAATTTAATATTACATTAAACTAATGGTAATTCTGTGAGGTCAATTTCACTACCATAACGCAGAAGTTTGTTTAATAGCACTCTAATTTCAACTATATGTGATAGATGCTGTTACCAACACGGCCAGTTCGAAATACCATACTTTTCAATTTACCTTGAGAAAGTTTCAGTGTTAACTGGTTTTGCAGCCTTTCACTCACTGAATATTCAAACTCACTAGAGAAAGGAGTAATCTTTATAAGAAACATGCATTGTCACCATATAGAAAAATGTTGGTCAAGTCAAAAAGATTTTATTAGCGATAAAGTTGAATGAGCGAAAACAAATAACTAGTTATTCAGTTACACTAAAACGAAAGTTAAATCTTCATCATTTTTCCTATGCTAATTGTAACATGAAAACGATTGCTTTTGAAGAGCGTGGTTGTTAATAATAGCTCGAACAGGCTCAAACCAGTTTTAAATTTAAACGTGTAACTAAAGGCCATAACCTCAACTTGGAAAGAGTTGAGCATTTAATCTCGTGTGAGGTATTATCAGCAAATCCCATATTCTGATTGGCTGTTTGAAGCATGGTATATCAGAGCTAAATAATGAAGAAATGAATTTACAAAATGCAACTAAAACAATATTTATATAAAGAATAAAAAGAATTAATTAGGTGAGTCTACTTATAAACCGTTCATACTATTTAATAAGATTATATCTGTTTCAGTTTTTATATAAAATCTATCGAGTTTTGTTACGTATTGTAATTTTTTCTTCTAACGAAAAAAGCCAGTTGTACTAGTAACCTTACTGCCTTTAAAGGCCTAAAACTTTGTCAGACGTCCAAGTTTATAGAGCGCACCCGCGCGTGTGTATTTTCTTATAACAAAGCCACATCGAGCTTTGTCCACCGAGAGGAATCGAACCCCTGTATTTACTTTAAGTATTATACGCACCTTTCCTAATATAGTTTCCTTTCACACCTGAAAAGTTTGGTTTTTTTTTATATACCTTAATTCTCAGATATGTTTTCGCTCTTTTCTCACACTTAAAGTACATTTGTTCTTATAACCTCTTTAATACAACAGAATCCCCATCTGTTGTTAGAGAAACAGATTTCTCACGTTATTTTTGCTCCATAATTCAGTCAAAAATGATTGGATTTTGATGAAAAGATATGGAACATTATTCCTCATTGACCTGCCCCAAGTGGTTCGCGCGGACTGGTAGCAACGGGCATACAGGCACACTTTCCTATTTTTAGGATCCGAATATGATCAAATATATAACACAGTGCGAGCTGAACTTTACGTCCCTAATCGTCTGTTTTTAAATTTCACGCAAAGCTACACGAGGGCTATCTGCGCGAGCCTTCCCTAATTTAGCAGTGTAAGACTGGGGGGAAAAGCAGCTAATTATCACTATACACTGCTAACTCTTGGGCTACTCTTTTACCAACGAATAGTGGGATTTTTCGTTACATTATTACGGTTCCACGACTGAAAGGGTGAGCATGTCTGGTGTGATGGGTATTCGAACCCACGACCCTCAGATTACAAGCCGAGCGCCTGATTTGAACTATAGTGTATTTATAATACGACGTCAGTAACTTAAACATAGTTTATCAAACTACAGATGCACCTTCAAAACAAGTAAATCTATTTAGATAATTATTCTGTCACGATGTATGTGACGTATTACTAGTTATCCTATGAAAATAATCACCAGCACAGTGTAAAAATCAGTTATCATTCCTCACTCTACTATTAAAGACTTACTTTTAATGTTCTGTTAGTGCGTGTGTGCGTGAGAGATGTAAATGTAAAAATGCTCTACTAAATACAAACAATTCTCAGACAAACCATTTCCGATCTTCCATGTTCAATAATGCTAAACTTGGAAAAATAACTAAATTTAAAACACCCGAGTGTTTCTCATTTTAACAGAAGCAGTGGATGGCTCATAAATATGAAATGGTTTCGTTTTCTTCTGAAAACCGTTATAATAAGAATTCGATTTGATTGAAGTTATGCATAAAACTATACAATGGGTTATCTGTGTTGTGCCTACCACGGATATCGAAATTCACATTATGGGATTAGAAGTCTGTCTTATAATAAAGAAATTTTAATTCACCCAATCAACTGCCAGTAGTTATTACACTATATCATATCTGAAAACTAACTAACAGATAAGTATACAACTCTATGAATCTCATATCTGAAAATAGCGAAGGCATTCTGGAAGGCCGAGCGTAAATCTAACTTCTTGTTCTCACGTGCATGAGGAAATAAACAAATAACTTACTTTTATTTAACTGAATGAATATACTTTTTTATATGCAAAAACGGCTCGTTTGGATTCAGAAAATATTTTAAATAGAAGAGCGAACAACGTTTCGACCTTTTTCGGTCATCGTCAGGTTCACAAAGAAAGAGGTAACTGACCAGAAGCTGACCACATGTTTGGAAGGGGTTGTGTAACTGAGTGTCGCAATGTAGAGGGCGGGGTTAGATGTTTGAATATATAATTTCATCTATAAAATATTAATATAGGTATAATGGCGTTCCTTTATATTGGTTTATTTTGGGTTTAAGTTGTTGTATAAGTAAGGCTTCTTTAATTTTGCGTTTGTTTATGTTTGTTTCTTTATTTAGTATTTGAGTGTTTTCTATGGTTATGTTGTGTTCATTTGACTTGTAGTGTTCGAAAACGTGTGAAGGTGACTTTTTATGTTCTTTGAATTTGGTTTCCATTTTTCTACTTGTTTCTCCAATATAGAAGTCGTGGCAGTTATCACATTGTATTTTATAAATAATGTTGGTGTGGTGTTTGTCAGTGTAGTTCTTACATAGCATAGACCTCAGTCTTGTGCCTGGTTTTTGAATAAATTTAGTATTAACTGGAATGTTATATTTTGTTACTAGTTTTTGCCAAATGTTGGTTATTTGTTTGCTGATGTCAGGAATATATGGTATACAGCAGTATATGGTTTCGTGATTTTTTGATTCGTGAGATATATTTACTTTTCTTGGTTGATTTTGCTTTCTGTCTAGGTGTGTGCGTATAATGTTTTCTACGGGGCCTCATACAAGCTGTGAATCCAGAAATTTCAGTAGATCATTGCATCATTCATCGGTACTATCTTGAATCAAAAAGCCTGCCTGGTAATCTGAAATTAGTGTTTGAAGATGTGTTGAAAATCGTCAATTTCATCAAGTCCAAGGATGTGAATTTGCGACACATTCAGGGAGCTATGCAAGGAAATGGGAGAGCAGTATCAAGTTCTGCTCTACCACACCGATGTTCGCTGGTTGTCACGAGGCAAGGTTGTACGTCGAGTCATTGAGCTCCGAACGGCTCTTCAGGAATTTCTGAAACAAGAAGAATCTCCTTTTGCTACCAAGTTCACTGATAAGGAGTGGCTTGCTCGACTTTGTTACTTGGCTGACATATTTGCGGAGCTGAACAGTGATAATCTGCAACTCCATGGCCAAAACACGACTGTCATTGATGCCCATCACACTGTGACTGCATTTCTGGGAAAACTGAGACTCTGGATTCGACGCTTGGAGAAAGGAGTGATCGCTCAGTTTCCCACCCTAGACCAGTTTGTTGAGGAGAATAGTTATGATACTGGATCACTTTTACAGACCATCAAGAAAGAGATGAGCGACCATTTGAAGGGGCTTGAAACAAGCGTGCAGCACTACTTTCCAGAGAGTGACCTAAAAACAGCCAATCTTCAGTGGATCATTCATCCCTTTTCTGTACCTGATGAGGCCATTCATGATGATGATTTCCCTGCAAAGGAGGAGTGGATCACAATGCGAGCAAACGAAGCCTTGAAAGTCAAATTCCAAAACCAAAATGCAAATTCCTTTTGGATTTCACAACTAGCTGACTCGCCAACTCTGTCCAAGAGAGCCTTGAAGTTGTTGGTATCATTCTCAACAACGTATCTGTGCGAGAATGGGTTCTCAACCGTGCTGGGGATGAAAACAAAAAAGAGGACTGGCTTGAATGTTGCAAACGATGCCAGGCTGGCACTTTCAACCACAAAGCCAAGAATTTCTAAACTAGCTTCAAGTATGCAACTCCATCCATCCCACTGATGTTTTTGACATCTTTGGCAATATTCATTAGAAATGCACAATGATCAAATACAATAATTAAAAGTGTAATTCAGTGTAAATAAATAAAGTGCGATATATCTCTAGTTTAATTTAGCCATATATATATATCAATGTTAAAAACATTTTGTGAAAGGGTAACATGCTTAATGTGGCATGTTAAATTGGGTAACAAGCTGAAAAAGTTTAGAAACCACTGGCTTAAAGCCTCAGCTCTGTTTCTTCCCGAGTTTTATTTCTCCTGTTATATTCTTTTCTGTCTTTCATCTTTTCGTCTCGCTGCTCTTGTCCTCAAGATACTAGTTTCCTTCTTTTTTTCCTTGCAGTTTTCAAACTATATTTGAAAGACAGTTTAATAAGAGTTTTCTTAACATTTTAAAAGTTGACACGCTTAGCCATGCCGGGGCCCGAGACCATTGATAGATGCAGGTGAAATTCAAAACACAAAATAGTTCATAACTCTAATTATGGCCCTGGATGGCCAAGTGGGTTAAAGTGTTCGACTCGTAATCTGAGGATCGCGGGTTCAAATCCCTGTGGCACCAAACATGCTCGCCCTTTCAGCAGTGAGGGCGTTATAATGGTCGGTCAATCCCACTATTCGTTAGTAAAAAGAGTAGCCCAAGAGTTGGCGGTGGGGTGGGTGGTGACGACTAGTTGCCTTTACACTGCTATATTAGGGACAGTTAGCGCAGATAGCTCTTTTGTAACTTTGCGAGAAATTGAAATAAACAAGCAGACAAAATTATAATTTATTTTTTTACATTCGCAGATTTCAGGATTTTCTGTTTCGATTTTCTTATGGTTTTAACTGTATTGGCCTGCTAAGCGTACTTTAATTGCAGCATTTTTTAAGATGAAATGTGTTGTAACAAAACAATAAAGGTTATTATAGAATGGTAATTCTGATCGGACAAAATTTGGTAATGTCGATTCAGATGTCTGTCTCCTTGGTAACCAAACGAACACAATACAGAATTTCGTTCAATAATTATGATTTTTATTCGTCAGCAATACTCAACGTGGGACACGTGCATATCTGATTAGACTGGTTTAATTCCTCATTAGGATATCTCCGCACCTACCCTCAAATCTAATATAACTGTCTACATTACGTACCCAAAGTATTCAGCGTAGACAATGAACGTGCATTCCCTTAATTATATATAATTTTTAAATGTTATACTTGCTTGATTCGAAAAATTAAGACATTTGTGAATAAAGTTATTATGCTGTTTATGTTATAACAAGATAGGTTTTACTGTATACGCAGAGATGCCAACCATTACGATATGAGCGTAATCATAACGGTTTTGGTGTATACATTACGACTACGCTCATACACACAAATATTACGACTTGTTTCAACTCCCAAATTATTATATATTATATAGGCCTATATAATAAAGTGATAAATTGTTCCCCCAGGCCTTGAAAGGGGTAAAAAGAAAATTTATAGTGAGATACAAATAAATTTTGAAAATAAAAGACACAGTCCAAACGGCTACTTGCGTTTGTTTGTTTTGGAATTTTGCACAAAGCTACTCGAGGGCTATCTGCGCTAGTCGTCCCTAATTTTGCAGTGTAAGACTAGAGGGAAGGCAGCTAGTCATCACCACCCACGGCCAACTCTTGGGCTACTCTTTTACCAACAAAAAGTGGGATTGACCGTCACATTATACAACCCCACGGCTGGGAGGGCGAGCGTGTTTGGCGCGAACCCGCGACCCTCAGATCACAAACTGCACGTCTTAACGCGCTAGGCTACTTGCGATAATCATATTTGCGCTTGAAATAATAAAAAATATTTGTATCTCCGACGTCTACCAATAGTTTGAGTGCGGTGCTTCTCCATACTGGGTACGTGAGGGAGTGGGGGAATCCATTGTCACTTTATTTGTTTATTTGTTCAGAATTAAGCACAAAGCTGCACAACGGGCTATCTGAGCTCTGCCCACCACGGGTATCGAAGCCCGGGTTTTAGTGTGTAAGTCCACAGACATACCACTGTGTCACTGGGGGGCTCCATAGTCACGTCATCAGTGCTTGTCAGCCAATCAGCGCTCGCGTAGATGGGTATTTCTCTTTTTCTAAACGGCATAGAATCACCAATGTGATCGATCACAAGTTGGAAAGAAAAAGAGGCCTCGTTCACCAGATTGTCTTGTTTCTGGCAAATCTAAAAGGACTAAAACTGTGAATCAAAAATTTAGGAAAGAGTATAGTGCAAAATATCTGGTCATTGCATTAAAAGTCAGTAACAGTCATGTGTTTTGTGCAGTTTGTCACATCGAGTTTTCTGTGACGCCTGGCGGGATAAACGATTGTTCCAGACATACAAAATCGGCATCTCACCAACAAAAGGCTGAGGCGACGACAAAAACGATACAGATAACGACATTTATGAGTAAGAATTCAGAATATGAAACCATAAATGCAGAAGTGATGTTCACGCAATTCGTCATTGCTCACAATTTACCCCTAGCTGTAACCAATCATGCAGGACATCTATTCAGAAAAATGTTCCCAGACTCTGATATAGAAAAAGAAATATGGCTATGCTAGAACCAAAACTACAGCCATTGTACAAATGTTGGGTTGTGAAGATGACAAAATGATTTCAAGCGTACATACTAACAGTGTTTACAGTTTAGCCACAGATGGATCCACAGACATTGACAACACAAAACTGTGTCCAGTGGTTGTACGATATATGTACAGGCTCTGTCTACAATCATTACACTTAGTCATTTGAAATAGTTGGCATCTATGTATATGTAAATACACATACAGATATCCGTTACAATTTTTTTTGTTTTGAATTTCGCGCAAAGCTAAATGTGCTAGCCGTCCCTAATTTAGCAGTGTAAGACTAGAGGGAAGGCAGTTAGTCGTCACCACTAATCGCCAACTCTTGGGTTACTCTTTTACCAACGAAAAGTGCGATTGACCGTCACACTAGAACACTGCCAAGTCTTGTTATAAGAACTTACAATTAAGAGTAAATAAGATTGTAACACGTCCAAAATACTGAACTGATACACTATATAGATAAGGTAGTGAGTCAACACAGGCCCCACCCCTAGTTTTGAGCTACTCTTATCTGCCGTCAACAGAGATCTAACGGCTGTTGATCGTGTTATTGCTACATTCTGTTAGAAACTTGTTACCTGTTGCTAGATTCTGCTATCAATCTGTTAGAAACTTGTTACCTGTTGCTACATTCTGCTATCAATCTGTTAGAAACTTGTTACCTGTTGCTACATTCTGCTATCAATCTGTTAGAAACTTGTTACCTGTTGCTACATTCTGCTATCAATCTGTTAGAAACTTGTTACCTGTTGCTACATTCTGCTATCAATGTTAGAAACTTGTTACCTGTTGCTACATTCTGCTATCAATGTTAGAAACTTGTTACCTGTTGCTACATTCTGCTATCAATCTGTTAGAAACTTGTTACCTGTTGCTACATTCTGCTATCAATCTGTTAGAAACTTGTTACCTGTTGCTACATTCTGCTATCAATCTGTTAGAAACTTGTTACCTGTTGCTACATTCTGCTATCAATCTGTTAGAAACTTGTTACCTGTTGCTACATTCTGCTATCAATCTGTTAGAAACTTGTTACCTGTTGCTACATTCTGCTATCAATGTTAGAAACTTGTTACCTGTTGCTACATTCTGCTATCAATGTTAGAAACTTGTTACCTGTTGCTACATTCTTCTATCAATCTGTTAGAAACTTGTTACCTGTTGCTACATTCTGCTATCAATCTGTTAGAAACTTGTTACCTGTTGCTACATTCTGCTATCAATCTGTTAGAAACTTGTTACCTGTTGCTACATTCTGCTATCAATGTTAGAAACTTGTTACCTGTTGCTACATTCTGCTATCAATGTTAGAAACTTGTTACCTGTTGCTACATTCTGCTATCAATCTGTTAGAAACTTGTTACCTGTTGCTACATTCTGCTATCAATCTGTTAGAAACTTGTTTCCTGTCTGTTAGTAATTTTAGTCTTATGATGACAGACACGATAGCTGCCCGCCAGCCCCTACCTTTCTCTATTAATGGTTGCACATCATAAAAGCTCTTCTGAATTTAGATGCGTGGCTTAACCATGAACTAGGTCTCCTGGTTTTGATTAGCTTCACAGAAAACAAGACAGGAAATGCGAAAAACATTACCAGCGATTTGCTTGTTGTTGAAAAAGCCTGTCTATTAGGGATATTTAACGTTTATGGTTGTTGTTGTTGTTTTGAATTAAGCACAAAGCTACACAATGGGCTATCTGTGCTCTGCCCACCACGGGTATCGAAACCCGGGTTTTAGCATGTAAGTCCGCAGACATACCGCTGAGCCACTGGGGGGCTAACGTTTATGGTAACAACGTGTTTGCTATAAACTTTACGCATCACCAACTGGTCAGCGGTACATTTGGCAATTTAAAACGTTAAATTTAGGTCTCGATTCTTCACTGACTAGATTGTATAAAAACCTTAAGTATGGCTCACAAGTCGTCAAAATCTCACCACCTACCGTACATAAAATGAAAAATCTATGCCATTTGTTCTACCTATTTATGTTGCCACCGGTAATTTATGGGACACAAGTCATGGTGTCACTGATAGCCTAAAGCTTAAATAAAGTAAACCAAGTATGTCACTGTAGGTAGGAACTGATGCGAATCGAGAAAAACCTTGCGGTATAATTAGATTCACTTATTCCTTTTAAGAGTATCCAAGGTAGGTTCCCTCAGAATGACAGAAAGCTCATGACGAAAAAAATGAGTTATTGTTCGATGAAAAGAAGAGACCAGACCCAACTTAAAATAAAGCGAAACGATTTGTATTTGACACATTCGACACACAAAGTTAATAACTGACAAAACTCGGCCCAGCATGTCAAGGTGGTTAAAGCGCTCGCCAAGTAATCTGAGACTCGGGGGTTCGAATCCTCGTCACATCAAACATGCTCGTCCTTTCAGCTGTGGGAGCGTTACAGTGTGATGGTCAATTCCACTCTTCGTTGGTAAAAGAGTAGCCCAAGAGTTGATGGTGAGTAGTGATGACTCCCTGCCTTCCCTCTAGTCTTACACTGCTAAATTAGGGACGGCTAGCGCAGACAGTCTTTGTGTAGCTTTGTGCAAAATTCCAAAACAAACAAACAATTCACCGACGAATTTCGAAAATAAAACAAAAATAACAAGAGAAGAGTGATTTGTAGCGCCTTTAGAGGAGGCAGTTTTTACTGTAATGAAAGTAGAAAATTTTTCTTATGAATCTGTTCAAAACATTTTAACTGATAAAGCATAACATTATATTCACGACAAAATTACGTTATTCTTCTTAGAGCGATTGTTCTCCAATGCAAATAAGGAAGTAGAAACTCGAGGTAACAGCTGACCTGACGATTGAAAAGACCATTGTCCACTTCTTCATTGTATGGTCCACTTTATAAAAATCATTCGCGCTATAGAAAATGCTCGTTCAACCCTAATGACCCAAAACATATGATTCATCTGCCACTCGATTCCTTAAGGAACATAGGGTCGCAGTAACTGCGGTTTCTGTAACAGGTATTTAAGTGAGTAGGTTGTTAGCCCACTGCACCTAGCCGTCCCTAATTTAGCAGTGTAAGACTTGAGGGAAGGCAGCTAGTCATCACCACCCACTGCCAACTCCTGGGCTACTCTTTTACCAACGAATAGTAGGATTGACCGTCACATTATAATGTCCCCACGGCTGGGAGGGCGAGCATGTTTAGCGCGACGCGGACGCGAACCCGAGACCCTCAGATTACGAGTCGCACGCTTTAACGCGCTCGGCCATGCCGGGCCAAAACATATGGTTACGAGAGCGAAATGAGTTAAGTTCCTACCTACATTAACGTTCTACTTAAAAAAAAAAAATACATTTACTGTTAATTCTATTAAAACGTTTTTACCTAATTAAGCATTAGAAACACGTATTATATTTTATAATATATGGTATAACCAAGGAAAACAGAACTAAATATTACAATTGCGTATTATGTAGATGATATAAGGGTCTCAGCTCCAGTGCTCATGGTCTTAATAGATGCCCATTGATAATTTTATTCTATCTAAAATTATATGAAATGTAGGACCTATAAACATTATTAACTTCTAGGCCCACACAACCTGAAATCCTTCACTGAGGGATCGACAGTTTTAATAATCTGGTATCTTTAAAGGTTGTTAACTGAAAGTCACGTGCTTCATGTTCTGGTCATTTCTGCCTAGATATGTTTTATAAGCAAGAGGGTTGTGGGTTTTGTTTCTCACAATAACTGAACTTATGTGCTTTAGAAAGGGTGAACTATTTATCACACAAGTTTATTCAGCTCTTAGAATATTCGGTTCGGTCATCGTCAGGTTCACAAAAACCTGACGATGACCAAAGAAGGTCGAAACGTTGTTTGCTTCTCTATGTTGAAAAAATAATTCTTAACCAAAGCGAGCCTTTTTTACACATATATAAATATAATTATCGTTAGTTATAAAGAAAAGAATGGTATTTCCAAGTAAATGCTGTAAATTTGACTCCAGAACCTTGATGTGATGTTCAAAGCGGTTGTAAGAAACCCTTTAAAACTGAGAAAAGTCAGCTGGAAGATTTAGTTAAATCATCAATTTTTTCCTGATTGACTAATAGGTTTGGAATTTTCTTTTCACCAAGTTCCTATCTCTGTTTTTAACTGTCGAGTGTTACTACAAATTATCCGTACTTTTATAAATATTTGTGAGATGAAACAACTTGTTGGAAGAAAAAATATGTCAGAACAAGATTAACTTAGAAGATAGTAACACGCTTCTCTGAAAACACGTGAGAATCAGGATAAGTAGTTGTTTGTAACTATGCACTAAACTACACAATGGGCTGTGTGTGCTCTGCCCACCACGGGTATCGGTTCCTGGATTCTACCGCTGTAGGTCAGCAGACGTACCGTTGTGCCACTGGGGGAGCATGAATCACCACTGAAAGAGTGTGTATGTGTTTTTTCTTATAGCAAAGCCACATGGGGCTGTCTGCTCAGCCATCGAGGGGAATCGAACCCCTGATTTTAGCGTTGTAAATCCGGAGGCATATCCAGAGATTAGCGGGGGACGGCACAAAAGAAGTTTGGGTATAAACGTATGGGTGATGAAAAAACAATACGACTTCGGCCTTTGTCAGTTGATGTTAGAAAAATATGGTGTAAAACGCGTTTTGGAAAAGAAATAATCTTGGGAAAGTATTCACGTAACACGAGAATGAATCATATTCACGTAACACGAGAATGAATCATATTCACCTAACACGAGAATGAATCATATTCACCTAACACGAGAATGAATCATATTCACGTAACACGAGAATGAATCATATTCACGTAACACGAGAACGAATCATATTCACGTAACACGAGAACGAATCATATTCACGTAACACGAGAACGAATCATATTCACGTAACACGAGAACGAATCATATTCACGTAACACGAGAATGAATCATATTCACGTAACACGAGAATGAATCATATTCACCTAACACGAGAATGAATCATATTCACCTAACACGAGAATGAATCATATTCACGTAACACGAGAATGAATCATATTCACCTAACACGAGAATGAATCATATTCACGTAACACGAGAACGAATCATATTCACGTAACACGAGAATGAATCATATTCACGTAACATGAGAATGAATCATATTCACGTAACACGAGAATGAATCAGAGTTGCAGCAAAATCTGTCAGTTTCTCAGAGTTCCTTCATTCATCTACCGCTCCTCCCCTCCGGTCATTCAGCAGCAAATCTACAAACTTGGTGAGTGGAACACAGATAGCTTATGTGTAGCTTTATGCTTGATTATACATAAAGTATTTATGTATTCAAAGGACCGTCCCAGTCACACAGTGTAAACACGTCGGCAAGACTTCGTGCTCAGTATTACATGATGCACAAAATCATTATAAATTGTCGGGTTCTCTAAAATTAATTCATAAACAAAAAGGAATAACTAACAATTCTTTACGCTGAAAGATAAAGAGATCCAAGAATATATCATTACTATTATACAATTATGTGTTACAACCTATCTCGGACGAGTCTCTGATTTGTTATTTGACATATTACGATTCCGAAATATAAATTTTAATTTAGAAGAAGTTAACTGAATGTGAATCGGTATCAAATATATTATATTTGCCAACAAGACTGATATATACAATTTTCTTTCTTAACACAAATATATTTTAACATACAAACTTGTAAACTGTACTGTACTGAGTCTTTTATCTATGTTAAACTAGCTAGCTGTCTATTCTTGGCTGGTCTCACACCACTTACAAGCTCACTTTTTACCCACATGTCTTGCGATGGCTACCTTTCGTGCTCATTAGGCGAGATTTGCGAAAACTTACTTGGCAACAATATTAGAAGATACGCTAAAACATATATTGTTGATTCTTACACTCGAGAATTTTCTACAAAGTTACAAAACAGTAGGGACTTGCGCAATACACAATTAACAAAATAAGTTAAATACATTTCTAAATATATATTAAACTGAAACAAAAGTATATATTAAAATAAATGTATAATAATAAATCCGATACACTCTTGAAAAACAAATGAATTACTAGAATAAAGCAACATGATAAAAGATGGCATTAAATTTGTTTTATTTTAAGAATACGACACGAAAATTTATAAACCCAAACCTACATTCACAGGTTTTATATATCTTTTGTTTATCGAAATACACCGTCAACAAAACTACTATCTCGGTATTGTAGCTAACTTTGCGTTACTTACGTCACATTATTTCGTATGTTATTATGATTAATGAATCCCTAAAGCTGGTCTCGTTAGCTTACTAGCTAATAAGATACTTAAGAGACAATCAGACGATCTGTAATTGTTAAATATTTCATTACCCCTGCCAAAAACCAAAAAGACCTCGTATAACAATCAGAGCCAAACTCCTAAAGAAAACTACGAAATCTTATATCATAATAACATTCAGATTAGTTGACATTGAAGAAAGAAAATAATTTTGTTCTACTGACTAATTAACTCACACTGTGCTTTAACTTCAAGGTCAAAACGTACGTCGTGGCTAATAAAACACGTGCTTCTTAACAATATATTTATAAGAGAAATGACGAATGATATTAAAGAACTGCCAGTTTTGCTGCAATGCACAATAATTGTGTTCTTTTTACACATCTCCAAAGACTTTGTCTGTCGTGTGACTTTATAACTTGCAAGTAAAAATCAGTTGTTTTATTCATTACGTCAACAGTTCATTAATAACGTGCTTTAACTCCATTGTATTATTTCAAATCATGCTTCATAATGCTTTAAAAGTACTCTACCCGACTGAAGATTTAACAAAAGTAAATGGTTCCCTATTCATCTTAGAGCCTGTAATTAATAAGCTGACATGACTTGTTGGTTAGGACATTCGTCATGCGGGTCGTGGGTTCAATTATTGCTACCGAACGTGCAAAGTGAAGGTGTTATAATGTTAAGATCAATCACACTTTTGTTGGTAAAAGAGTAAACCAGGAGCTGTCGTCAGGTAGTGTCAACTAGTTGTATTCCCTCTGGACTATGATTTCCAAATCCGCCATCCTCAAATTACGAGAGAAGCGCCCTAATCACCTGGCCAGGCCGGACCCTCCAGGAAAGAATTTTGAGTTCAAAACCACAATGAAATATAAAATGCGATGAATAATAACTTAACACCTAATTCTCAACTGATTCAATGTAGATTTCAAGTACGAAAAGTGAAAGCTACTTTCAACGGAGTGTATTTTCTTATAGCAAACCCACATCGGGCTATCTGCTCAGTTCACCAAGGGGAATCGAACCCCTGAATTTAGCGTTGTAAATTCATAGACTTATATCTGTACCAACGGGAAACACTCTCAAGGAAGACGCAATGAACGCTCTCATTATAAACTATCTAATCGATAGTACTTACAGATTTGATTGAAATCCTATAAGAACTATTTGTCATATATTCAGTTCAAATCAATTTCTAATATTTTATTCGTGTTTCGGTTTCATATACTAAGTTTTCTAACTAACAAAAGCTCATCATTATTTTTCAGTATTTTCCCTTTTACTTTTTTATTCCTAAAAGTACATTATTATTCCACTTTCTATACATTTGCTTTGAATTTCTATTGTTGTTTATTAATATAACAATAAGCTTAAATAAAACTAGCTTTAGTTTTATTTTCAATTGTTCTGCCGTCGATATTTGACTTTTAATATCTAATCTATTTCTTGCATTTGTGTTTGAAATAAAAAAAAACACTTAACGTGTCTTAATAAATGTTCTTGTTTTTTATAGTTGTCGTATACGCTCGATAGTTCAGAACATTAAATCAGGTTTTAAGTTCGAAATTTCATTATATATTCTGAAAGCTTTTAAGATGCTGTTATTAACTTTAGATTTCAAATCATCTTATTCTAAAACTGCATTCACGAATGTATAAAAAAGGTAAGCCTGAAAACCTAAGGTCGCTTGTTAAATTTGTTGGAATCAATTTGGTGTGTGTGTCTGTGTGTTTGTAATGTATTTTAACTAAATTGTCCACGATTAATTTTTGATTGCTAGAACACCCTTTCCTTCGTTATTGTATTGTATGCATATGTATTACCATGAATAAAATATCTTTTCTCCGAATTTTGTGAAAATTGCCTTATACTTTCAGCGACTTGTTTGAAAAATATTTTGTCAAGAAATATCGTGTTTAATCACCCCAGTAGGACATGAAAGAATGCCAAAATAAATTTGTTTAGAAATTGCAAAGATAAAAATACAATGACTTATGGAAACTTCAGTGAAACCTATAAATTTGCACTGATTCTCCGCAAGGTTTGGAGTGAGTTACAAAGTATCATTCAGGTCCATCCGCCAAGTGGCTTGAGCTTTGAATATTAAGATATCAATCCACCCATGAACTACAGATGAGCATTGAAACTCCTAAAAACGAATAAAAATACAATTTATAATAATACGTAAAAATATTCCTGATTCAACTGTAAAATTTCTGTAAGGACTTAAATGATGTTACATTTTGATCTGACGTTATAAAAATCTACATGAAACTAAATGGTAAGAACATCCTAATACGATGTTACGAAATCATTATTAACTTAAATAATGCTCAGCGATATCTCTGTGGACTTACAACGCTAGAATCTGGGTTTCGATACCCGTTGTGAGCAAAGCACAGACAGCTCGTTGTGTAGCAAAACATACAATCACCAAGACTAAATAACAATACGCCATACCATGGTATTATAAACATCTATAACAATCTAAACAACAACACATCCTGCCATGATGTTATAAATATCTATAAAAACATAAACAACAGTACACCCTGGCATGGTGTTATAAACATCAATAACAATCTAAACAACAACACATCCTGCCATGATGTTATAAATATCTATAAAAACATAAACAACAGTACACCCTGGCATGGTGTTATAAACATCTATAACAATCTAAACAACAACACATCCTGCCATGATATTATAAATATCTATAAAAACATAAACAACAGTACACCCTGGCATGGTGTTATAAACATCTATAACAATCTAAACAACAACACATCCTGCCATGATGTTATAAATATCTATAAAAACATAAACAACAGTACACCCTGGCATGGTGTTATAAACATCTATAACAATCTAAACAACAACACATCCTGCCATGATGTTATAAATATCTATAAAAACATAAACAACAGTACACCCTGGCATGGTGTTATAAACATCTATAACAATCTAAACAACAACACATCTTGCCATGATGTTATAAATATCTATAAAAACATAAACAACAGTACACCCTGGCATGGTGTTATAAACATCTATAACAATCTAAACAACAACACATCCTGCCATGATGTTATAAATATCTATAAAAACATAAACAACAGTACACCCTGGCATGGTGTTATAAACATCTATAACAATCTAAACAACAACACATCCTGCCATGATGTTATAAATATCTATAAAAACATAAACAACAGTACACCCTGGCATGGTGTTATAAACATCTATAACAATCTAAACAACAGCACATCCTGCCATGATGTTATAAATATCTATAAAAACATAAACAACAGTACACCCTGGCATGGTGTTATAAACATCTATAACAATCTAAACAACAACACATCCTGCCATGATGTTATAAATATCTATAGAAACATAAACAACAGTACACCCTGGCACGGTGTTATAAACATCTATAACAATCTAAACAACAACACATCTTGCCATGATGTTATAAATATCTATAAAAACATAAACAACAGTACACCCTGGCATGGTGTTACAAACATCTATAACAATCTAAACAACAACACATCCTGCCATGATGTTATAAATATCTATAAAAACATAAACAACAGTACACCCTGGCATGGTGTTATAAACATCTATAACAATCTAAACAACAACACATCCTGCCATGATGTTATAAATATCTATAAAAACATAAACAACAGTACACCCTGGCATGGTGTTATAAACATCTATAACAATCTAAACAACAACACATCCTGCCATGATGTTATAAATATCTATAAAAACATAAACAACAGTACACCCTGGCATGGTGTTACAAACATCTATAACAATCTAAACAACAACACATCCTGCCATGATGTTATAAATATCTATAAAAACATAAACAACAGTACACCCTGGCATGGTGTTATAAACATCTATAACAATCTAAACAACAACACATCCTGCCATGATGTTATAAATATCTATAAAAACATAAACAACAGTACACCCTGGCATGGTGTTATAAACATCTATAACAATCTAAACAACAACACATCCTGCCATGATGTTATAAATATCTATAAAAACATAAACAACAGTACACCCTGGCATGGTGTTATAAACATCTATAACAATCTAAACAACAACACATCCTGCCATGATGTTATAAATATCTATAAAAACATAAACAACAGCACACCCTGGCATGGTGTTATAAACATCTATAACAATCTAAACAACAGCACATCTTGCCATGATGTTATAAATATCTATAGAAACATGAACAACAGCACATCTTGCCATGATGTTATAAAAATGCTGAAGTTTGTTTGTGATAAACATTTAATTATCAGATATACGAAAAAAAAAGTGAACATAAACATAAGACTTTAGATTGTTGTTATCATTATAATGAATTATAATCTACATGAACACGTCATCTTCTATATTGATACTACAGCACACCAGCTGATATTTGATAATATCACAACAATGGATTTAAGTTTACACCTAAACGAACTCCGTCTAAGCTGAGACTGAGTTACACTGATATCAATTTTTAAACATTGTCACATCGATTATTAAGATCATGATAGTCAGGAAAAGTCAACAGCAGATTTCTCATTCTCTCTGTAACCGTAAATGTGATCTTTCTCAGTTAGCCCTCTGGTGTTATAATCATACATATTCGTTGAGTATAAAGTGTAGACTGTTATGGCTTTTCGTATGTTATTATTATCGCCCTGTACTGTGTGGTTTTATTCTGGTTTTATTCATGTTCTGTGGACCAGTAATAAATCACGAGTCACAAAATCGTGTGAAACTTCTTTATCTCCGAATGATCTGCAACAGATAAGTTGTTGTTGTCGTTTTGAATTAAGCACAAAGCTACACGATGGGCTATCTGTGCTCTGCCCACCACGGGTATCGAAACCCGGTTTGTAGCGTTTTAAGTCCGCAGGCATACCGCTGAGCCACTGGGGGGCCGTCTGCAATAGAAGTCTGAAGTATAAAGCCTCATTTATCGTATTTCTGCTACTTATCATCAATCACAAACAAATGTGTACTATCAGAACTAAAACTTTACTGATTAAAGCAATACATTACCTAGAGTACAGAATGTAGAAGCTGAAATGTACCCGTCAGCGAACGAGGAATGTTTAAAGTTATTTAAAACAATTTAAGTTTAACAGCATGATATATTTCAAAGTAATAACTATTTTGAAGTTTATCTCAAAATTTTAAAATCAAAACAAAGCTTCTTCATAAACACTTATAATTAACTATCAACAAATAAAGATTTTGAGATGATCCCTCCTTTGAACACCTTACAAGGAGAAAAGCATGGTTGTTTCAGAAACAGTCCAGCAACTTTCATACTTTGACCTTGAACCCATTTAAAATATTTAATGTTGTCTAAAGTGTCAATCTCTCAAGATTGTTTGAGATTGACTCAACAGGCTGGGAGTGATTATTCAGTATGATTTAAAAACTAGAAATACGGACAAGTTCAGTTTGACCCCACTTACGACATTCCTCAGTTATTGGTTGTTCATGTAATATTTGTACTTTCTAAATATCATTACAATCAGACGAATATTTCACATTAATAGTGACAGACGTGGTATGAGCTGTTCTTAGCTGGGTTAGAATCATGTAAACAAAATCAGAAAATAGTAAAATCACCAAATAGCAATCTCGACTCATAATCTGAGGGGCGCGGATTAGAAATGGTCATATTAAAAATGGTCGCTCTCTCTTATCTGTTGGGCGTTAAATTATTAGGATCAATCTCATTATTCGTTGTTAAAACAGTAGTCCAAGAGTTAGCGGTAAGTAGATATGACTTTCCTCTAGTCTTTCACTGATAAATTAGGGACGGGCTAGCGCAGATAGCCCTCTTGTAACTTTGCCAGAAATTAAAACAAAAACAACTGTTACAGGAGTTTGAAATGCTTTACAACAATGACTCTAACAATTAAATGAGTGTTAACTACTTTACAACAATAACTCTAACAATTAAATCAGTGTTAACTACTTTCCAGTAATGACTCTAACAATTAAATCAGTGTTAACTACTTTACAATTATGCCTTTCACAATTAAATCAGTGTTAACTACTTTACAATAATGACTCTAACAATTAAATCAGTGTTAACTACTTTACAATAATGACTCTAACAATTAGATGAGTGCTAACTACTTTACAACAATGACTCTAACAGCTAAATCAGTGTTAACTACTTTACAACAATGACTCTAACAATTAAATCAGTGTTAACTACTTTACAATTATGCCTTTCACAATTAAATCAGTGTTAACTACTTTATAACACTGACTCTTACAGTTAAATCAGTGTTAACTACTTTACAATAATGACTCTAACAATTAAATCAGTGCTAACTACTTTACAACAATGACTCTAACAGTTAAATCAGTGTTAACTACTTTACAACAATGACTCTAACAATTAAATCAGTGTTAACTACCTTACAACAATGACTCTAACAATTAAATCAGTGTTAACTACTTTACAACAATGACTCTAACAATTAAATCAGTGTTAACTACTTTACATCTAACAATTAAATCAGTGTTAACTACTTTACATAAATGACTCTAACAATTAAATCAGTGTTAACTACTTTACATCTAACAATTAAATCAGTGTTAACTACTTTACAACATTGACTCTAACAATTAAATCAGTGTTAACTACTTTACCTCTAACAATTAAATCAGTGTTAACTACTTTACCTCTAACAATTAAATCAGTGTTAACTACTTTACCTCTAACAATTAAATCAGTGTTAACTACTTTACAATAATGACTCTAATAATTAAATCAGTGTTAACTACTTTATAACACTGACTCTTACAGTTAAATCAGTGTGAATTAATTCACAACAACGACAATAATAATCAAAGTAATGTAAACTACTTTACAACAATGACTCTTACGTCACGAAGTGCTTCAAAACACCCATGTAAACGCTTTTGGTTTGTTTAGAATTAAGCACAAAACCACACAATGGGCTCTCTGGGCTCTGTTAATCCCAGGTAATGAAACCCGATTTTTTAGCAGTGCGAGTCCACAGACATATTGCTGTACGACTGAGAGACCCACAAAAATTGTTCCATCTTTATAAGTAAGATTATAAGCACAAACGGTTTCTGTGTTTCCTTCAAATTATTAACTTCATAACACTTACTCTGACAATTACAACAACATAAAGTACTTTACAACACCTACAGGAAAGGTGTCACGAACAAGTCTTAAAGTAATATGAGAACATCCGAAAGCCGATCGAATGTCTGCATCTTTCAATTAGGACTATTTTTAGAAATTACTGCATGTAATAGCCCTTTTCAGCAAGATAATAAGCTAGCTACAATACACGTGCTGAGAAGTTTCAACAGTTGACCAGCTGTTTCGAACTTACGAGCAAAATAAAGCGTTTCATGTTTTAAGATGCTAATAGTGTATATCACGAATACGTCAATTTAAGATTTTTTCATTTTTTCAGTTTATTACTGTTGTTTCCTGTTCGTGCTAGATTTGAAAGTATAACTAGGTTTGCTAATGGTAAATTTTAAATAACTCAGAGTTTGAAACTATTAGCTTAATCAGTATATTAATAAAATGGTTTATATGCTGCAACACTCCAATCAGAAGCAGGGTACCAGTGGCTGGTATTTTCTACGATGTGATGAGAGTTTGTTTTTTCAGCAGCCGGTATCATGCTACGGTCTAACGAAAAGTGGGATCGACCGTCACATTATAACGCCACCACCTCTGAAAGGGCGAGCATGTTTAGTAAGACTGAGATTATGATTCTCACAATGCAAGTCGAGCGTCCTTACTGCCATGGCAGGCGAGTTATTAATCATAAGTGTTCACACAGCCAAAAACGGGGTTTCCACACCCGTGGTGGGCAGAGTACAGATAGCTTATTGTGCAGTTTTGTGTTATTTTCCAAAATAAACAAATAATTATAAGTGCGTAACAGTGGCAGGTTTCGTGGCACAGTGTAATAAGAAAATGTGTCTCAGCGACTCGTAACGCGCTGCGATTTAATATCTTGCTACGGTGTAATAATGTGTCATATCCTAGTGACTGGTATAGCGAGACGCTATAAGAAAAAAGTAGTGTATCAAACAATATCTTTCAAATTTAATATATTAATTCTGCACTGACATACTTAATGGTTTTAATATTTTCAGTTTAATACAGTTGTTAATGATTTGTATTACTTTTGGGTAAAGAAACGGGGATACCAAATATCTGTCAACTGGTTTGATTAGCTGAAACCGACATTTTGAATTAAGAAATGCTATAAAAAGTAAATGAGCTAAAATATTAATAGCAGTTAATGGGTCGATATTATAATATTATTACTATTATATTATAATAGTGCATTCTCTTTTACTTTATTAATTTTTAATTTTTTGAACTGGTCACAGATTTTTATTTGTTATTAGTACTCGCAGAAACAAAAAAACATCGTGCATACTCAATTACGAGTTCGAATCCCCCGTCCAACCAAACGTGGGGGCGTTGTAAGGTGAGGGTCAATCCCACTATTCGCTGGTAAAAGAGTACCACAAGAGTTGGTGGAAGATGGTAATGACTAGCTGCCTTCCCTCTGGTCTTAAACTGCTAAATTATGGAGAACTAGTGTGGCTTTGCAGGGAATTCACAAAACAGACAGACAAACATCATTACGAATACTTCACTTAACACAAGAACGCCAAACTGAACAACACACTCATTCCACTAACCAATGACAGAACCCATAAAAACAAAAAAAAAACCTCTATATGATTTTTATTAGAAATCTGCGAGGCGTGACTTGATTTTTTCTGAAGTCTTGACCTGTCTTTACTTTCAACGTACGAAACGGGAAGTTGATAGTTCTCAAGGCTCTGCACGAGGCCCATTTCTATCATTCTCTTTAATCTGGTGTTTGGTGATATTACAACCTTAATTACACCACGAAACGGTATCACTTGTGCACATACTACTGTAGAGGGATGTATATTTGATTTCGGGACGACAGGAGTCACATGAGCGACACATCTCTTACTGTTTTATGAGCTCTAAGTTCTCGTAGTAATAACTGGAGCCCATGTTTCTGACAAAATGCTATTAGTTTTTCGCAATTCGTTCCTGAAAGTAAAAACCTATTGTTTTTATTATTAATTATAATTGAATTTTAAAATCATCAACGTATCGTTCTTTGTTCACATCTAGAAGGGAGAATATGCACAACCTGAGAGCCAATTCTAATACCTTCTTTAACTTGGAAAATGTAAATCTATAATGTGATACAAGTAATATAATAAAACCGTATTACAGGTAAAAGAGAAAAAATGAACATATTTTCATGTTGACCGAAATATTATTTCCCAAACTTCTTAACTGTAAATTACATCGGAATTATACGAGTTCACCTTTACCAGCCGTCGAAAGAAAGCACAGTGATTTAGCATTCATTAACTCTGAGGATCGCGGGTTCGAATCCCACCAAACATGCTCGCTCTTTCAACCGTGGGGGCATTATAAAGTGAAGGTCAATCCAACTATTCGTTGGTAAAAGAGTAGCCCACGAGTTGGCTGTGGGTGATGATGACTAGCTGCCTTCCTTCTAGTCTTATGCTGCAAAATTTGGGATGGCTAGCGCAGATAGCCCTTGTGTCGCTTTGCGCGAAATTTAAAACAAACCAAACGTAATGGTGAGAATGGTAGGCCCAGGAGACACAGATGTAAATTTTGGCAGGTAGGAGTCACTTATAGGTAAAAACTTTGTTTTTTCTAACAAGGTACTTGGCTCTTAGAAAGAGTTTTCTTCAAGTGTGGTGCATGCAGCTAATTTCAGTAGTTTAAGAAAAAGCTTAATAAATATTTGAATTACAATTACTGACTTAGACTGTTTTAATTTATTTTAAAGTCGAATTTAGTGAATGGGCCAACAGATCCTTTGCTTTCCGTAAATTGTATGTGATATGTAAAATGAAATATGTAAAAAAGAATGAAACCAGATATCTTTGTATTTATTTGTATTGACAATTGTCCTGAAACAGGCCTTTATATACAAAGTTTAACACGTCTTAAGATGAAAATTTAACCAGTTAATAATTAAAATTTAATGTTGGTTCTCAGTCTTTCATGACCGAAAACCCACTCGTGAATATTGATAGCCAATCGCAACCCAGCAATTAGCTTTAGTGAAAAAGGCGACTAGTTTACTCAGATACATACTGAAAAAATAAATATATTAATTACAATTGTTTTTAACAACAATTTCACACACACACTCTGGCTACCGAATTGTTAAATCCAGAATTGTAGGTACACAGACGATAACATAAAAAGACTATAGAGAGAAGTGTTGTCCTAAAGATGTCAACCGAGAGTTGAGAAAGACTTTTGAGACTTCGGTACTAAAATTTCGACAGTTTTCAAGTCACTGTTCTAATATTTTAGTTTGAGACGTAACTTGTAAGAAACTACAGATCTCAAACAATACATTGAAATTTTACACTCCTACGGATCTCGTCAGAAATCCTTCAAACCGTTCAAATGATATTAAAATGTATACGGCTGTGTAAATTTGTCACCACATTGTTTTCTAAATTCGCCTAAAAATCACGCAAGGGAATTATTCATAGCCATATATATATGTATTTACATATTTTTAAAGAATATTAATTCTGACAGAGTTAAATAAATTTAAACAAAGTCAATAGGAAGGACTGCGTTAGAAACAGTAAATCCAAACCCCTGATTAATTATATTAGTTTGTTATAACCATGAACAAGCCGAAACAAAAATAAATAAATAAAAAAATTGTACCAATTGACAGGACTCTATAATACATTATAACTTGTACCCTGGGACCCTTTTCAATTAGTCCAGAGTTTCTATTTTTTGTTTCGGCTTGTGTTTGGTTGTAACAAACTACATATATATATAATATCGTACATAATATATAATACGCGTGTACAGATAACCGAAGAAGGAAAAAAATGACATTTGTCTAAATTGGTATTTATAGTGTCTATCTCATATAATTATGTACCATAGAATTTACACGACGTAGCTGTTTAGACGTTGAAAGGAAAAAACAATCCACTCATTTTAATTCTACAAAATCCGACATAGAGGTATCTAACGCCAGTCATGGCCAGGTGGGTTAAGGTGTTTGACTCTGCGGGTCGTGGGTTCGAATCTTCGTTGCACTAAATATGCTTGCTCTTTCGGCCGTGGGGGCGTTATAGTGTGACGGTTAATCTCATAATTTTTAGTAAAAGAGTAGCCCAATAATTGGCAGTGGGCGGTGATGACTAGCTGCCTTCCCTCTAGTCTTACACTGCTAAATTAGAAATGGCTAGCGCAGATAGCGCTAGTGATGCTTTGCGCCAAATTAAAAACAAAACAACACAAAAACAAATTATGTTTGTTAACAAATATACAAATAAGCTGAAGATAATGGAAGAACATTGATTTATCCTCATTCATCCTGATTTGTGCGTGCGTGAAATCTACGTCTTTGAGTCTCAAATTACGTCTTGTGGTCTTTGTTTTATGGGTAGCGTTATAAAGTTTTATGAAAAATCTGTAGGTGATGGAGGAAAATGGATATCGTTTTCGGTTTGTTTTTTTTTATTTTGCACAAACCTACGCGAGAGTTATCTGCGCTAGTCGTCCCTAATGTAGTAGTATAAAACTAAAGGGAAGGCAGCTAGTCATCCCCACCAACCGCCAACTCTTGGGCTACTCTAATACAAACGAATAGTGGGATTAACCATCACATTATAATGCTCCCCTTAGCAGGGGAGACGAATTTGACTATTTTCCCCTTCTATATTATAAAGGTCAAACTGAGACTCAACATCAGTTTCAGAATCTCGTGACAACAAAAAACTGTCACTAGCTAAACTTTCAGTCAAAACCGGCACAGCTGTGGGCTTGTAACGTCTGTTTGATGGCATTATTTCAGTGGTAAAAAAGTGATAAATCACACCAAATCATGTAACCATGGCATTATTTCAGTGGTAAAAAAGTGACAAATCACACCAAATCATGTCACCAAACTATAAATGACATCAGGGCGAGTTAAATCGTCTTTCCAGGGGAAACGCGATGTGCGGAATCCTATTAACTATTCTAAACTTCACAAGATTCGGTTAAAATAATTCCCATTGAGTGAGAGTTTAACCACTGCATATATCCTCCGGTTAAGTCGTAAAATCTAATAACCGTAAGAAAAGGGTATAGACACCAACTGATAAAATCCTCGTACCAATGTAGCCAAACCGCCCAAAACAATTTGGTTAAACCAAGATAATGTGTCAAGGCATAGAAAGTTTAGCTATATCAGGGTAAAGTGCCAAGTCACAGGAAATTTGACTAAATCAGGATAAGGTGCTAAGTCGCAGGAAATTTGACTAAATCAGGATAAGGTGCTAAGTCACAGGAAATTTGACTAAATCAGGATAAGGTGCTAAGTCGCAGGAACTTAGCTAGATCTGGATGCAGATATACCTAAAGTTTTTCCACGAACCACAAGCTGATGTTGATATAGTAAATAGATATATCAACTTTAGTAACATTTCATTGGTTTAAATGTGTTATTGTAATCCCAGGTCTACAACCAGTAGAAGAAATATACATCGATGTCTCTCTGCGAAGCTTTCTACAATGAAAATTGCAGCGTCTGGTGGTGCCTGTCCACAGTTATCAGAATAAACAATATTCAGTGATTGAACACGTAGCTATCTAGGTGGTACATCGTACCTACATAGTGGAACTACCTTTCCATATGTGTTCATTGGTTTATTAATATCCAAAACAAAAAACGTGTATTATTATCTTTAGTGCTAAGAAAAACAACTTTGTAAATGTTCATAAACACCGACTAGCCAAATGAAATAAGATGGATTTAAAAATAACACAAAACGTGATTGCATGTTTGTTTATTAATTTTGCGCACAGCTACTTCCTCACCATTCACCCTACTCGTAACGGGTACAAATTTACCCACAATTTGACTCACGTAATTAACTTGCCAACCATCTCAGCAGACAGTTTCTCCAAAACCGCTGTTTAAACGTCAAGAAAGCTTTCACACCGACACCTATTCAACTTCGTTGGGTTTTGGACAAAAGTCATTTGGAGTTAGTAGGTAGTTAACAAGGCATCCCTCAATTAAAAGAGTGGTTTGTTTTTTTTAATTTCGCTCAAAGCTACACCAGGGCTATATGCGCTAGCTGTCCCTAATTCAGCAGTGTAAGAATAGAAGGAAGGAAGCTAGTCATCACAACCCTTTGCCAACTCTTGGACCACTATTTTTCCAATGAATAGTGGGATTTACCATCACATATAATGCCCTCACGTCTAAAAGAGCGAGCATATTTGGTGTGACAGGGATTAGAACCCGCATCCCTCCGATTAGGAGTGGAGTGCCTTAACCACAATTAAATGAAATATCAGAATCTAAAGTAACATTTTACAAACACTTCTCACTTTGTATCACAATGTAACACTAACCTGACACCATTTAAAATGTTTTATATTTATATTAAAGAGTAAGGTGTGAAGTGGATATCTCTGAAGCTATTTCTCATGCACAAAGTTGTAAAATATTTAACAATTAATATTATAGAACACAGTAAACTACTGGACTCGTATTGAAGTCGTATCTGATTGGAAGTCGTTTCTTGCATCTCTCCCGTTCCCCGCTATACGGGTGTAAGTATACGGATTTGCAATGCTAAAATCAGGAGTTCACTTACACAGCGAATAGCCTTGTGTGGCTTTGCTATAAGAAAACACACAACGACACACACACACACACATTTTTCGTATGAGCAGTGTTGGTATGTTATGAAACAAACGCGGTAATGAGAGAAAAGGCCAGGTTTACCAACAGGTATTGAAACCAGTACAAATGTCCTGCAATGTTTATGTGAGCAATTTTAAGACAGAGGTGACATTTTTATGCCAAACTGCAACACAAGTAATAAATTAAGCAGAAACAAACACGCCGCATTCTGTAATGTCTCAGTGGAGTAGCCACGTTTCTCACTTGCGGGGTAGAAACTTTTAAGGGGTCAATAAATTAAAAAAAAAAAAATTTGAACAATATATGGGCATTAAAAAAAAAGCCTAATTAAATGTAATGATGCTTATTAAATTTTATTTTTATTAAATAATACATAATTAATTTATTATGCATAAAAGATGAAAAATAACATGTGATCCATATCCCTGGATTTTTCAGGGGGCTAGGTCCCCTTATCTCCATTCTTGTCTCTGTACAGATTATGCCGCAATTCCTTAGTTTTTGACTACAATTTGTTGTCAGACAGTGAACGACGTCATTCTTACAATTATATTTTAAGGTTTAATTTGGGACTCTGAAGAATTTTTGTTTTGAATTAAGCACAAAGCTACACAATGGGCTATCTGTGCTCTGCCCACCACGGGTATCGAAACCCGGATTTTAGCGTGTAAGTCCGCAAACATACCGCTGAGCCACTGGGGGGCAACTCTGAAGAATTCAGAGATGGTTTGGTTTGTTTTGAATTTTACAAAAAGATAAACAAGGGCTATCTGCGCTCGCCGTCCCTATTTTCGAAAGACAGCTAGTCATCACCACCCATAGCCAATTCTCGGGTACTCTTTTACCATCGATTAGTGGGCTTGACCGTGACATTATAACATCTGAATGGCTGAAAGGGTGAGCATGTTCGGTATGACAGAGATTCGAATCCGCGATTCTGAAATTGCAAGTCGATTGCCCTAACCAGGAAGGAAGTTCCAATCTCTCTTATCTTCTCCAGACAATGGTTTTTTTGGAGGAATGGTATTGTTATGCAACCTTCTTGCAGATTGTACGACACAGCTTAATGTAAAGTTGATATAAGCTGTCCCTTTATGAACAGTCGACCTTTGAACTCCACCTAATCGGTCAGTGTTTTGCCGTTGTCTTCAACAAACGCTCCTCCAAATATCTCCAGTCCTTTTGTATTTCTTATTGTATTCTTGGAAGAAGACTCATTTGAGAGAAAAAAAGTCTTTCATCTCTGTAAAGATGTATTTAACATCTGCAAAGACCATTGTTTACTGTACTATGTAAAAGATATGTCAAATGTCTGAGAGGCTCACTGTACCGTATCAAAGATATATCTAAAATTAGCAAGACCCTCTGTTTTCAGTGTTGTATATTTACATGAGCAACACGGAACTGTTTCAAACCACTCCCCCTTTAATCCAGCCCAACCAGAAATCATTATGTTGTAATTTGGAGCCCCCCCTCAGTAGCACAGTGGTATGTCTGCGGACTTACACAGTAAAAACCAGGTTTCGATACCCGTGGTGGGCAGAGCACAGATAGCCCATTGTGCAACTTTGTGCTTAATTCTAAACAAATAAAAAAATAAAAATGTAAGTTGGATCGTGTCCTGGAAAATGGTGATGTCAGCGAACTGTAGGATGGAACTGATCTGGAGAGCAAAATATCGTAATGTACGGCTTGTGACGTGTTTCTTGGTCAAAGTCGTGAAGTGGTCATATGCTCTTACGTGTTACTTATTTATAACGGAATCCATGCATTGTAGCGTCCAAGATCCTAACCAACCCGTTTCTCATTTCTTCCACAGTAACAACACCCAACTATACAATCTTATGTAAATAAAACAAAGTTAACTATTGCGCGTTCTTTCTCCCCTGAACTTTACAATACAGAGGCTGATGTTTGTATCACAGTCGTTGGGGGAGTGCGGATGCATTGGTCGATAAATTATTTTTGGCAAACTTGTTAAGATAACAACGGAACTTGTAACATAGTCTTGCCTTACTTGGTATTGAGTTAATTTTCGATATCGCTCGTGCACAACCAGGGTATACTCTAGTGGTCAGTAAACTTGAGATTTGAAATTCGAGGGTCTAAGGTTCGAGACGTAGTACTTCCCAGTACGCTTCGTGCTTTCAGCTATTACTTCTAAAACTAGCGACATCTATGCATGAAACATAAAGATCTCTGGCCTGACTATACATTTCATTGTGTGAATAAGGTGTCATTCTGGTGAACAAATAGACATTGCAAAGCACTAGTATTTGAAAGCATATTATATATATGTGTGTGTGTGTGTGTATTTAGATATTTTAGTCCCAACTTTAAATACTGTTGAAGAACCAAAACTCGATATGCCCTGTCGTTTAGTTTAGACTGAAGATAGGATTAGAAACAATTGTATTTCTTAAGTTCTACGTCTATAGTTTTTGTATCGGCAGAATCATTGCAAACGTTATCGGTGTAGTCGATTCATTGGCCTTTGCTTTTAAAAAGACGATTGTTACAAATAAATCGAATTTTTTTATGTTACTAAGCCGAAGGACATTGACGGACATCATTAAAGTAATTGTTACTCAAGGGTACAAGTTAACTTTGTAACATGACTTTTTCTGTCTATGTACCTATCCATCTATCTTGCTACTATACACCTATTTGTCTGTTGTTTATCTATCTGTCTTGTTATCCATCGCTGTAGGTATATGTTGATAAGGTTCAGTATAGGCCTGACTGTTTATAACCGCGGGGATCGGGTTCAAACTCTATAGCGAACGCAGTAAACAGGTGGTCTACTGTTCAGTTTTGCACAAAAAACAATCTGTTTGTGATTGTATCAAGGGCTTATAGCATTCAAAATTGTATGTGGATACCTGTAGTGGGCACAACAATAATGACCTATTGTGGAAGTTTGCGCTTAACAATAAATAAACAATAATTTTCTTTCACAGTTCTGAGCCAGTTTCGAAAAGCTTCCCGTTATTGCACGAAACGATTTTATCACATTGTTATACGCCCCCTGAGAACCAACTCGTGAACAAAAATCATGTCACTTTGATTTACTAAGAACTTCGACAAGACTTTCAACACCGGTAGTTTGAAACGACCAAATACTTCGTTACTACGTCGTATGTAGTGTTTCTCGCGCTCACGGTTAACCCCTCACAGTTAACGTCATCATCTTCTCTAAATTCTGTCTCGACTTTTGTGTTATTCGTGTTTTCTCTCTCTTTGTGTATGTTTTCCTGGTTCGTGAGAAGTTATTGACGTTTACATACACTAGAAGAATCAAAGATAGCTTTGTAAACTTCTCTATGAGGACAGGTTTAATCACAAACTGCTGAACAATAAGGATTGGTAAAGTGTAGTTTTGAAAGTTTAATATATCATTAGACTTCACTGGCTGCAGATTTTCCGATGAAAATCGTGCCTTTTGTAAACTTGGAAAAATTATTATCTCTTAGGGTTTAAAACGTCTACTCACATAACAGAAAAGGCTTAAGAGATAAAACGTATTTTTTAAACAACTAGATAAAAACGACTAATGTAGCACGTGTTTTCATTTTTATCAAAATTCAATTAATGGTGAATACAATAAATATATATATCTATTGGTGTCACAAGTGAAGACGATATAAATAGAAAAGTAAAATCAGTTGATGATAGGAAAATAAACAGCTTTAAGTATCTTGTGTTTAGCCTATTTTCGTATTCTGTGTTGTTTATTTACATAGCAAAGTTTCAAGTATTTTGCTTTGGGAATCTTCTAACCACGGCTGTATTAGAATAAACTGACTGGTTTACTATGCTACACCATATAGTCTCTGCAAAGTAAGACGTACAATGATTACAGTAGGATTGTATCTGTGATGCATCGAGAAGTCACACACCATCTTAACAAGCACTGACGCATAGTGTAAATAAAACGAACTAATCATAAAAATAAGATAAATTAATCCCAAACATTATTTTGTAATTCTTACTAGGAGTTCGTTCTTAAACCCTATTTTCAATTTCTGAAATTAAAAGACACATCAGAGTTTAACAGAACTCCATACAAGATTTTGATTAATCTTTGGATCAGACCACAAAGAAAAGAAATGAAATTTTAATTAACTACGCATGGCAGTTACGATACTCTATCATACATTTCTGTGATTCCATTGATATATGATGCACGTGAAGTTTGTTCAAGTGAACCAATAAAGTCTCCATAAATTGATATACACGTGCTTAAATCGTGCTATCCTTACACTACCTCCAAAAATACTGAACTGAATAAAATACATCTAATCAGCTCGTGATATACAAAACTGACAAACCTGGTTTTTGTAGCAGTATTAGAAAAATAATATAAAACAAATTTCCATAAAACGAAATTAATCAAGGATATGTCTACGTTTGTACCACATGAAGGTTGTTTATTCCTCTTTGAAAACAAATTAATTTTAAAAGCCAATTTAAAAAAATGCAAAGTAATGTTTAAGTTAACTTAAACGTAGTTTTATGTTTAATATACCTAATAGTTTTGTGTTTAATATACCTAATAGATTTATGTTTAATATACCTAATAGTTTTATGTTTAATATACCTAATAGTTTTATGTTTAATATACCTAAGAGGTTTAAATTTCAAAAATCTGTAAATAAGTATAGTGTTGTTGTATAGATTTTTTCCTCTTTTGTCCAAAAACAAAATCACGTAATAAACGTTTTGCTGACGATTAATGAAAATAGAAGAAAATAGTTGTGATAAACATTTATAAAAGATTTAAGATTGCACATTGTATTATGTAGATGTAAGGAAGACGAAAGAGACATCTATATGTAGTTTTATGAAACACAAGCTGAATGGTTGGGTGTATAAAGTAATACGGTCGGAGATTTACAATTATCTACTATTTGAGGGGTCGTTTGAGACTGTTAGAGAAAAGCTAAACGTATATTCTAGAATAAATCGTCAATAAAAATGCTCGCCTTTTCAGTTGTGGAGGCGTTATAAGGTCGTTGTAAATCCATAATTCGTTGTTAAAAGTTTATTTTGTTATTAAACACAAATCTACACATTGGGCTGTCTTTGTTCTGCCTACTACGGTACAATTAACCTGTTTTTTAGTGTATTAAGCCCTCAGACTTACTCCTGAAGGGCGTTTTAATAAAAGAGTAGCCCAAGAGATAGAGTTAAATAATTCCAACAGCTTCCTTCGCCCTCCGTTAGTACAGCGGTAAGTCTACGGAATAACAACGCTAAAATATGGGGTTCGATGCCCCTTTGTGGGCTCAGCAGATAGCCCGATGTGACTTTGCCATAAGAAACACACCCCTTCTTCACGACTCTCTTGGCGGTACAGCGGTAAGTCTACGAATTTAGAACGCTAAAATCTGGGGTTTGAGTCCCCTCGGGGGGCTCAGCAGATAGCTCAATGTGGTGTTGCTGTAAGAAAAATGGGCACATAAGATAAGCACAGCTTCCTTCCTTGTAGTCTAGCCCACTATTAGCAAAGCGGTACATCTGCTGATTTACAACGCTAAAAACCGAGTTTCTATACCCGTGATGGGCAGAGCACAGATAGCCCTGGAGCAACAGCAAAACAAACCATATAAAAAAATATGTTTGAATAGGTAACAATGATAATGAGTTACCCAGTATTTCATTTGGGAAATTAACTAACTGGGTTTTGATTTGGTTTGTTTGGAATCAAGCACACAGCCAGAAAACGAGTTACCTGTGTTCTGCCCACCACGAGTATCGAAACCCGGTTTTCAAAGGTGTGAGTCCCCAGGCGTACCGCTACATCACTACGGAGCTGCTAATTGGGAGTAGAAAAAAATAGAAGCCTTTGAACTCTGGGTTTGAAATTAAACACAAAGTAACAAAATGGGCTATCTGTGACCTGCCCACCACGGGTATCAAACCCCTGTTTCTAGCGATGTAAGTTTGCAAACATGCTGCTGTGCCACTAGGGAAATAAAAGTTTTGGTGGTTATTGGTGGTTACACAACACAGTATTGATAGTAATCAACAGAAAATATGATATTGGTGGTTACACTACACAGTATTCATAGTAAGTGTTTAAGAGTTTGTATTTCAAATGTGCTCAACAGAAAATATTATATTTGATCTGTTTTTCTATGTCGCGCAAGGCTACGCGAGGGTTAGCTGCGTTAGCCTTCCTTAATTTAGCAGTAATAGATTACAGGAAAAGCAGCAAGTCAATACAGCCCAAAGCCAACTCTTGGGCCACTGTTTCACCAGCGAATAATGAGACTTACCATCACATTATAACGACCGTACGGCTGAAATGACGAGCATGTTCGGTGTGGCAGGGATTCAAACCCGTGATCCACAAGTTGCAAGAGGAGCGCCCTCACCAGAAAATGTTAGAAAGTGGAAAATAAACAAATATTCGCTGTACTGTCGATTCATTTTCAACCTAGGTGGAGCAACTTCCAAAGCTTGCTTTAAGTCTTCCATTAACTTATCACTACAGACATCTTTATATGGTAGCACACTAAACTGTTTATAGGATTTCCTTCCATTAACAGCTTCGCTTACACGGTTTAACTTTAAACGTCAGTTGCTCGTGGCTAAATCCAACTAAAGATAAGGACTTATGTTTTGTCCTTCTTTGGAGTTCACTTGAGGTTAAATCCTGCAAAACTTTGTTATTTCTAGCCTCACGTTCACATTTATAAAAACTCATGATGTTATCTTATAGCAAGAAACATAAAATAAGCATTTCATGGATTCTTTCTTAGGCAGTCTCATAACTTAATAATGTTTGTCCTTATATTCTTACTTATAACACTATGTAATAAAATTTTTACTTTTTCTTGTTCCTGGACAGAAAATCTTATTTTCCAATTTCTTATACCTAAAGTAAATGGAAAAGACCTATTTTATTCTTCAAACTTTGCTTTTGTGACCTGGGAGCTAAAAACGAAGATATGATGGGAGACTTTGTTTTTGTTTGTTTGTTTTGGAATTTCGAACAAAGCTACTCGAGGGCTATCTGTGCTAGCCGTCCCTAATTTAGCAGTGTAAGACTAGAGAGAAGGCAAATAGTCATCACCACCCACCGCCAACTCGTGAACTACTCTTTTACCAACGAATAGTGGGATTGAACGTCACATAATAACGCCCCCACGGCTGGGAGGGCGAGCATGTTTGGCGCGACCCTCAGATTACGAGTCGCACGCCTTAACACGCTTGGCCATGCCGAGTCTATGATGGGAGACTATATTTGGGGGCTGATAGGTGAAAGTGATTTAAATTACAGTCGCAAATCGCGAAAAACTACTCACTTATAAACATTTTTGTTCATTTTTGTATAACTTCAGTATAAATACATGAAAATCTTCAGTGTTGACGAGAAAACCCACTTGTAGAGAAAACTTTATGTGTAAAAACGGCTGGTTTGGGTTGAGTTTTTTTTTTCATGTAGAGGAGCAAACGTTCTGACCTTCTTTAGATATCATCAGGTTCATAAAGAAAGAAAGAGGTAACTGACCGATATGCTGGCCACGTCCGAAGGGGGTTGTGTAACTGAGTGTTTTTACATATACATGTAAATCTTAATACATATGTTGTTTTATTTAGACCTTATGTAAACGAAAATGTGCAAATTTGTCTGTTTTTAAATAAAAAATAGGTTAATTTCTAAATTTCTTTATCCAGGTCACAAAAGCCAAATTTGAAGGAAATAGTGGCCATTTTCTGGACTTTTACAACATTAGCAGCTAAGAAATAACACACACTAACCAGGAACAAAATCTGTTACATTGTGTTATTCTCTGAAATGAAAATATTCATTCTTCGTTATTTTTAATTATGTTTTTTCTTATACTCCTGATACTTTACACACTTAACAGAAGTATTAGGTTATTCTAACGGTTCATTCCAAACATTAGCCATTTAAATCTGATTTAGTTCATGTGAATGTTCTGTGTGCACCAGAGACGTACCTTTGAGTCACCCACAGAACAAAAACTCCGCCACAATTCTACTAATGGACTAAAATATTTGAAAACGACTTTTAGTTTATTTATTTATCCGGCCCGGGCATGGCCAGATGGTTAAGACACTCGACTCGTAATCTGAGGATCGAGGGTTCGAATTCGCGTCACTCCAAACATGCTCGCCCTTTCAGAAGTGGGGGCGTTATAACGTAATGGTCAATCGCACTATTCGTTTATAAAACAGTAGCCCAAGATTTGGCGGCAGGTGGTGTTGACTAGTTGCCTTCCCTCTGGTCTTACACTGCTAAATTAGAAATGGCTTGTGCAGATAACCCTCGTGTGGCTTTACGCGAAATTAGAAAAACAAACAATTTATTTCAATATAATTTAATCAGCTTTGTATGTCAAAGTTTTCTGATTATGTTCGACGTCCTTTTCAGTCAATAGCCTTTATTAATCAGTTTGTAAAAACTAAACACCAACTTTCAATAAACTGCTATTCGAACTTTTATTGTTACATTTATTCCTTCCGCATGTTCGTTCATGTAAGTTATATATTTAATTACTCGACTGTTCTTGTAGGTTTCAAAGCAAGATCTCAAACAACCGATGATTTTGTTATTTTCATTGTTGTAGATTTCAAAGCAAGATCTTAAACAACCGATGATTTTGTTATTTTCACTGTTGTAGATTTCAAACCAAGATCTTAACCAATGCTCTTTTTATTTTCATTGTTGTAGATTTCAAAGCAAGATCTTAAACAACCGATGATTTTGTTATTTTCACTGTTGTAGATTTCAAAGCAAAATCTTAAACAACCAATGATCTTGTTATTTTCACTGTTGTAGATTTCAAACCAAGATCTTAACCAATGCTCTTTTTATTTTCACTGTTGTAGATTTCAAAGCAAAATCTTAAACAACCAATGATCTTGTTATTTTCACTGTTGTAGATTTCAAACCAAGATCTTAACCAATGCTCTTTTTATTTTCATTGTTGTAGATTTCAAAGCAAGATCTTAAACAACCGATCATTTTGTTATTTTCATTGTTGTAGATTTCAAAGCAAGATCTCAAACAACCGATGATTTTGTTATTTTCATTGTTGTAGATTTCAAAGCAAGATCTTAAACAACCAATGATCTTGTTATTTTTATTGTTCTAGATTTCAAAGCAAGATCTTAACCAATGATCTTGTTATTTTCACTGTTGTAGATTTCAAAGTAAGATTTTAAACAACCAATGATGTTGTTATCTTTATTGTTGTAGATTTCGAAGAGAGATCTTAAAGAAATATTTAACATTTCTTTGTTATTATACACTGACTCTCTTTTTAGGTTAATCACGTCACATTAACTTACACATCTTAGAACCTTGACAGCACTTGATCTAAAAGTACTAAAGTTACAAACAAATGAAACAATGATGTTGTTATTGTTCTCAAACACAAAGCACAAGGCGGGTATAGAACCTCGGTTGTTGGAGTTGCAAGTCCTCAGTCTTTCAACTGAGCCACCTTGAGGCATAAAATGAGGATGCTGAAAATTATGAAATTTGTATAAGAACCTTTTTCAGTAGAATTAATTGAATGGAGTTCGCAGAGACTGATTGGATTTGAGTGAAAGGAAACAAATTTGTCTTTGGTAAAGCCATACAAACCCACACGGTGACGTTTCCACTACTTCATGCCATTTTCATCCAGACATAAGTGAAAAGGTTTTGAAATGGCTTCTGATTCTAAAAGCTTTTACAGACATTCGTGTGGTTACTCATTGGTTACGTTATTAAACCATACTAAAATTAATTACGCTATAAAAGCAAAATAATCTAGCTTCTGCGAAGAATGTTAGAGTAAATATCAGACCCACTTTTTAACAAGTTTTCCAGAAACTCTCCAATTTTCAGGAACGTCAATTTTCTAACAGTTGCTCAAGTGCACCAAGATCCACTAGGGTTTGTTTGGGTCAGGGGAATTACGATGTATGTGGCCGAATTGGATGAATTCAGTAACTTAAAACATTCTAATATTTTGTTTTGAATTTCGATCAAAGCTACTTAAGGGCTATCTGCGCCAATTTAGCAGTGCAAAGCTAGAAAGAAGGCAGCTAGGCAACACTACCCACCGCCAACTTTTGGGCTACTCTTTTACCAACGAATAGAGGTAGTGACCGTCACATTATAAAGCCCCCACGGCTGAAAGTACGAGCATGTTTGGTGTGACGGAGATTCGAACCCGCTATCCTCGGATTACGAGTCGAGTGCGTTAGCCACCTGGCCATGCTGTACCCGTCCTTTTCGTAACAGCGAGTGTTCATTTGAGGGCATGGATAGACGATTGCGAACTTTTGACCTATAAAATTTTGTCAACTTCAATTTGACGTTTATTGCGTTGCTAACAGTATCATAAGATATTGCTTAATGGACCAAAAGGTTCTCATTTCTACTTATAAACCTCCGTAAGTTTCGAATATTTGTTTGTTATCTTGTCAAACGAGATACGCCTCAGCAATGACCTTTTTGGCTGAATATTTCCTTTTCATTATATTTACCCTCACTGGAGTTTTTTCGGGGGCATTTTCCAGTCCTAAATACTCTTTGGCCTCAGTAAACCTTAATAACCTTTATTTACAAACATTCTTTGCCTAAATTAACTTTAACAACCTATCTTCACAAACATTCTTTCACATAAATTGTTACACGGCCTTCAGCCATAAGTTTATCCGTGGAGGTGTAATACAGAGAATGAATGGTTAGAAGCTCATAGAGGGTTTGGTCTATGATTACACTGCTTAATAATTCCACCAAAATGTTCTTCTAAAGTACTAACCTTTTATAAACAGAAAACGTAAGAACTTTAAGTTCATAAATATAATACTTAAATTGTACGAAACATTAACTTGGCAGATCAGATAACCCTAAAACAGCTAAAGTTCTCGATTGGCAACCAGAAATAACCAATCCTATCTCCTTCTAAAGCTGCAAGAACGCAACAAGACCCCTTCTAGAATGCACCTAATTTCACCAATCGACTGAAACCCAGGAGCTTGAAGTGTGAAAACTAATGGTGGCCTTAACAAAGTGTGAAAACTAATGGTGGCCTTAACAAAGTGTGAAAACTAATGGTGACCTTAACAAAGTGTGAAAACTAATGGTGGCCTTAACAAAGTGTGAAAACTAATGGTGGCCTTAACAAAGTGTAAAAACTAATGGTGGCCTTAACAAAGTGTGAAAACTAATGGTGGCCTTAACAAAGTGTGAAAACTAATGGTGGCCTTAACAAAGTGTGAAAACTAATGGTGGCCTTAACAAAGTGTGAAAACTAATGGTGGCCTTAACAATGTGTGAAAACTAATGGTGGCCTTAACAAAGTTTAGTTTCCTTAATATTTTTTTTTCTGTTTACATTGGTTGTTGTTCGTAGTCCAGCAGAAAGCTATGCAGGGGTCACGTAAGCTCTGCAGCCACGAATAACTAGGCTTAGTTGTGGATTAACGGACATTCTACTGTGCCACTTAGAGAAGCTATAGTTAGAATTAATTTATCACCTCGTTCCGCATATCACTAGAATGTCCTGTGATGTTACTCACTTACTTGTTATTTTTGTTGCTGTTTATAAATAGTTTCACAAGATCAGAAGAAATTCTGTTAGCGTCACGAAATACAAATGTATCATTACATCAAACAAACATTATCTGTAACGTTGTATCATTACATCAAACAAACATTATCTGTAACGTTGTATCATTACATCAAACAAACATTATCTGTAACGCATGTATCATTACATCAAACAAACATTATCTGTAACGTTGTATCATTACATCAAACAAACATTATCTGTAACGCATGTATCATTACATCAAACAAACATTATCTGTAACGTTGTATCATTACATCAAACAAACATTATCTGTAACGCATGTATCAGGTGTTAGTGATTTGGATTTGTCAAGATAACAGGCGTGCGACTCGTAATCTGAGGGTCGCGGGTTCGCATCCCCGTCGCGCCAAACATGCTCGCCGTTTCAGCCGTAAATAGCCATTCTTTACTTATATACAGTTAAACATGGCGTTTAATTACTTTTACCTATCAGTGTTTACTAATAATTTTCGTCCAGACAAGGAGAATTTTGATGGTTGTTTCTTTGCTTTCGTTTTTGTTAAATGTTCGCACAAAGCTACACGAAGGCTATCTGCACTAACCATCCCTAATTTAGCAGTGCAAGACTAGAGGAAAGGTAGCTAGTCAACTCTTGTGCTAATATTTTACCAACAAATAGTAAGATAGAGATTCGAACCTTCGATCCTCATAGTATGAGTCGAGCGCCGTTGCCACGTGGCTATACCGAGCACAGTTTTGAGGGTAAAATAAGTTTAATTTTGTTAATTTTATCTTATGATAACAGAAGACCACTGAACATTGTGTGATAATTTAATGAGCTGTTATTAACAAGTAAATTTTCAAGTGTGAATAAAGTTTAACTTATCACACCAAATCACTTGGTTTTCGATCGTTAATAGTAGTTTTTTTCAAACATCAATATTTTATTCGTTTCACTTCGCCCCAAATGTATCTGTTACAATGAGGTTGTTTACACGTTTGAATGTTTATAAGTTTACAATATTATTGGCTGATAATAATAATAACTTGATTGTTTGGAATTAAGTACAAAGCTCCACAAAGGCTATTTGTGCTCTGTTTACCAGGGGTATCGAAACCCGGTTCCTGGGGTATGAGACCACATACCTACCGATTGGGGGTAATACAAAGAAGAATGTTCCATGATCTTCAAATTAACTATATCATAAACAATATTTATAACTCATGAATTGTTCTCTGTGATAAGTCTGCGGACTTATAATACTGTAATCCGGGGTTCGATGCCCAGAGTCGAACACACCAGATGGTCCAATATGGCTTTGATATTAAAAGAAAAAAGCCAGCTGAACTGCTCTATCTTACAGCCATCTATGGAGAGAAATAAGAACTATATCTTTATACACATCGCAATGTTTTAAAGTGATGTCATTTACGGATACACTCATAGACTGTAAGCCTTTCTTGGCAAAATAATTATGCGAGAATCGATTGGCATTAGCAGTTGTAATTCAAGTTTGAAATGAACATGTAGAACTTTAGTCATTTTTATATAAGTATCGATTCAACATCTGCAATGCTAGGAGTTATCAGTTAATCCTGGGTTTAACATCTGTGTCATGTAATAGTTGAAACGCAATATGCTACAGGCCTGGCATGGCCAAGCGCGTTAAGGCAAGCGCTCGTAATCTGAGGGTCGCGGGTTGGCATCCGAGTCGCGCTAAACATGCTCGCCATCTAGTCTTATAAAATACCTCCATGGAAGATTAACTCGAAGCTTACGAAGTTACTTATTTTATGGGGCCTGGCATGGCCGAGCGCGTTAAGGCGTGCACTCGTGATCCGAGGGTCGCGGGTTCGCGCCCGCGTCGCGCTAAACATGCTCGCCCTCCCAGCCGTGTGGGCGTATAATGTTACGGTGAATCCCACTATTCGTTGGTAAAAGAGTAGCCCAAGAGTTGGCGGTGGGTGGTGATGACTAGCTGCCTTCCCTCTAGTCTTACACTGCAAAATTACGGACGTCTAGCACAGATAGCCCTCGAGTAGCTTTGTGCGAATTTCCAAAAACAAACAAACAATATGCTACACGAAGCCAAACAAAGAATTTGTTCCAAATAGTTCTTTGTATTTTTAATTAAACTTGTCAAACTTTCTTATCCCCAGTCGCAAACGTATTCAGAATACTTTACTTGTTCTGTTTATCATTCAGCATTTTGATGCAGTTTGTTAAATTTTTTTGAATTGCTATTTAAACGAAAATATAAACATCTGTTTGCTTAAATTTGTTTTGTTTTATTGTCATCATCACCATCACGTGCCAACTGATTCCTTAAGGAACATAGGGCCGCAAACGCTGCGGTTTCTGTAACAGGGTGGATTTTTAAGTGAATAGGTTGTCAGCCTACTGCACAACACCCAATCTGGAGGCCCACCGAGGGGAATCGAACCCTTGATTTTAGCGTTGTAAACCCGGAGACATACCGCTGTACTAGCGGGGGGCTTTGTTTTATCATATATATTTCTTATTTATTGATACATACTTTAACACTCTTGGGTGTTGATCTTCCTATTATCATGTGAATTTCACGTTGCGTTTCCTTTTCAGTTGTTTTTTAGCATCAAGCCATTTCTAAAAACTTTGAATCGTAAATTCGACGCATATTTCAATGAGTAAAATATGTATAATAATAAAAGGGCGCGTCTATGTGTATGTGTATGGCCGTCATACCTCCAACAGGAAACTAGAAACCTGAAATCCTGCACATTTACTAAATGGACCCTGAGAGCTTGACCCTGGGTATTATTGCTTATCCGCATTCATGCATGTGTGCATCTTTTTATGCAAAAAAAACACAGAAAAAATGTGACCGCCATAGTTCTAATATGAAAGAACCTGGACTAGAAACCTCAAATTTTGCACCCATACTAATCCGACCCTGAGGGTGTGCACCTGTGTGTTATTATTTATCCTATTCACGTGCTTGTGCCCATGTGTGAGCGCAATTTATGTCAGGCAAGCTAGTAAAAACCACATGGAAACAAAGTGGTTTCTTATCTTCCGAAGAGAAATCATAGACAGACACGCACGTTTGTTCGTGCGCGCATGCATGTCTGTATATATGTAAACACAATAGCTCCGAAAGAACTTAAACACATAAGCCATTCTTAGTGGACTCTGAGGGTGTGTGTACAATTTGGTGTTATTATTTATCCATGTGGGTGCAACTTTTTAGGACCCGGCCTGGCCAAGCGCGTTAAGGCGTGCGACCCGTAACCTGATGGTCGCAGGTTCGCATCCCCGTCGCGCCAAACGTGGTCACCCTTTCAGCCGTGGGGGCGTTGTAATTTGACGGTAAATCCCAAAAAATTTTCACCTGTAATTATTTCGGCCCGGCATGGCCAAGCGCGTAAGGCGTGCGACTCGTAATCCGAGGGTCGCGCTAAACATACTCTCCCTCCCAGCCGTGGGGGCGTATAAAGTGACGGTCAATCCCACTTTTCGTTGGTAAAAGAGTAGCCCAAGAGTTGGCGGTGGGTGGTGATGACTAGCTGCCTTCCCTCTGGTCTTACACTGCAAAATTAGGGACGGCTAGCACAGATAGCCCTCGAGTAGCTTTGTGCAAAATTCCAAAACAAACAAGCAACTTTTAATTGAGGCTACCGAAGAACCACGTGAAAAAGAAGTGGTTTCTTACTTAGTAACTTCTGACATGTAGCAAAGCCGATACGTTTTGATAGCAATGTATTCAAACAATACCTTTCATACTATGTTGCTTAGGAACAAAAGTATGCAGGCTTTACACTTATGATAAAATACAAACATCACCAATCTACTAACCCTAGCGAAGTCAGGTTTCTCTCTTTCTCCCGATCGGTTTCTTATGCACAGTCACATCTTTAAAGATATAATTGTTTGTTTTTAATTTCGCACAAAGCTACTCGAGGGCTATCTGCGCTATCCATTCCATAATTCATCAGTGTAAGTCTAGAGGGAAGGCAGCTAGTCATCACCATCCACTGCCGACTCTTCTGTCACTCTTTTAACAACGAATAGTGGGATTGACCATAGCGTTACAACGCCCCCACGGCTGAAAGGGCGAGAATACTTGATGTGACGGGGATTTGAACCTGTAAACCTCAGATTCTCAAGAGAACTAATAATGTCTTCTTTTTGCTCTGTGTAAGGACTTCTTCCAGTCATTCTATCCATGACTAGTTATGTGTTAGAGGATTTAAAACAATTCGTGAAGACTTCATTTATACTATTTCCCTCCATTTCTCTTTCTTCTACACATACATGCCTACTTTCTAATTTCCTTAACTACAACAGACTAGTGATTTCTCTCGAACATCGTGCACACTTCCTCGGCGGCCATATATTTTGCTTTAGTTGCGTGCACTCCCAAGAATCAGCTCTGCGATGACTTTACAAAAACTTTTTATATCGGTAAATGTTTTATTTGCATTGTGTTCAGATGAAAATAGAATAAATCAGTTCTTCATTAAATGCTGTGTTAACGACACTTGGTCACAAACCAGAAATCAGGACATCAAAAATACATTGCTTCGGAAAACTGATGTGTCGTTGAAAGCACGTGCAAGAAACTGAATCGATAAACCTGGTTTTGCTCCGATTAAAAACTTTAGCAAGTGTTTCTTCTTCTTTTTTTGCACCTTGTTTTCTTTATTGATTTTAATTAAAATATTTAGTTAGGTAAAGAAATATTTTGTTTTTTGTAAAAGAAATCACGATTAGCATGGTTGATTTAATCAAGTCAATTCATAATATTTAAATACACTTTCATCTGAACATCGCTGGGCCATCTACTAATAAGAAATACGTATGTGCTTTGCGATATAGCAAATCCACTTTGGGTTATCTGCTATGTTCAACGAGGGAAATCGCATCCCCCTGTTTTTGGAATTTTAAATCCAAATACTGCCATCTGTCGCACTGGAGGAGTACTAAAGAATAAATGTCCCATCTGTAAAAGAATCAATACATCTTATCACATTCATGTAACTTTAATTAGACGAGTTGGGTGAGCCTTTAGCCTGCAGAAACGATGAATGTAAAATAACGTTCTCTTACATTTCGAATCGAAAAACCTTTACGCAAATGATTTCTATCTATAGTTCGTTAAACTATTTCTCTGAAGGTTTTACCCCATGCACGTACTCTGTTTAAATAATAAACCTATATTTATAGGTTTAACCAAACAAGTTGAAGTTAAACACCAATCAGATCTTTTTGATCACCAGAACAAAATGGTTAGTCTCTTGTTTCAAGAGTCCCCGGCCTGACACGACTAGTAACCGGAGAGTCTTGAGATCTGATCCCCGTCACACCAAACATGCTCGCCATTTCAGACGTGGGGGCATGATAATGTGACGGTCAATCCCATTATTCGTTGGTAAAGAGTAGCCCAAGAGTTGGCGGTGGGTGGTGATGACTGCTGCCTTTAGTCTTACCCTGCTAAATTAGGGACGGCTGGCGTAGACAGCCTTCTTGAAGCTTTGCATGAAACTCAAAAAACAAACCTCTTGTAGTTTCCTTTGGCCAGGTCACTTGTGAAAACGATCCATCTCAGTGAAAAATAATTTATTTTATTTTGACAAACACTTTGTGTAAAGAAGAACAAAAAGAAAAAACGTACAAAACAGATATTAAAATAAATACAGAGGTTAGATTAGATACTTAACATTCTAAAGAAAATACAATATTATTAAAATTAATATAACTGCTTAAAAACAATACGACAAGAGAAAAAATTAGTAAATCGTGAATATTGTAAAGAGTCGTTTACCAAAGTATATATATATTTACTTCTGATTTATATTTATAAAATATATGTACTTCTGATTTATATTTATAAAATATATATATTTACTTCTGATTTATATTTATAAAATATATGTACTTCTGATTTACTCCAGTGTTCACATTCTTGTCATACAATGCATTTTCTATTAACCAGTTTTAAAAGTACTACTAGACAGTACTTTCTGCATTCTTAAAATATACCACAACCTGTTTGTTTTTAATTAAAATTATATATACAGAAACACTAGTGAGTTCCTTCAGGAGAAAAGACAAAAATGCCTTAAGTTCTGATTCAAGACTGATATAAGAATCGTAGTAAATTATATATAAATTCACTTAAAGTTATAAAATGCACACAATATTTGACTAAGAAATCCCCTGATTGTATCAAATGTAGCTTATATAGATGCTAACACCACAATCATATGAGTACATTATTAATTACACGTGTACTTAAATGAATAAAACCTGTTACCCGGACGATTACAGGAAGTGAACCTTTCTTCATTAAGGTGCAAACTGGGAGCACGCTCGGGTTATAGGGTTTTGTATTTTTGTGTTAAACTTTTTCTTATTGTTTTTAACCATTATAATTTTCCCTAATGTCGAGTATTCTCAAATTTAATGTGATATTAGTTACTGAAATGCCCTGTAGATAACTCTAGTCTGTTTCTTTTCCTTGTTTGTTAACATTTAGCGATTTATTTGGCAGGCGTTGTTAGTCGAATGCATCGGTCATTGAAGAATCTCAAAATGTCGTTCATAAACTTCCCAGACAGACGGAATCTGCTAACAACACACTTTTCTCTGCCTAAACCTTTTTTTTAAAAACGTGAAACAACTTAGTTCATCAAAACGAAACGTTTAGATGTACATACGTGTGAATGAATCACGAAATTAAAATACGACGCTCACGGTTCGCTAAAAGTAATATTTGGATGAACATTTTAGTGAGATATTGTGACGATAAGTCTTTATCTCTCATCTAAATATTCCATATATTGCAAAGTATTTTTCGATTAGGTTTCGAATATGCGATGTATCATGTTGTTATCTTTCTGTATTAATTCACTAGTCGTTTTCTGCTACAATATTAAACTAAATATCAAGAATATTGACAGTTCGTAAACTGAAATATTGAACGATTCTATAAAACTAGGGATGGAACTTCCCTGAAAATCTAAGTAAGCAGAAAACGCGATTCAACCAACATTTGCATTTCTCTGTCGAGTGTATAACTAACTGATCATAAAAAAATACAATTGATAATGATTGTTCTACTCTCTCATTATCTGGTACATTAAGATTTTTGTTTTGTTTATTTGCTTTGTGCCGGATAAACAGATTTAAGTGTCAATAATTATCGCTTATAGAAGTATAATTAATGTGTTTTTAATCATTCGGAGGCGTAATTTAAATTATTATAAAGAGAGGCTGCTCCATCTATCGGTGAGAAGTACATATTGTCATGACAGGAGTGCGACGTTTCAGCACCACACCAATCTATTGTTAAATTTTACGAACTTTTTACCGATAAAAGACCAACACTACTTTTATGAGACCAGAACATCACACAAGAAACGTTCATACATATATATATACTTTTATTCTAAATCTCATTGGTAACGTAAACGAGAATCCAGATGTAAATAATCCTCAACATATTAAGTCAGAAACTTTGTTATTTTATTTCGTGATTTGTTTCGTTGGTATGTTCCAGGCTACTTTTAAAGCTTGTTTGTTCAAATGTTTGAACAGAACAGTAACGACCCTCAGTTGAAATTGAGAGCTTTCATATGAATAACGTAGAGAAACTATTTAAACAATACTTTGTGTATTTTATACTGATATCGATGTCTTTAGTTAACGAGGAGCTATTGAAATAACTTTAAGATACATCATTCGTGTTTGAACCTGAAACGTTTGTGTTTTATTTTATTAAAACAACCCAAATTGTCTAGGGGAGAAAAACAAACAAATAGCTTTAACAATTTTCCTTTTATCTCCCTGAATCAGTAGTGAATTTACAGGCTTACAACACCAAAATCCAGGGTTCAATTTTCTGTTGTCCATAGAGTGCAGATAGCCTGTCGTGCAGGGTTTAACTGAAACAAATAAACAAAACCAAGTTCTTTCTCCATGTGAAGATAAATACCTGATAATGGACCACAGACATTAACATGCTAATATGTGCAAAATATTGTAAAGAGAGACAGTGTACTCCAAATATTGAAATAACATCAGCATGAAATGTATGTAAAACAGTTAAAATTTTCTGCTATATCTGTTCTTCCTCAGAATGATACTTGTCGACACTCAGTCTCGAGAAATAAAGCTCTCGTATGTCCACTTAGGACAACACTTGTTCAACACTTCAATCCCATCAGTCCAATCAGGACAATACCTGTTAAACATTTCACGACGATAACGAAATCCCATAGTATTACAGATTTACCTGGTGATGCGTCACAACAGCGTTTTACTTTTTGACACAGTCACTCAACATTCTGCTTTCACAAAGAGGTTACTTATGAAATCAGCAGTTGAATACCGCGTTGTATTCTCTGTAACAGTTAATAACAAAAAATAAGCAGATGATGATGTCGTTGTTTGTGTTTTGAATTAAGCTCAAAGCTACACAATGGGTTATCTGTGCTCTGCCCACCACGGGTATCGAAGACCGGTTTTTAGCGTTGTTAATCCACAAACATACCGCTGAGCCACTGGGGAGCTTAAGCAAATGAATAGACTTATAAGATATCATAAAAGTTAAATATTTTACTTCGACAGTTAATTTTCGAGTTTTCCTGAAAAATTGAAAAAAATAGGTTTGTTCAGAATCAAGCACAAACTTAAACAAGAGCTATCTGTGCTTAATTCATCACAGGTATTGAAACCCGATTTCTAGCAATGTGAGTCTGTAGACATATCATTGTATCACTGGGAGGGCAGTGAATTTTATATGGTTAAACTGCTTTTATTAACGCCTGGCACGGTCAGGTGGTTATAATTAACAAGCACTTGATTCGCAGTCTGAGAATCACAGGTTCGAATCACCGTATCTCTAAACATCCTAGCTCTTTTAGCTTTGGGAGCATTATCACGCGACGATCAATCCCACTATTCGCAAGTAAAAGAGTAGCCCAAGAGTTGGCGGTGTGTAATGATGACAAGCTGCTTTCCCTCTAGTCTTACACTACTAAATTAGGGACGGGTAGAGCAGATAGCCCTCGTGTAGTTTTGCGCGAAATTCAAAAAAGAAACAGACAAACAAAATTTTCAACACAAACATGTGCTTTTATTTATCCGTTAGTTTAAGAATCACTTTAAATTATCCAGATTCTTTTCCCTTGAGTAATTAAGCTTAATTAATGTAATGAGGCCTCTTTTTGTAAAATAGAATTATGCTTTTTAAGAATGAACTATATATTAACTCACTCTGTATATCTTAAGATGAATGGTTGTCGGAAATAGCTTTCAAATCATTATTAATTTTGTCATTTGCCCCTTTAAGTATCCATTAATTTTGTGAAAGAGGCGAGTTTTTAGTTTGAAAATGAATAGCGCGGTATTTAGTAAATATAAATAAAAATACTCTCTCTAACTCATTTTTAATCACATGGGACTCTTAAATCTCTGTAATTCATTCATAGGCACGCTGTATTTTAAATGTGTTTGTTTGTTTTTGAATTTCGCACAAAGCTACTCGAGGACTATCTACGCTAGCCGTCCCTAATTTTCCAGTGTAAGACTAAAGGGAAGGCAGCTAGTCATCACCACCCACCGCCAACTCTTGGGCTACTCTTTTACCAACGAGTAGTCGTGGGATTGACCGTCACATTATAACGCCCCCACGGCTGAAAGGGCGAGCATGTTTGGCGCGATGGGGATTCGAACCTACGACCCTTAGATTAGGAGTCGGATGCCTTAACCACCTGGCCATACCGGGCCTAAATATTTTTCAGTACACAGAGCAAACAGTACTTGCTCTACGGATGTCAGGTGTTAGTTTTGTATTTGCATACCGGGCCCGCTCAAAGCTACACGAGATCTATCTGCAGTATCCGTCCCTAACTAAGCAGTTTAAGACTAGAAGGAAGAAAGCTAGTCATCGCCACTCGCCGCATTCTTGACCTACTCTTTTACCAACGAATAATGGGGTTGATCGCTAGATTACACCGCCTCCGTGGTTGAAAGGGTGAGCAAGTTTCGTGTAGCGGATATTCGTATCCGTCGCCCTCAGACTACGAGATTAACGTCATAAACATTTAGCCCTACCGATCTTTTAGATTTGTGCAGCTCAGTTATAACCATCTGTAACCTTTTCACTTTTGAACAAGTTAGTCGTAGTTACCCACCATGTTAAACGAACATTGTTCGGTCGTAACTTTCTGGAATATTCAGTTTGTTTGTTTCAGTGACAGTCACTCGGAATCTTAAATTGTTATAGCTTATTTTTCATCGTCTGCAATATTAACGTACCTGTAGTGTTTGACTTCATTTTCTGGCCAAGGTTCTTCCACCCCTCCTTTCTTGGTCTTGGCTTTCAGCTTGAAGGGTGGACTGCTACTTGGAATACTTGACTCCATACATACACAGCAATGAGAGATTGGCTTCCACAGTTGTGCCTCTGTAAAATGTTACTCCAACCGTTTACACCACTGTTAGTGCTATGGTTCCGGGCAGAAGAACAGAATTAGAACAATCTTCACTATATCTGTTGGTATGTTTATTGGTAAGTATTATTCGATGCTTTGGTTTACATTTGCTGATCGTCTGAGCTATATGGGTATGAACTAATGTATGAAACGTGGTAAGTTTAGTAAGCAGCCACACACAGTTCTCAGTTCAGCTTAGTAACTAGTCACACACAGCTGTCAGTTCAGTTTAGTAAGTAGTCACACACACCTGTCAGTTCAGTTTAGTAAGTCTTCACACAGCTTTCAGTTCAGTTTAGTAAGTCTTCACACAGCTATCAGTTCAGTATAGTAACTAGTCACACAGCTATCAGTTCAGTTTAGTAAGTAGTCACACACAGCTGTCAGTTCAATTTAGTAAGTAGTCACACACAGCTGTCAGTTAAGTTTAGTAACTAGTCACACACACCTGTCAGTTCAGTTTAGTAAGTCTTCACACAGCTTTCAGTTCAGTTTAGTAAGTAATCACACAGCAATAAGTTCAGTTTAGTAACTAGTCAACACAGCTCTCAGCTAAATTTAGTAAGTATTCACAAACACCTGTCTGTTCAGTTTAGTAAGTAGTCACACAGCTATCAGTTCAGTTTAGTAACTAGTCACACAGCTGTCAGTTCAGTTTAGTTACTAGTAACACAGCTATCAGTTCAGTTTTGTAACAAGTCACACGGCTGTCAGTTCAGTTTAGTAAGTAGTCACACACAGCTGTCAGTTCAGTTTAGTAACTAGTCAACACAGCTCTCAGTTAAATTTAGTAAGTATTCACAAACACCCGTCTGTTCAGTTTAGTAAGTAGTCACACAGCTATCAGTTCAGTTTAGTAACTAGTCACACAGCTGTCAGTTAAGTTTAGTAACTAGTCACACAGCTGTCAGTTCAATTTAGTAAGTAGTCACACATAGCTATCAGTTCAATTTAGTAAGTAATCATACAGCTTTCAGTTCAGTTTAGTAAGTAATCACACAGCTTTCAGTTCAGTTTAGAAAGTAATCACACAGAGCTGTCAGTTCAGTTTAGTATGTAGTCACACATAGCTGTCAGTTCAGTTTAGTAAGTAGTCACACAGCTATCAGTTCAGTTTAGTAAGTAATCACACACAGTTCTCAGTTCAGTTTAGTAACTTGTCATACAGCTGTCAGTTCAGTTTAGTAACTAGTCACACAGCTGTCAGTTTAGTTTAGTAAGTAGTCACACACAGTTCTCAGTTCAGTTTAGTAACTAGTCACACACAGCTGTCAGTTCAGTTTAGTAAGTAGTCACACAGCTGTCAGTTCAGTTTAGTAAGTTGTTACACACAGCTATCAGTTCAGTTTAGCAACTAGTCATACAGCTGTCAGTTCAGTTTAGTAACTAGTCACACACAGCTATCAGTTCAGTTTAGTAATTAGTCACACACATCTGTCAGTTCAGTTTATTAGCTATTCACAAACAGCTGTCAGTTCAGTTTAGTAACTAGTCACACACAGCTATTAGTTCAATTTAGTAACTAGTCACACACAGCTATCAGTTCAGTTTAGTAACTAGTCACACACATCTGTCAGTTCAGTTTAGTAACTAGTCACAAACAGCTGTCAGTTCAGTTTAGTAACTAGTCACACACAGCTATCAGTTCAATTTAGTAAGTAGTCACACACAGCTGTCAGTTCAATTTAGTAAGTAGTCACACACAGCTGTCAGTTAAGTTTAGTAACTAGTCACACAGCTGTCAGTTCAATTTAGTAAGTAGTCACACATAGCTATCAGTTCAATTTAGTAAGTAGTCACACACACCTGTCAGTTCAGTTTAGTAAGTCTTCACACAGCTTTCAGTTCAGTTTAGTAAGTAATCACACAGCAATAAGTTCAGTTTAGTAACTAGTCAACACAGCTCTCAGCTAAATTTAGTAAGTATTCACAAACACCTGTCTGTTCAGTTTAGTAAGTAGTCACACAGCTATCAGTTCAGTTTAGTAACTAGTCACACAGCTGTCAGTTCAGTTTAGTTACTAGTAACACAGCTATCAGTTCAGTTTTGTAACAAGTCACACGGCTGTCAGTTCAGTTTAGTAAGTAGTCACACACAGCTGTCAGTTCAGTTTAGTAACTAGTCAACACAGCTCTCAGTTAAATTTAGTAAGTATTCACAAACACCTGTCTGTTCAGTTTAGTAAGTAGTCACACAGCTATCAGTTCAGTTTAGTAACTAGTCACACAGCTGTCAGTTAAGTTTAGTAACTAGTCACACAGCTGTCAGTTCAATTTAGTAAGTAGTCACACATAGCTATCAGTTCAATTTAGTAAGTAATCATACAGCTTTCAGTTCAGTTTAGTAAGTAATCACACAGCTTTCAGTTCAGTTTAGAAAGTAATCACACAGAGCTGTCAGTTCAGTTTAGTAAGTAGTCACACATAGCTGTCAGTTCAGTTTAGTAAGTAGTCACACAGCTATCAGTTCAGTTTAGTAAGTAATCACACACAGTTCTCAGTTCAGTTTAGTAACTTGTCATACAGCTGTCAGTTCAGTTTAGTAACTAGTCACACAGCTGTCAGTTTAGTTTAGTAAGTAGTCACACACAGTTCTCAGTTCAGTTTAGTAACTAGTCACACACAGCTGTCAGTTCAGTTTAGTAAGTAGTCACACAGCTGTCAGTTCAGTTTAGTAAGTTGTTACACACAGCTATCAGTTCAGTTTAGCAACTAGTCATACAGCTGTCAGTTCAGTTTAGTAACTAGTCTCACACAGCTATCAGTTCAGTTTAGTAATTAGTCACACACATCTGTCAGTTCAGTTTATTAGCTATTCACAAACAGCTGTCAGTTCAGTTTAGTAACTAGTCACACACAGCTATTAGTTCAATTTAGTAAGTAGTCACACACAGCTGTCAGCTCAGTTTAGTAACTAGTCACACACAGCTATCAGTTCAGTTTAGTAACTAGTCACACACATCTGTCAGTTCAGTTTAGTAACTAGTCACAAACAGCTGTCAGTTCAGTTTAGTAACTAGTCACACACAGCTATCAGTTCAATTTAGTAAGTAGTCACACACAGCTGTCAGTTCAGTTTAGTAACTAGTCACAGAGCTGTCAGTTCAGTTTAGTAAGTCGTCACACACATCTGTCAGTTCAGTTTAGTAACTAGTCACAAACAGCTGTCAGTTCAGTTTAGTAACTAGTCACACACAGCTATCAGTTCAATTTAGTAAGTAGTCACACACAGCTGTCAGTTCAGTTTAGTAACTAGTCACACACAGCTGTCAGTTCAGTTTAGTAAGTAGTCACACAGCTGTCAGTTCAGTTTAGTAAGTTGTTACACACAGCTATCAGTTCAGTTTAGCAACTAGTCACACACAGCTATCAGTTCAGTTTAGTAATTAGTCACACACATCTGTCAGTTCAGTTTATTAGCTATTCACAAACAGCTGTCAGTTCAGTTTAGTAACTAGTCACACACAGCTATTAGTTCAATTTAGTAAGTAGTCACACACAGCTGTCAGCTCAGTTTAGTAACTAGTCACACACAGCTATCAGTTCAGTTTAGTAACTAGTCACACACAGCTATCAGTTCAGTTTAGTAATTAGTCACACACATCTGTCAGTTCAGTTTAGTAACTAGTCACACACAGCTGTCAGTTCAGTTTAGTAACTAGTCACAAACAGCTGTCAGTTCAGTTTAGTAACTAGTCACACACAGCTATCAGTTCAATTTAGTAAGTAGTCACACACAGCTGTCAGTTCAGTTTAGTAACTAGTCACACACAGCTGTCAGTTCAGTTTAGTAAGTAGTCACACAGCTGTCAGTTCAGTTTAGTAACTAGTCACACACAGCTATCAGTTCAGTTTAGTAAGTAGTCACACAGCTGTCAGTTCAGTTTAGTAACTAGTCACACACAGCTATCAGTTCAATTTAGTAAGTAGTCACACACAGCTGTCAGTTCAGTTTAGTAACTAGTCACACACAGCTATCAGTTCAGTTTAGTAAGTAGTCACACAGCTGTCAGTTCAGTTTAGTAAGTTGTTACACACAGCTATCAGTTCAGTTTAGCAACTAGTCATACAGCTGTCAGTTCAGTTTAGTAACTAGTCACACACATCTGTCAGTTCAGTTTAGTAACTAGTCACACACAGCTATCAGTTCAGTTTAGTAACTAGTCACACACAGCTATTAGTTCAATTTAGTAAGTAGTCACACACAGCTGTCAGCTCAGTTTAGTAACTAGTCACACACAGCTATCAGTTCAGTTTAGTAACTAGTCACACACATCTGTCAGTTCAGTTTAGTAACTAGTCACAAACAGCTGTCAGTTCAGTTTAGTAACTAGTCACACACAGCTATCAGTTCAATTTAGTAATTAGTCACACACAGCTGTCAGTTCAGTTTAGTAACTAGTCACACACAGCTATCAGTTCAGTTTAGTAAGTAGTCACACAGCTGTCAGTTCAGTTTAGTAAGTTGTTACACACAGCTATCAGTTCAGTTTAGCAACTAGTCATACAGCTGTCAGTTCAGTTTAGTAACTAGTCACAAACAGCTGTCAGTTCAGTTTAGTAACTAGTCACACACAGCTATCAGTTCAATTTAGTAAGTAGTCACACACAGCTGTCAGTTCAGTTTAGTAACTAGTCACACACAGCTATCAGTTCAGTTTAGTAAGTAGTCACACAGCTGTCAGTTCAGTTTAGTAACTAGTCACACACAGCTATCAGTTCAGTTTAGTAAGTAGTCACACAGCTGTCAGTTCAGTTTAGTAACTAGTCACACACAGCTATCAGTTCAATTTAGTAAGTAGTCACACACAGCTGTCAGTTCAGTTTAGTAACTAGTCACACACAGCTATCAGTTCAGTTTAGTAAGTAGTCACACAGCTGTCAGTTCAGTTTAGTAAGTTGTTACACACAGCTATCAGTTCAGTTTAGCAACTAGTCATACAGCTGTCAGTTCAGTTTAGTAACTAGTCACACACATCTGTCAGTTCAGTTTAGTAACTAGTCACACACAGCTATCAGTTCAGTTTAGTAACTAGTCACACACAGCTATTAGTTCAATTTAGTAAGTAGTCACACACAGCTGTCAGTTCAGTTTAGTAACTAGTCACACACAGCTATCAGTTCAGTTTAGTAACTAGTCACACACATCTGTCAGTTCAGTTAGTAACTAGTCACAAACAGCTGTCAGTTCAGTTAGTAACTAGTCACACACAGCTATCAGTTCAATTTAGTAAGTAGTCACACACAGCTGTCAGTTCAGTTTAGTAACTAGTCACACACAGCTATCAGTTCAGTTTAGTAAGTAGTCACACAGCTGTCAGTTCAGTTTAGTAAGTTGTTACACACAGCTATCAGTTCAGTTTAGCAACTAGTCATACAGCTGTCAGTTCAGTTTAGTAACTAGTCACAAACAGCTGTCAGTTCAATTTAGTAAGTAGTCACACACATCTGTCAGTTCAGTTTAGTAACTAGTCACACACAGCTGTCAGTTCAATTTAGTAAGTAGTCACACACATCTGTCAGTTCAGTTTAGTAACTAGTCACACACAGCTGTCAGTTCAATTTAGTAAGTAGTCACACACAGCTGTCAGTTCAGTTTAGTAACTAGTCACACACAGCTATCAGTTCAGTTTAGTAAGTAGTCACACAGCTGTCAGTTCAGTTTAGTAAGTTGTTACACACAGCTATCAGTTCAGTTTAGCAACTAGTCATACAGCTGTCAGTTCAGTTTAGTAACTAGTCACAAACAGCTGTCAGTTCAGTTTAGTAACTAGTCACACACAGCTATCAGTTCAATTTAGTAAGTAGTCACACACATCTGTCAGTTCAGTTTAGTAACTAGTCACACACAGCTATCAGTTCAGTTTAATAACTAGTCACAGAGCTGTCAGTTCAGTTTAGTAAGTCGTCACACACAGCTATCAGTTCAGTTTAGTAAGTAGTCACACACAGTCTGATCGTTATTACAATATATAACGACTTGTCTTTGTTTTCTCACTCTAACCACTTGTACATTTTGTTATTGTGGTTCTCCGCAAGAAAATAGAGTTTCAACTTTCAACTTCGTGTTTTTTTTTCTTTTGTTCTTCGTTTCACATTTTTAGATGAACAAAAACTGATATAAATCTAACAAGATTTTTTTGCTATCTAACAGACGTTTTTTTCTGTTTAACTTTAGCCTTTGACCTGTTTTTTGGACAGTGATGAAGATGTAAACTTTATGTTTTATTTTTTTGTTAATCACAAAGTAACACATAAGCTCTTCTGTGCTCATCACTGGTATCGATACAAAGCACTGCAAGACTTCATATCTGCCACCAGGGGGGCTGTTTAATTTCATTTTTTCGCACGTGCTTATGAAATTTTTCATAGTTAAACGGCAAAGCCATTCCAAAACCAGATTCTCTCAAGGCAAAGATTAACGTGGGCTTAGCGCGTGAAGTCATAACGATTGGCATACAATTTATTAAACAGTGTTCTCTTCTCGTTCACAACAGTAAACTACTTGCAAGAAATAAAAAACGATAACCTTTAGAAGCTAATTTATTGGTGATTTACCGAAAGAGTTACGTGTTAGAAGCTTTTTTAAAACTTTTTTAAATCGTACGAAAACTGAATCACCATATGCGTAAGGGAGGTTTAAGGGTTTGTTTGTTTTGAATTTCGCACAAAGCTACTCGAGGGTTATCTGTGCTAGCCGTCCCTAATTTAGCAGTATAAGATTAGAGGGAAGGCAGCTAGTCATCACCCCACACCGCCAACTCTTGGGCTATTCTTTTACCAACGAATAGTGTGATTGATCGTGACATTATAACGCCCCAACAGCTGAAAGGACTAGCATCTTTGGCGCGACGGGGATGCGAACTCGCGACCCTCGGATTACGAGTCGCACGACTTAACGCGCTTGGCCATGCCGGGCCAAGGTTTAGGGGTAAATTGCACCAAACATTGCGAAAGGTTAAATATGTCTGAGGAAAAGGTTAGCCATCTTTCAAAGCCTCATCTAAGAGAGCAGTGTTTATGTATTAAAGTGTTTTGTGGGAATTTATTCATTTGTTTATAGCACTGATGACGTCATCATGTTTAATTTTAACACTTACCCCAGATAACCAGACTTTGAAAGAGTTTCTAGATCTCCTGCTCTCACTGAGTAAGACGATCAGTTTGTGATTTTTGATACGACCTTTCGACTCAAAAGGTCGTTTGTACCAGCGGTGTTTAGTAGGTATCGCTAGTTGTGAAATAGATTTAGCCAATTTAGATCTAACCTCACAGTCATTGCGATGCCCCACACGGCCATTAGATTTATTCAGAACACTTTGTACCTAACCTCATGCATGAGTTGTTTAGACACTTAACTGTTTTCACTGCTTCTGATACGCATTTTATAAACTTTATGCACTCAAGTACAATTAAAAAAAAATCGTTTGTTACACTCTGCTCGAGCGACCCTAGTGGAAATAATACAAATTTACTCTAAAAATACTGAAGACGAGAAACAGTTTTTACTTTTAAACTGCTGTTAATAAAAATGTTGTGCTTACCCGTAGATTTTTAAGCATATAAGATGCACTTATATATTTTACTTTTGTCACGTTTTCTCCGCTTAAAAATAACCTCCCTGTATTGTTTGATACATTGTTTGGGTGGAGTATTCATGAGAAATCTTTCAAAAAGGAAAGACTGAAGACTTTCGAAATGTCGTCCTCTACATCTGCATCTCCAAGACAGGCGATACCTCTTCATTTTACAAAGTTTCAAAACAATGTAATAAATAAACAATAGAGATAAACATGTACATGTTAATACTACCACATTCGTGCTTTCTTCGTTGAATATTAAATAAATCTCTAACTTCTCAAGTCTTATTCCATGCATAAAACTAGCTACAATTCACAATGAATACTTTTAACGTTACTTCAATTCATTCTCTTTTCTCAAAGTGCTCTTTATGTGACTTAAACTAAAACTAAGAAAACTAACAATAAAGAAAGAGAAAGGGTTGGAGTTTTGATCTCTCTTTATACATATATATATATATATAACCTTTCTTTGGATACATAATTTGTTACTTTCAACATCCCAATCACACCAAACATGCTCGCCCTTTCAGCCGTGGGAGCGTTATAATGTGACGGCCAATCAAACTGTTCGTTGACAAAAGAGTAGCCCAAGAGTTAGTGGTGGGTGGGATGGTGACTAACTGCCTTCTCTTTAGTCTTACACTGCTAAATTAGGGACGGCTAGCGCAGATAGTTTTCATGTAGCTTTGCGCGAAATTTTGAAACAAACAAACAAACTTTCAATACTGTACAGCTTGTTCGTTTTTCTTCGAGAGGTTCTTACCTACGATGGTCAGTTAACAATGACCATTAGCAATCATCAAAACATGGCAACTTACTGAAACATCAACATGAGTTAGACTAAGACTTCTGACCTCTTTTTTTTTCTTGTTACGTGTGAAGTGTTAATAAACTTTAAAAAACAATAATGGTTGACCTATTCAACTTTCACATCGATGCTGACCGTGGCCTGGAGGCTAGCGTGCTAAGACCGTAAAATCTAAAGTTTATCACATAAGCCAACCATTCAATCACACAAGAGTACCCCAAAAGTTGGCGGTGGTCGTCTTTGTTTTAAGATATCAGCTAAAAATAAGGACAGCTATGCACAGGTAGCTGTTATGTGTAGCTTTACATAAAATTTTGAAATATACGGTAAGACCGAATTCAGAACATGACTTCACTATTCACTATAAGAGCGAGCATGTTTGATGTGATAAGGATTCGAACTCGTGACCTTCGGATTACGAGTCGAGCGCCTTAACCACCTGGCCATGTCGAGCCACATGCGAGTTAAAGGTATGAAATCAAAATTGGTGGCCAAATTGACAGCTACACCTATAACATTGATAATAATTTTGTAATGCATATTCATTCTTTTGTTAACTAGGCAGATGTTGTTTTTTGTTTTTCTTTGAGCAACGTATCGCATGATTTTGGATAAAACAAAACTGGTATAATAATAAGGTATTCAAAGTATTTACTAAACATACACTGTTTGTATTTTTGTTTTCACACATAACAAATTGTTACAACTTTTTCATGCTGAGATATTTTTATTCACTCTCTAACGCAACTTATATATTTCCACAATTTTAATACAAAATCAAATAACTTACGAAACTAAAAACCAATGCAGTCATCGTAAAGTTTGAAATGTTTTCGTTTTACATTTTTCTATCACACAGACAGTTAAAATTCGTGACCTTTCTGAAATAAAAAGTACATTTTAATCATCAGTGCTTCTAGAATTATCAAAATAAATGTCAATCTAATAATCTTTGAAAATAATAGTGTCCAAAACTAAATTAACGTACACTTTAAAACCCGAATTTAAATATTAAGCCTAATTTTGTAAAACAAGTTACGACTTTGTCTCAAAGTAGATTTAACCTTTGCTTGTTCATATAATATACTTTTCCTCAAAGCATACGTAGAAACACGTGCTAATCTAATTGAAGAAACCAGCCAACCGCAGCTCCTGCTTTTGTGTTTTCTTGTATTAGCCATTCCTTTAAAGGTCTGAAATAAGCCAACAGTGGCGCTGCTGTCAGTTTCCCATGTTTGAAGAACTGAGATGCAACACGAGGCCAAGGTAGAGATGACCCCAAAGACATCATTGACCTTGAATATTTCCAGTTCCAAATAAATATAAATCAAATCAACTGAATAAAAACAATATTTAAACATTAACTTATAAATATTTTGGCGTTATTAATAAAATAATAGGTAATGTTTTCGATAAACACAAAGTTACGCCAAGTTATCTGAGCACTGTTCAATACGAATATCGCAATCCGGGTTCTCGCGTTTAAGCCCGTGAACATGCCCTTGTGCTGTTTGGGTGTACAGTAATAATTTCAACATATTCTGTTGTTAAAAAGAATTATAGAATGTCTCTCCTAAAATATGCTAATGATAAAAGATGTTATTTAATGTTAAAGGTAGATAAATTATTTATATGACAGATGTTAACACAAATTAGTATAATATTTTATGTAATAATAAATATTTCGTCATTTATTACAGAATGTAGTTGCACCAAGTAATACTGCTGTTACGATCTTTCTTTTAAATAAGTAAAACCTTTTGTAATCTCGGTAGACTGCGCAGATAGCCAGGTGTGGCTTTGCTATAAGAGAAACCCACACACAAACTTTTGTAAATCATTAAGTGTCATAAAACTAATATTTAAGGTAATACAAGTATAGTAAGTGTCATAAAACTATATTACAAAGTAATACAAGTAAAATCAGTGTCATAAAACTATATTACAAAGTAATACAAGTATAGTAAGTGTCATAAAACTATATTACAAAGTAATACAAGTAAAATTAGTGTCATAAAACTACATTACAAAGTAATAAAAGTAAAATTAGTGTCATAAAACTATATTACAAAGTAATACAAGTAAAATTAGTGTCATAAAACTACATTAAAAAGTAATACAAGTAAAATTAGTGTCATAAAACTATATTAAAAAGTAATACAGGTACAAAAACTGTCATAAAACTATCGTATAAGGTAATACAAGTGTAGTAAGTGTTTGAAAACTGATTGATGAAAGTTAATCCTATTCTCTGTTGTCCCCCAGTGGTGGTATGGTGCTAAGTTAACCGGCTTACAACTCTAAAATTACAGTGTTCGATTTAGCGTGATGGGCACAACAAATAGCCAAATGCGGCTTTGTTCTAAAATAGACCAACCAACAATTAATGTTTGTTTTCAAACGTAAGGTAACACGATGGGCTATTTTTGGTTTGCCTACCGCAGGAAACGAACCTGACTTTTATCATTATAAGCCCTCAAACTCATGGCTAAGTAACCGAGGTGAAGAGAGGGCTAGTTGAAAGGATCTTAAATGGTTTAACAATATTATGTGTGAATAACGATTGAATGTGGTTAATGTTTGTAATTTCAAACAAAGTAGATACATATGTTTATTTGTCTTTAGATTTATTCAACCAAAATGTGTGACTTTTTGTTCTGGCAAATCTATTATAATGGTAAGTGCGGCCGGACTATAATCCAGGGATTGTAATCTGTTTAAAAAACAGCTTGAAGGCGTTATAATATTACGGTCAATCCCACTATTCGTTAGTAAAAGAGTAGCCCAAGATTGGCAGTGGGTGGTGATGACTAACTGCCTACCCTTTAGTCTACACTGCTAAATTAGGGGCGACTAGCGCAGATAGCCCTCGTGTAGCTTTGCACAAAATTCAAACAAAACAAACAAACATATATCAGACAATATTTTTATCGAAGATGATGCGTATTATCTTGTGAGTGCTTTCTCTGTGTTTTCAAAATTTCTGATCGTGTGAACTACTCATAACTACGGTTTTAACATTAAAGTACAGATACTTCTTAAATATCTATTTTTGTTATATTTATGAGAAATTCGTGTATCTGTCGTTACCGGTTGTAACAACAGTTTGAGTTATGTAGCATAATAACAACAGTTTGAGTAATGTAGCATAATAACAACAGTTTGAGTAATGTAGCATAATAACAACAGTTTGAGTAACGTAGCATAATAACAACAGTTTGAGTAATGTAGCATAATAACAACAGTTTGAGTAATGTAGCATAATAACAACAGTTTGAGTAATGTAGCATAATAACAACAGTTTGAGTAATGTAGCATAATAACAACAGTTTGAGTAATGTTGCATAATAACAACAGTTTGAGTAATGTTGCATAATAACAACAGTTTGAGTAATGTAGCATAATAACAACAGTTTGAGTAATGTAGCATAATAACAACAGTTTGAATAACGTAGCATAATAACAACAGTTTGAGTAATGTAGCATAATAACAACAGTTTGAATAACGTAGCATAATAACAACAGTTTGAGTAATGTAGCATAATAACAACAGTTTGAGTAATGTAGCATAATAACAACAGTTTGAGTAATGTAGCATAATAACAACAGTTTGAGTAATGTAGCATAATAACAACAGTTTGAGTATGTAGCATAATAACAACAGTTTGAGTTATGTAGCATAATAACAACAGTTTGAGTAATGTAGCATAATAACAACAGTTTGAGTAATGTAACATAATAACAACAGTTTGAGTAATGTAGCATAATAACAACAGTTTGAGTAATGTAGCATAATAACAACAGTTTGAGTAATATTGCATAATAACAACAGTTTGAGTTATGTAGCATAATAACAACAGTTTGAGTAATGTAGCATAATAACAACAGTTTGAGTAATGTTGCATAATAACAACAGTTTGAGTAATGTTGCATAATAACAACAGTTTGAGTAATGTAGCATAATAACAACAGTTTGAGTTATGTAGCATAATAACAACAGTTTGAGTTATTAGCATAATAACAACAGTTTGAGTAATGTAGCATAATAACAACAGTTTGAGTAATGTAGCATAATAACAACAGTTTGAGTAATGTTGCATAATAACAACAGTTTGAGTAATGTTGCATAATAACAACAGTTTGAGTTATATAGCATAATAACAACAGTTTGAGTAATGTTCGTTGCTGAGTGAAAAGCTGAAAAACAGGACATCTTTGCTGTACCAACTGCAGGGACGACACTCTAAATTTTATCATTATATTTCATGTCAGCATTCAATTAATTTTGTAACTACTGTATTCCTTCCTGACACTACACTTGAGTTTACGGTTCACGATATCTTATGAAAACTACAACTTTGTACACGTTACTAAAACTTACCTGAGTTTCTTGCCTGTCTGTGTTGAGCCAAACAAACAACATCGATGAAGAGGCTTAGCGGCTTCTGAAGGCACTTCGGAGCACAGATCCTGGAGCAGCTGATACTGGAGAAATGTGCTGAAGTAATACCTAGACATAATCAAAACGATATGTCATTCCTTATACATTAATGGATTCATAGATAATACCAAAATAATCTCTAACTTTACAATATGTCATTTCTAATACAATAGAAAATTATTCAACAATACAACAATAATACCTAAATCAACAATATAATCGAAACAATATGGGATTCCTAATACGTTAGTTAATTCGTAAACAACACAGGAATAATTTTTATTAAATCACCTCTCTAACACATTAACTGATCCATAAACAATAAAATAAGAACATATGATTCATTCAATAATATGGCTTCGTTAAAGCAGTAGTGAATTCATAAACAATATAACAATAACATCTAAGACCACAATATCATTAAAACAATAATAGCATTCATTATACATTCACTTATGCATAAATAACTTATGAATAAAATCAGTAATAAGTGACATTATAACACCGATATTTATTTTTCTTCTTCAAGTGAACACTCAACGTTTCGCTTGGAGCTTTTACAGTTTGTGTTTTGGTGGAACACTGCTGAAGAAACTGTAAAAAGAAACGTTGAGTGTCCACTTGAAAAAGTTTAACAAGTTTGATGTAATAAATCATTTATTACCAGTATTACAAATTTTTTACACGAAAATGCGCACTACAGTCCAACTGTGTTCAACATTATGAATACTGGAGCTTTATATGTACTGAAACATTATGAATACTGGAGCTTTATATGTATTGAAATATTATGAATACTGGAGCTTTATATGTATTGAAACATTATGAATACTGGAGCTTTATATGTATTGAAACATTATGAATACTGGAGCTTTATATGTATTGAAACCTTATGAATACTGGAGCTTTATATGTATTGAAACATTATGAATACTGGAGCTTTATATGTATTGAAACATTATGAATATTGGAGCTTTATATGTATTGAAACATCATGAATACTGGAGCTTTATATGTATTCAAACATTATGAATACTGAAACTTTATATGTATTGAAACATTATGAATATTGGAGCTTTGTATGTATTGAAACATTATGAATATTGGAGTTTTGTATGTATTGAAACATTATGAATACTGTAGCTTTATATGTATTGAAACATTATGAGTACTGGAGCTTTGTATGTATTAAAACATTATGAATACGAGAACTTTGTATGTATTGAAACATTATGAATACGAGAACTTTGTATGTATTGAAACATTATGAATACTGGAGCTTTATATTATTGAAACATTATGAATACGAGAGCTTTATATGCATTGAAACATTATCGATACTGGAGCTTTGTATGCATTGAAACATTATGAATACTGGAGCTTTATATGTATTGAAACATTATGAATACTGGAGCTTTATATGTATTGAAACATTATGAATACGAGAGCTTTATATGTATTGAAACATTATGAATACGAGAGCTTTATATGTATTGAAACATTATGAATACTGGAGCTTTATATGTATTGAAACATTATGAATACCAGAGCTTTATATGCATTGAAACATTATGAATACTGGAGCTTTATATGTATTGAAACATTATGAATACTGGAGCTTTGTATGTATTGAAACATTATGAATATTGGAGCTTTGTATGCATTGAAACATTATGAATATTGGAGCTTTATATGTATTGAAACATTATGAATATTGGAGCTTTGTATGTATTGAAACATTATGAAAACTGGAGCTTTGTATGCATTGAAACATTACGAATACTGGAGCTTTATATGTATTGAAACATTATGAATACGAGATCTTTGGAAAAACTGAAATTTAGGTTTCAAATTCTGTATTTGGAATTCTTATTTCAATAATTGGAAACATGATCCGATAAAAATAATAGATGGACATCATGACGTGTTTCTTCTCGTGCTCTTCGGAAAGAAATAATAAAAACATAGGTAAAAAGAAATAAAATATTTTTCTTTAATATAACATATAACACATTGTTGTCATTGTAGTGGATTACAATGTAAGTACAGACACACGGTGATTTCTTTAACACAGTGTTGTCTTTATAGTGGATTGTAATGTTAGTACAGAGACATGGTGATTTATTTAACACAGTGTTGTCATTGTAGTGGATTGTAATGTGAAGAAAGAAACTGTAGTTGTGAAGAACATACATACAGTTCGGAAACGAACTACAAATCTGACTTCCTGAGTCCATTAGAAACTACCAACAACGTTATCATAACACAATAATACTAGTGTAGCTTGTGATATTAGATATTATGACACATTTGAAGTGTGTAGTTTCGCCGAATAAAAACTTTCGCTTCTCTGGACTTAGTTCCCAAAATCAGTAATTTATTCGTAGTTTCACTCAATCAAAATAATTGTCTAAAATTAATTAAATATTTCAACACGATATAAATATAATTGTATAAAAACAATGCTAATAAAAGCCTCAAAATAAATTAATAATAAAATTCGTCTTTTTTAGTCGTGGAAATGATAAACTTTGTGACGTATTGGCCCCAAGTGAACACAGTTTGTGACGTGCTGGCTCAAAGGACTGTTAACACAAACGTTTATTCTCTAACAATACTGGTTTTGACTTTTCTCCTTTGAAACTTAACTCGTGTTCAACTTAATACAGATGAACGCTGTTCATTTTTATACTTTCTTAAAGCTTCATTTATATTGTTGAGACCCAAATGTAGTCCTAACAACAGCGTAGTTTTTACATTGATAAGCGAAGCTCGTCTATTATTACGGATTAATCTTTATATTTATCTGTAAAGATAAATGAAACGTTTGGTCTCCTGAGATATGTGATATATTGTTTGCGATATGATCTTTAGAAGTTACTCACGTGAACTTATGGTATATTGCTTACAATATGGTACTTATGTCCGGCTCACCTGAAATATGGTACATTGTTTGCAATATGATACTTATGTCCGGCTCCCCTGAAATATGGTATATTGTTTGCAATATGATGCTTATGTCCGACTCACATGAGATATGGTATATTATTTATAATATGATACTTATGCCTGGCTCACCTGAGATATGTTATATTGTTTACAATATGATACTTATGTCCGGTTCACCTGAGATATGGTATATTGTTTATAATATGATACTTATGTCCGGCTCACCTGAGATATGGTATTTTGTTTACAATATGATACTTATGTCCGGTTTATCAGAGATATGGTACTTATGTCCGGCTCACCTGAGATGTGGTATATTGTTTACAATATGATACTTATGTCTGGCTCACCTGAGATGTGTTATATTGGTTACAATATGATACTTATGTCCGGCTCACCTGAAATATGGTATATTGTTTGCAATATGGTACTTATGTCCGGCTCACCTGAGATATGGCATATTGTTTTCAATATGATACTTATGTCCGGCTCTCCTGAGATGTGTTATATTGGTTACAATATGATACTTATGTCCGGCTCACCTGAAATATGGTATATTGTTTGCAATATGGTACTTATGTCCGGCTCACCTGAGATATGGTATATTGCTTACAATATGGTACTTATGTCCGGCTCACCTGAAATATGGTACATTGTTTGCAATATGGTACTTATGTCCGGCTCACCTGAGATATATTGTTTACAATATGATACTTATGTCCGGCTCACCTGAGATGTTTTATATTGGTTACAATATGATACTTATGTCCGGCTCACCTGAAATATGGTATATTGTTTGCAATATGGTACTTATGTCCGCTCACCTGAGATATTGTATATTGTTTGCAATATGATACTTATGTCCGGCTCACCTGAGATATGGTATATTGTTTTCAATATGATACTTATGTCCGGCTCACCTGAGATATGGTATATTGTTTGCAATATGATACTTTTGTCCGGCTCACCTGAGATATGGTATATTGTTTGAAATATGGTACTTTTGTCCGGCTCACCTGAGATATGGTATATTGTTTGCAATATGATACTGATGTCCGGCTCACCTGAGATATGGTATATTGTTTGCAATATGATACTGATGTCCGGCTCACCTGAGATATGGTATATTGTTTGCAATATGGTACTTCGATCCAGGATCAAAATCTTTCTCCGTGCCCGAAACAGGTGGTTTTATGCCCTGAAACTTTTCCCTAAACAGAGAAAATGTACGTTTTAAGAACATTAAGATTTGATATTGATTGACTTATGACACCGACATAGAATATTTATTGATATTGATTGACTTATGACACCGACATAGAACATTTAACTGTACCAGTTATACGTTATTTGCGAAAATAGTCAAAATGACCCCATCTTTCCTCAATCTAAAATACCTGAGGTGTTAGTGCAACAACTACTTTAATGTGGTGCTTTTCCAGAACCTAGGGGGAGTTGTTGTTCTTTGTAATTAAGCACAAAGCTACATAAGCTATCTCTGCTCTGCTTACCACGGGTATCTAAACCTGGATTCTATCTTTGTAAGGCTGCTGTGCCGCTAGGGGAAAGCTCTGTCTCGAGTACAAAACATTTTCAGATGTGGCATTTTGTATTTAAACTCACGAACTTCGTATAATGTGAAGGCAATGTTGTGCATTGAAAGGAAGTAAAACAGTCACGTGATCTGCCGAGGATACTCACGAATGAGATTGCCAACGTGATGTTCTTAGCGAATCTCATGGCCGTGCAGAGCGTTTCAATGACTGCGAGGTCAAACCTAAGTGGGTTAAACCTATTCCAAAAAAAAAAAAAACACGTGACACCCGCAAAACACTTTTAGTCGAATGATCTCATCAAAAACGACAAAATGGTCGACGTAAGTGGAAACATACACCAAATCCAACAACGCCGTCAAAACCTGGCCACAGAAGAAAGTATTAGCTCTCAATGTGGTGGAGGTCCCGCCACTCGTAGTGTACATAAATTAATAAAGGAATTCACACATCAAACTTTAACAAATAGACATTTCTATCTGAGACGAACCTCTCAGAGGTGACGGACTCATTTCTCAGATACTTTTTCTTTGTTTTTGCATAACAGTTTTACACACACATTCCCTTCCATTAAATATGTCGTAACGTCACTTGTACTTTCTTACTCCTAAGCTCCCCTCTAGTACAGCGGTAAATATACGGATTTACAACGCTAAAATTAGGTGTTCGATTCTCCTCGTTGGGCTCAGCAGATAGCCCGATGTGGCTTTGCTGTACGAAAACATATACTCTTACTCCTTATTCCACTTTTGTACAAATTAATAAAGTTTAAAAACTTTCCACGCGCACAACACACGTCACGCATTCAATTATATAGGCGTTAGATTCTCTAAAAGATTAATCCACTAATTTCAGAACACCTTTAATGCTATTCTCTTACCTTGAACATTATTAACGAAAATTGCTGAAAATCATCTATAACAAATTTTTGTCGGTACCTAAAGAATAATCTCAAAATTCTAATCTTAATATTTTGGTCGCTAAATAAAACCGAGGTCCCCTAATCTACTTAAACTACAAACATGACTCGTTAGCATCATTAATTAGCAATAACCTCAAATAAAACATGAAAAACTCTACCTAAGTTTCCACCACCATTTATTCATCTTTCTTGGAGAGATGGCGCCACTGAAAACGTCATAACGCCATTTGTCCACAACCAAAGCCCAAGGTAGAAAAGCAATCTTCTTCAAGGCGTGACGTAATAACAAACTTATGACATCGTCTGAAAGAAAAGAGAGGATTAATCAGAAACGGCTTTTGTTTTTTACTGAATGCACGTGTGCGGATAGAAGTAAATACCATAAAACAAGCGTGTTATCAAGAATAGAGCAAACCATACATTATTTTTCTAACTTGTACAGTTTTTATGTGAGACGAATAATTCCACAGAAATCGTCAACAGTGTTTATTATTTATTATTAATTAATTACGGCCCGGCATGGCCAAGCGTGTTAAGGCGTGCGACTCGTAATCTGAGGGTCTCGGGTTCGCATCCGGGTTACGCCAAACATGCTCGCCTTTTCAGCCGTGGGGGCGTTATAATGTGACGGTCAATCCCACTATTCGTTGGTAAAAGAGTAGCCCAAGAGTTGGCGGTGCGTGGTGATGACTAGCTGCCTTCCCTCTAGTCTTACACTGCTAAATTAGGGACGACTAGCACAGATAGCCCTCGAGTAGCTTTGTACGAAATTCCAAAACAAACAAATTAATTAATTATTAATTTGTCTGTTATTCAAACTTATTCGGTTTTGTCTTTTTATTATAGTTAATATTTTTATTCAGTCAGCTGAAATACTCCTCATACAATGGAAACCAGAATTTCATTAAACTTTAATATTTATATTCGTTTCGAATGATTCCTAACCACAGATTTCTTTCGACTTTTCAGACTAACAGAATTACAGCCTTTGTACTTGCAGAAATTACCTTTCTATGAGTAATGTCAAAATAATGATCACATGTGTTTTTACAATGATTTTACACAGGAATACACCAAATAACTTCAGCATACAGCCACGATGGCTCTCTGCACTATCCGTCCCTAATTATAGCAGAATAAGGCTAGAGGGAAAGCAGCTGGTCATCACCACCCACCGTCAACTCTTGGGCTACTCTTTTACCAAAGAATAGTGGAATTGGCTGTCACATTATAACGCCCCCACGACTGAAAGAGCGAGCATGTTTTGTTCGACGGGGCTGTGCTAACTGTTCCTAATTTAACAGCGTAAGACTGGAGGAAAAACAGCTGGTCATCACCACCCACCACCAGCTCTTGAGCTACTCTTTTACTAACAAATAATGGGATTGACCCTCATATTATAACGCTCCAATGGCTGAAAGGGCGAGCATGTTTGGTGTAAAGGAGAAAAAAATTGGTTGTTGTAACTGAAAGTAATTATTCGGCACAAAGTCTGAAAAGCTGTCTCGAAACCAGCATGAGTTATATGAGAGTATAGAATAATTTATTTGTGTAAAACACAACAACTCTTAAAGTTGGCATACTCGCGTTGGAAACCATATTGTCTCAGACGTCGACTTGTTTATATTTCCTTTATTTTTAACATTGGCTCATGGAGTGGTGTTTATTTGATAACAAGCTTGTTGAGTCAAGTCCACTAACGTTTTGTAGTTTGCCATAAGACACCTACTGTGCTCAGGATGGACAAAATCTCCTGCATCAATAATTTGTCGACCAGGATTGTTCTGATTTCCGTTGTTTCGGCCATCTTTCTTAGAGAAACAACTCTTGATTTCGAGGTGTTTGATAAATTATTGAAAGCTACTGGCTTGTGAGCTTTCGCTAACTTTAAATCAACGTTTATTGTGTCCTTAATCGTTTCTTTGTTTGTTTTTGAATTTCACAAGTGCTATCTGTGCTAACCGTCCCTAATTTAGCAGTGCAACACTAGAGGGAAGGTAGTTAGTCCTCCCCACCCATCGCTAACTCTTGAGCTACTCTTTTACCAACGAATAGTGGAATTGACCGTTACATTATAACACCCCCACGACTTAAAGAACAAGTATATTTGATATGATGGAGATTCGAAAACGTGACCTAGTCGAGCACCCTAAGCAACTGGTCATGCCGGACCAACGTTAATAGTATCAGAAGGTACTGCTTTATGAACAAAAGGGTCCTCTTTTGTACTCATGGTCTTAACTTTGCCTCAGGAGGCGTTGTTCTTGACTGGCTTAGAGATGCCGTTTCCAAGCGTGACTCAATCCAAGAATCTCTGTATTCGATCTTCGCCGCTTCCATGGAGAACATTGTTTCACTCTTCAGCCCTACATGTGTAAATATAATGCCCAGAGAAAAACATTTACATGCCCATCGTATTCACCGTTTAACTTTATTATTGACATTTTACAAACTTGCTCAACACGTGACTCTGGTTCTAGTTCCATCCTCGCTCCAAGATGGTGACTAATTTGTACATGTTTTCCGACTGTGCAAAATTACTTCATGTATTATAGTAATAATATATTAAATATGCTGGCCAAACCCATTCAGAAAAAGAATGAATATTTTTGCCGCTGACTATAACAATTTATTGTTATGTATATACGTCATAAAGCACGAGCGTTTTGCATAAGCACACACCTTCCTCTAAGCAGAGTAATATGTGTTTTCTAGTTTGTTTATTCTTTTTTACCTTCATCTACTGCGTTTCTATGTTTCAATTACTGTGAGGCCTGGCATGGCCAGGTGGTTAAGGCACTCAACTCGTAATGTGAGAGTCGCGGATTCGAATCTCCGTCGTACCAAACATGCTCGCCCTTTCAGCCGTGGAGGCGTTTTAATGTGTCGGTCAATCGCACTATTCGTTGGTAAAAAGAGTAACCCAAGAGTTGGCGGTGGGTGGTGATGACTAGCTACCTTCCATCTGGTCTTACACTACTAAATTAAGGACGGCTAGCACAGATAGCCCTAGTGTAACCTTACGCGAAATTCACTTAATAAATAAACTAGAAAATCAATCACTATATAACGTAGAAACAAACCACGTGATTTATTTGTTTATTTTTGCTCTTTTTTTTAAATCTGCTTCTTACGATTAATATACCTGATACGGTTTCTGTAATTAGGGATATATTTTGTCTTCTCATACACTCAGGCGATAAGGCTAATTCCGCCATCGCTTCACCGAGTGCTTCATGGAGAGCGGAAGTTGCTCCAGACCGGAAAATGACAGGTTGAAATCGGTAAGCCATGTAATACTGCACGTGACCCATTTCGTGAAAAACACGATGCAGACCTTCCCTACTGAGTTGAGTACACATTCTAATCCTGTAAAATAAATTCAGGGTGTTCAATCGAGGCTCCATAATTGGTGCAAGGTGTTTCAACTGATTTATTAGATATTTACACCATATTTACAACGAAATATAATAACATTTCCACCAAGACTGATAGTCTACAGCAAGCTCCAGATAGCTTACGACATTGGGCGAATACTTAAGCATAAGATAAACCGCCGATAGTGTCATTATAAAGAGAAGAACACAACAAAATAGTGAAAATACTTGAAACATAAACATATTAATATTTAGAGTGTGTTTTCTTATAGCAAAGCCACATGGGACTATCGGCCGAGCCCACGGGAGGGGGGAATCGAACCACTGATCTTAGCGTTCTAAGTCCGCAGACATCCCGCGGTACCAGCGGAGAGCGTACCAATTAGAAGTCTTTTTCAGTTATTTTAATGGACTTAAATATAATTAACTCTTTTATAAAAACGAGATAACAAAGTCGGTTATCTTCTAGAGCGTTTGTGAGTGACACTTTTGATAAATAAGGATGTAATTCACCCACCAACATGATTCTATAGGACACTTTGTCTGTATAACCATTGTTATTCTGAATAGCACGTGAGAAACAAAGTTTCTGCTCTTAATTTTGTTTCATTGAAGAAGTTTTATGTGTGATTCACCTCTTTCTAGTTGTTTTTGTGTTGTTTTTGAATTAAGCACAAAGCTACACAATGGGCTATCTGTGCTCTGCCCACCACGGGTATCGAAACCCGGATTTTAGCGTGTAAGTCCGCAGACATACTGCTGAGCCACTAGGGGGGGCTTTCTAGTTATATTACCAATTAGCACAAATAAATCTATATTCGATTCTCAGGTTGAACATTAGATATGAATATCCTCGTCTCTGTATCTGTGACGTCCTAAGACTACGTTATTAGATTTCTAGTGGTAACTAACTTGATCAGTGGACCATAGTTTGACACGATCAGTGGACCACAGTTTGACACGATCAGTGGACCACAGTTTGACACGTTCAGCTTTCAATCTGTCACCGTTATTTTCTGTAACGTTGCAAGAATAGGCCATTTATAACACTTCTAATGTGTTAGGAAAACTTTTCACGTAAATAAATGTATAAACTCTCGGATTAATTCACTTACTTCTGTTAGCCCATAGTTTTGATTAAAAAATATATTTTAGCATATCTTGAAAAGCTATCGTAATTATGATATACTAAAGAAAACATTCCTATAGTCATCAGCTTTTCCCATGTCATATGCTGATCCGTGACAGTCAACTAATCTCCCGTCAGATGGAGCTGTGAGCAAGGACTTTTGCCAGAAAGTTGGGGTCATGTTGAACAACCCCATAGAGGTGAAAAAACGCTCAGCAGTCTTGTAATATTCGTTAACAATACTGTAGTTTGTTGGGGCGCTTGTCCGGGGGGAAGTTTCTTCTGAAGGCTGAATGACATCCAATATACCCGTCCACGTTTCTCCCCACAGGTCTCCTGGTTAAAAAAACAAACAAAAACACATGTGTGATTATGCATAGGTCTGTTTAATACATTACTGTCTGTGTGCTTAATCTACTTAATAAATTACTAAACAGAAAATTTGTGCTTCGCTTACAAAGTTTTTGTGTTGTTGTGTTTTGTTGTTGTTGTTGTTGTTGTGGTGTTTTGTTCTTGAATGCACAGACTTTATAAAATGTAAAAACCAATTCGTTTTGCTTCTTTCGCCTCTATAACTCACGTATGAAGTTATGTATGTTGGTTTCTAAGTGGTTTGAACCTATTTTATATGCAAAAACGGGTCGTTTGGGTTCAGAAAATATTTTAAATAGAAGAGCGAACTATTTTCTGAACCCAAACGAGCCGTTTTTGCATATAAAATTCTCAACAAGTGGGTTTCTCGACATCACTGATGGTTTGAACCTATTCCACAACGCGTTGAATCCCACTAAATGCTGCTCGTAATAAACGTATATATATATTGAGCCGAATGTTCTTAGTAAAAACGACAAACATATCAATTTATCTAGTAAGAGACACGAGATCTGGCGACACTTTTCAAGCCTGGATATCTGAAACTATATAGCGGGGAGAGTGGATATATTCACGTTAGTTTAGGTACTACAGACAACTGAATAAATTCACACACAAACACTGCTGTCTGGATGAGGCTGTGAGAGAAACCAGCTCCATCCCAAAAATATCTTTATCTTTCAAATCTTTCCATTTTTCCATCTATCACTTTACGACCGCATTTCTAAACTCGTTCGTGTATCATTTAACGAAATCTAAAAGCTTCCTTCGCACGCTCATAGTTACCTAGACAGAAACTTAACGTTGTTTAGTAGCACGAGAGAACAAGCAATGTTTGAGAGCAAAGTTTATGCGCTTTATATGAGAATTTTCTTCAAGTGTACAACTGATAACAGTACAAAGTCCATATGGTTTTTTTCACCGTTAAGAACAAAAGTACACAATGGGCTATCTATACCGTGCTCACCACGTGTATCGAAACCCGGTTTTCAGCGTTATGAGTCTTCGAACATAATCATCTTGCATGTTGCTTTTGTGGTCCGTTAATAATAAATATTATGTTCTAAACATAATCTGATGATAGCTTTACACCGATCTGGACATAACAACACAATGATTACTTCATAGTATATTTTTGTTACGTTTAAAATATTTTTGGTAAATAGTTCATTTACAACCAGCCTTTACTCCTGTCTCTACAGTAATTACATTTCCTCGGTAAAGTTTCGTCACCAGATGGAGTGTGTTATTTTTCGTTTATTCACCTGTACTGCCTTCAGTATTCCATTCTATCAGTACAAAACCACTAAGTATTAACATTCCGTTTCACCTTTTTTTTACTAGCTAGTGAAATATTGCATGGTAAATTGTTTTTTAGTTTTTGAATTTCACACACTCGAAGGCAAGCTGTGCTAACCGTCCCTAATTTACCAGTGTAAGACGAGAGGGAAGGCAGCTAGTCATCACCACCCACCGCCAACTCTTGGGCTACTCTTTTACCAACGAATAGTGGGATTGACCGTAACTTCAGAAAATTTCCACATCTGAAAGGGCTAGCATGTTTAGTGCGACTGAGATTCGAACCCGCGACCCTCAGATTACGAGTCGAACGTTTTAACCCACCTGGCCATGCCGAGCTCTTGCATGGTAGATTTGGTTGCTGTTAAACACAAAGTTACACAGTGAACTAGCTGTATTTGGTTGCTGTTAAACACAAAGCTACACAGTGAACTAGCTGTATTTGGTTGCTGTTAAACACAAAGCTACACAGTGAACTAGCTGTATTTGGTTGCTGTTAAACACAAAGCTACACAGTGAACTAGCTGTATTTGGTTGCTGTTAAACACAAAGCTACACAGTGAACTAGCTGTATTTGGTTGCTGTTAAACACAAAGTTACACAGTGAACTAGCTGTATTCTGCTCACTACGTGTATCGAAACCGATTTTTAAAGTCGTAAGCTTCCAGATTTACCTATGAGATTAAATAATTGTAGGTAATAGAAGAAAATAAAGTAATTTAAGGAGAAAAACTATTACACTAATATTACCAAACAAGTGAACAGGGATAGAGCCTTCATCTTGAACAGTACCAGGGCCATATCTGAGTAGTAGGCGATGCCTTACAAACGCATGGAGCTGCCGATAGAGGTCGCTTGTTTCATCCCAAAGGCGCTCTGCTGTTGTGGTAACGTCCTCTATCTCCATCTGCGTGCGCCATGATTCCCCAACGTCTGTGTATCCTTCAAAAGATCAAACGGCGTATTATTACCCAAAATGAAACACAATTTTCTAATTAAATTACGAACAAATGTCTAAAGTATAAGTGAGACAAATAACATCTTGAAAATTCTGCTGATTTTGAAACATCCAACGAAGAAATTCGTTGGATTTTTTCGTGTTATTAAATGTCAGTCGGCAACTGGTGTGAACCAGCCACCTATTTGAAACAAAACTAAAAATAAACCTGGTGTCAAGAATAGACAATTAAATATACTAATGTTTTAATATGTGTTCATGGTTTATAATGGTAGCTACGCTAATCCTTCTTGTGTGTATTTATGTCTTTTACGCTGTAATAGTGTAAAAATATTTTATTCATAAATATATACACACGAAGAAACATCATTATATCTTCTACTTTATTGTAGGATTGAAAAATGGAATTCCACAAGTGTACTTAGTTTGAAATAAAATACCGTGGATTCAGAATTATTAGTGCTGTTCGCTCTCTCCAGAGAACCTCATGCATATATTAACCGTTATCACTTTATATGGCATTGGCTCGTGGTTATAGTTGACATCATACAGTAAGATTCAAAATAGAAAGCCACTGAATTGTGTACCCATGTTTTTAACCCACTTAACCCTTTTCGACCATGTCTGGGATAGTTACACTTGGCCCGGCATGGCCAAGCGTGTTAAGGCGTGCGACTCGTAATCTTAGGGTCGCGAGTTCACATCTCAGTCGCGCCAAACATGCTCGCCCTTTCAGCCGTGAGGGCGTTATAATGTTTCGGCCAATCCCACTATTCGTTGGTAAAAGAGTAGCTCAAGAGTTGGCGGTGGGTGGTGAACACTAGCTGCTTTCTCTCTAGTCTTACGCTGAAAAATTAGGGACGGCTAGCGCAGATGGCCCTCGTGTAGCATTGCGCAAAATTAAAAAAATATCAAAAAGAGGTCGAAAAGTGATTGAGCGTGCAGAGTAAAGGTCTTGATTGGTTTTGTTTAGCTTGGTGGGGGAAACCAAAACGTGGTCTGACTAACTAATGAATGAATATTGGCTGTAAAATTATTGTCAACATTATTGTATTTCGCGCAAAGCTACACGAAGGCTATCTGTGCTCGCCGTCCCTAAATTAGCAGTGTAAGACTAAAGGAACGGCAGCTAGTTATCACCACCCACCGTAAACACTTGGGCTACTCTTTTACCAATGAATAGTTGGATTTATCGACAGGTGATAACGTCCCCACTGCTGAAAGGGCGAGCATGTTTGGTGCGACCGGGATTCGACCTCGTGACCCAAATATTACAAGTCGAGGGCCCTAACCACCTGGCCATGCCAAGTCCCGTTGTTGTCAGCCAGACTTCTAACATTAATATTTTAACCCTAATTTTCTTTGTAATGCTATTTACATGATTGGCCTAAGAAAGTCTCATATCATAGGTGAGACCAAGATAATTTAGTGAAGTGTCTAACTTCTTGAAGTTAGGAGATTTGGTGAAACAAACAATTAATTTTTCATGTGTGTATTAATCTCAATACTCCATTTATCGCACCAATGTTATTTGAATTTAAAAAAGGTTAGAGATGTGTTGGTGCTGTAGAATTATTAGGTAACTCTTTCACATACCCAGGCCATTCGATGTGTGAAACTGTGTTTTCCTTTCCTTCGTTTGTTTGTGGGTAGCTAAACCCAGTTTTTAACGATATAAGCATGAAGAGTGGGTCATGTAAGAAACTATAAACTTACCATTTAAAACCGCTGCTTTGTTTAGTGTGTCAGTTAGTGCTAGGAATGGACCACGAATTCTTCTTCCTACTCCAGAAGTCCATCTTTTCCAGCAGTTTGTTAGCAACTCTGGGTTTCTTGTAGTTGACATGAATTGCTGAACTTCGTCCTCTCCTCGCAATGAGATTTGGAGATCCGGAAAATCTACTCTTCCAGAAGCATAAATCGTGCGAATCTTTGCCTTCAAACGGCTGACATACCTTAATCAAATTTCAGTTGAAGTAGATATTGTCAGTGAGTATTGTGTCAACTGTTAATAGAGATGTTCTATAGCTGGTAATTGTTAGATACCAAACACAAAAGAAATGTGTCAATTATAACTACCTACTCCTTTTATTATTATTAAATTGAGACCTTAAAGGGGCGAATAAATAAAAAGAGAAATAAAAATTAAAATTGTAATTCAGAACAATTTATTGAGTTTCTTCGTGGAGCATTGAAATTGGATCACCTTGTGTTGGGTACGAGGCTACATAATGGTGGGTACGAGGCTACAAAATGGGCTATCCGTGCTTTGCCCACCACGAGTATCAAAGCCTGATTGCTATTGGTGTGTGTCTGCAAAAATACCGTTGTGTCACCGGGAATAGGGGCTTGAAACTGGAAGATATATATATATAGTAAAATGTTCAACTGTATGTTACGTCATCAATATCGAAGTGGAAAAGATGAATAAGATGTAACTGCTTTATATGTATCTGTTCCAGTAAGTTAAATATTCGTACCATTATCGTTTATCGAAAACCACAAATATTATTACTTGCTGATCAAAACTGATCAAATTTCCTCAATTTCTTATTAAAAATTCCGCAAGGGGTCTTAGTGTATCTTAACAATAACAATTTATTTTGAAATTCAAAACTGAATCATAAAAATAAGAAACCACTAGATAAATATGTTCTCTTTTTTTTAACCTATTGAAAACATCCAGAAAGTTTGTCCTATTCAATATATTCTAAGCCTAAATCATTCGAAACGATCATTAAAGAGTTTCGACTATTAATTCAATCTTAACTAACACGTCCCTGGTTCATCCTTTACATGTAACTTCGTTGCTATGGTATTTACTAACTGAAAAATAATATTATCAGTATCTCTAGATAATAGAAATGAAATATTATTTTATTATTTATACAATTTAGCTAATAAACTATATTAATTATTTGATTTTCATATCCACCTTCACGTTATATTAAAAATGAGTTGATGCAGAAAACAGTAACACTTAATAGTTTATAGTGTTACCGCATTCTTTGTTTAATACAAAATAAATGTTTCATTCGTCCAGTAAAATAACACAAAACTGAAAACGACTAAGGTGTTACAAAAACTTGCTTCATCGTGTGTGAGATTCCGTCGAAACACAAAATTCATCCGAGTTTTTTGTCGCAAAAATGACAACCCATCAGTGATTTCTGTTTTTACTGTTTGTAAGGTTATTAGACAGTATTTCCGTTCCGATGGTGTTTGGGTATTTGCCCTGGAGGGTCAGGTTCACTTTGACCTCTTCCTCCTTCCTTAACATATTTTCCCTAACTCGTGATGTTATGTTAGGTCCTTTTCAGGGCAATGTCCATTTATAGTCTCTTATTCACAGTAGTCAAGCTTGCTCGGTGGCATTTTTTTTTTTTTTTTTTAATCTTATTACTATTTTAAAATACATAAGTATGCAAATTATAAATACAAGATTTAAAATTTATACACATACATATTTTAATTTAATTTATTTTTTTTTCTTTATATTTAATATATATGTTAATTGGGGAGAGGTATTTAGGAATATCTTCATCATGTATAAGGTACCTATCTAGTTCGCATAACAAATCATTTTTCTTCCAATTTTTGTTAAAATACCTAATTGTAATATTTAGGAGTCTATCTGATATTATTGGTATGTTCGAGTAATTATGGATGAATTTAGATGATGTTGCTCTCGGAACTCTGTATGCTGTTGTGAGAAGTGCATTTTGTATTTTTTGTAGTTTGGTTTTGATTGTTACATTACTTACAGTTACCCATGCTGGAGCTGCATAGTCTATTACTGGTCTAATATATGTTTTGTATATTTTCAAAATATTTTCTGTGGATGCTCCACTGTGTTTACCAGTTAGACTCCTAACATAGCTGGTTCTTCGCCAAATTTTATTTTTAATTTCGTTGACATGTTTGATCCAAGTTAATTTTGAATCATAAGTCAGACCTAAAAATTTTGCTGATTGGGCAATCTGGAGCAGCGTGCCATTCATATATATTTCTAACTGTTGTTTTCTATGTTTTGGCGATTTCGTAAAGAGTACGAGCTGAGTTTTTGCTGTGTTTATTTTGATTCTATATTTTTCACAGTATTCACTAATTCTATTTAATTGTGGTTGTATGTTTGTAGCTGCTATCGTGGGTGTTGCAGCACTTTTCCAGATTGCCACATCATCTGCGAACTGTGATGAGAATCCATGATTTGGATCCTTCAATGGCATATTGTTAACATACATGATGAAGAGTATAGGGCTAACCACCCCTCCCTGCGGGACACCAGCTAGTGGAGTAAAGTATTCGGAAAAAGTTCCTTCTACATTTACTCTACATTTTCTGTTTTCCAGAAAGTTAGATAACCAGCGAATAATTCCTCGCGGTAGTTCCATTTCATTCATTCGGAACCTTAGACCGTCGTGCCAAACGTTGTCGAATGCTTTTCTCGATATGCGGAAGGGAACAAGCGACTGTACATTCTTTTTTGTTGAAACTATCTATGATGGTTTCGGTTAATCTTATTAAATGATCTGTCGTTTGTCTAAATTTTCTGAATCCATTCTGTTCTTCTGGTAATTTTGATGTTACCTCCATAGACAGTATTGCTGGGTACCAAATATTCAATTTAAATTTCGTTCCGTGAATACTAGACGAATGAATACAAAGTAAATAGTTCATCAATCAACTCGATTCGATCTACTTGAGAAATCCGTAGGAAATAAATCCGGATGATAACAATAGTCGTAATTTTGTCATTTGTCCCTCGATCACTTAGCAAAACACATTCTAGATGTCAACCAATTATTTCAAATGTGAAGTGGGATGTTTCTACACTTAAGATATTATACAATGTGTGTGGGATAAACATAACCCACTTCAGCTAATTCTAAATACCTTATTTTCTTCGTTTCTTGTTAACTTTTAATATTATTATTGTTTCCCATTTTTAACTTTGAACCTTAAAACTGTCTCCACTGTTAACTTCGAATCGTATTACTGTCTTCATTGTTAGCTTTACACCTTAGAACTGTTTCTATTGTTAACTTCGAATCGTATTACTGTCTCCATTGTTAGCTTTACACCTTAGAACTGTTTCTATTGTTAACTTTGAACCTTATTACTGTCTCCATTGTTAGCTTTACATCTTAGAACTGTCTTTATTATTAACTTTGAACCTTATTACTGTCTCTATTGTTAACTTTGGATCTTATTACTGTCTCCATTGTTAGCTTTACACCTTAGAACTGTCTCTATTGTTAACTTTCAATCTTATTACTGTCTTATTGTTAAATTTGAATCTTAAAACTGTCTTCATTGTTAACTTTGAATCTTATTACTGTTTTCATTATTAACTTTAAATCTTAAAATTGTCTATTGTTGTTAATTTTGAATATTACAACTGTCTCTCATTGTTAATTTTAAATATTATTACTGTCTATCATTGTTAATTTTGAATATTATTACTGTCTCCCAGTCCCTCGCTGGCACAGCGGTAAGTCTACGGATTTACCACGCTAAAATCATGGGTTCGATTCTTCTTGGTGGACTCAGCAGATAACCCGATATTAAAAACACACACACACATATACACTATCTCCCCGTGCGACAGTGATAATTTCATGGCAAACTCTTACCCCCAAGGATAATAAAACAAATTAAATGAACCTTCCAGTGAAATCGTACGCGCAAATATAGCTTTTCAAGTCGCAACACAATTTAATCCACTTTTCGACAGCTGTTCAGTAGCTAAATAACTTATTGAATTCAAAATCGACTAAAACTAAATCCTGAAATCTGAATGTGACTTTATACATGTCACTTATAATAAAGCTATAAAACGCTTACATCGCTATCTAATATTAACTTACGATCAGTGCAGGCTACCAATTTGAAACAAATATTATAAAACTAGTAACAACTATTGCGAATTCATAATGTTGTATTTAGATTGTTACTCGAAATGATTACAATTCCCTGTTTCATTCGTTGGATACTCTCGGTCTCAGTGATATTTTTGGGCTTAGATTCACACGAATGAAGAGAACATTGGTCATATCATAAAGCTTTACGTGACACAGGTTTCACATTTCAAACGTCTCTGTGTTTAGATAATCTACTGGTAGCTATGACAACTGCAGAAAACTTCAAGGGTCTCACAAATAAAGGTACGTTTGTTTACCAGCTTGTTGAATATTCAAAATAAGACAGCTTGTTTTAAGCCCACTCGTTACCTGAAAATATTCTAGCAACTTCTGAGGGTTCTATCTAGTGCTTAGATACTCAGTTACATGAAAACCTTTCTGGAAACTTCGTGGAAAATAAATTGTCCATGATCTATTTCCGGGCCCACTATATCAAAACAACTAAAACTGATAATCCTGGTTTGGCTTATTTAAAGCTAAGCACAAAGCTGCACGAAGGGCTATCTGTGTTCTTCTCACCACGGGTATCGAAACAGTAATCATCTGAAACGTTCATCCTACTCATGTTGAACATTCACTCCAGCGAGTCGACTTTAATCTGTCTATAAAAACTGTTCAAACAAAAACACAAACAGAAGAATATTTTAAACTGGAGAACGTCTCCAAAAAGTTTGTTTGTTTGTTTTTCTAATTTTGCGCAAAGCTACATAAGGACTACCTGCGCTATCCGTCCCTAATTTAGCAGTGTAAGACTAGGGGAGAGGCAACTAGACATCACCACCCACCGCCAACTCTTAGGTTACTCTTCTACTAACGAACAGTGGAATTGACCGAAACATTATAACGCCCCCACGGTTGAAAGGGCGAGCATGTTTGGCACGGCAGGAATTCAAACCAGCGACCCTTAGTCTCGCAAAAAACTAAAATACTTATAAATTCAGTTTAAAGAAACAAGAAAACATATTAGGTAACATACCAGTTATAATAATTTGTATCAAGTATTAGTTATTCTAAGTCTTTTAATTTGAAACTGAACGATCAGAAATTACCTCGACAAGCTTTTGTCACGAAATACGACTCCTCGTAACATGAGTGTTACTGCACGAGACATAATCGGGGGCAAAGCGAACGTGTCAATGGATCGTGCCCATGTCTTCCATTTCATCATCCACGAGTCAAAATCTTCTGCGAATTGTTCTTTGACGTCAGCATTTTGTCTGGTAATATTCGTAGTAAAATTCCAGTCCAAGCTCTGTTGTACCCACCACAAGCGACCGTATTCTTCGTCAAACTGTTCCAATTTTTGGCGAGTTTCTGAAGAGAGAATTTCAAATTTGTTTTAATGTTTCTGTAGCGCCCCCCTCCCCGGAAAAATAAATCAATTCTACTTAGTTGTACAATTTTTCGTGCATTTATCCTACAATTCTGGAGACACAAATTGCCCATTTTCGTGATTATTTTAAAGACAAATACATTTTATGTCATTAATAATGATTACGAGAAACCCACTTGAAGTAAAGATTACACTAAAGACAGCAAGTGTGATTATTATAATATTAATTAATTAATATTAAAATTAATATTAATTAATTAAAATAAATACAGAACAACGTTCTGACCTTTTTAAGTCATCTTCGGGTTAACAAAGGGAGTTTCTCATCATCGTGAAAAGATTAGATTCAATCTGTGTCATGAAAATATTGGCTAGAATTGTTGACAAATGGTTTCCCATACTTAAGCCATTTAGTCGTATGTGATTTAGTCGTTTAACATAAAGTTAATTTTGGTTTGGGTTTTTTAATTTCGCGCAAAGTTACTCAAGGGCTATATGCGCTAGCCGTCCCTAATTTAGCTGTGAAAGACTAGAGGGAAGGCAGCTAGTCATCACCATCCGCCTCCAATTCTTGGGCTACTATTTTTACCAACGAATAGTGGGAGTGACCGTCACATTATAATGCCCCCACGGCTGAAAGGGCGAGCATGCTTAATGTCGCTGGGATTTGAATCCGCGATTCTCAGATTACGAGTCGAACACCTTAACCCATCTGGCCATGCTGGGCCGCGTTAGTTTTGATGGTAGTGAATTCTATTAGAGTTGTTAACTGGTTGCTTAAAATGTGTATTACTGCAAACACTCTTGACCAACCTAAAAGGTTGAAATACTTTATTTTAATTCATGTTAAATGGTCATAGGACCCTTATATTAGTAATTTATAGTAAGAATAAATGCTTTGCGTCAGTTTCAAAGATCATATTTTAACCAAAGCTTTTAATAAATTATGTTTTTTTTTCTTTTGCTGTTTTTCAACTACAATCAGTTCTCTTTCCAAAGCCGGAAAATTAGAAACGTGTAAGCAACACGAAGTCAAAATTTTAAAAATTGTAAAACAGTGCATCATGAGTTAGGGCAGGCACATGACAGCTGGAAAAATGCCATTGGAAAAAAAACGTTTATTGAAAGAGTTTGTTTGTTTTTGCATTTTGCGCAAAGATGCACGAGAGCTATCTGCGTAGCCGTCACTAATTTTACTGTAAAACTAGAGAGAGAAAGCAGCTGCTAATCATCACCACCCGCCGCCAACTCTTGAGCTACTCTTTTACCAATAATGGGATTGACCGTCACACTATAACGCCCCCACGGCTGAAAGGGCGAGCATATTTGGCGTGACGGGGATTCGAAAGTATAATGTGACGGCCAATCCCACTATTCGTTGGTAAAAGAGTAGCCCCAGAGTTGGCGATGGGTGGTGATGACTATCTGCCAATTCCATAGCGTTTGTATATAAAACACTGTTTAAGGAAAGAAAACTGTCACCATGTGTTGTACAAGAATCCGTTTGGCTCTGTATAGTAATGTTATTTACCATCGATGTCACTTTCTTATTTGGTGTCGTTAGTGTGTATTGACAAAAGTTACGATACCTATTAAAAACACCTTAGGCGTGATAATAGGTGTGACCCCCCACAAAAGGGAGTATTGAGCTTGCGGAGTAAAGGAATGAAATTAAAATTTGAGGTCAAACTGAAAGTTTCACCCATAACATTGACATTAATTTTACAGCCAATATTCATTCATTAGTTAGTCAGACCACGTTTTGGTTTCCCCCACCAAGCTAAACAAAACCAATCAAGACCTTTACTCTGCACGCTCAATCACTTTTCGAGCCTCTTTTTTATTTTTTTTAATTTCGCGCAATGCTACACGAGGGCCATCTGTGCTAGCCGTCCCTAATTTGTCAGCGTAAGACTAGAGAGAAAGCAGCTAGTGTTCATCACCCACCGCCAACTCTTGAGCTACTCTTTTACCAACGAATAGTGGAATTGGCCGTCACATTATAACGCCCCCACGGCTGAAAGGGAGAGCATGTTTGGTGTGAAGGATATTCGAGCCTACGATTTTTTGAATGCGAGTGGAGTGCCTTAACCACGTGGCCATGCTGGCCTTTTGCGGCCCTCATTTTTAATTATATATGCTTTTGGATGTCGACTAAAATAGCATTTTATGAATCTGTAAACCTCAAATTAATGAATCTGTATTTTGAATTCTAATGGCTCGCGTCCTGTAGCTACAAAAAATCGTTTTGCAGTTTGAAGCCCTGAGTGCAGTATAAACACCACAATCCTGTAATGCTAGTTCCTATTAAGTAGTTCTTTTATTTCTAAAGTACCGGTTTAGAAATAGGGACAGTTACTAAACACTACCACTGTAATAGGGACAGTTACTAAACACTACCACTGGTAATAGGGACAGTTACTGAACACTACCACTGGTAATAGGGACAGTTACTAAACACTACCACTGGTAATAAGGACAGTTACTAAACACTACCACTGGTAATAGGGACAGTTACTAAACACTACCACTGGTAATAGGGACAGTTACTAAACACTACCACTGGTAATAGGGACAGTTACTAAACACGACCTCTGGTAATAGGAACAGTTACTAAACACAATTACTGGTAATAGGGACAGCTACTAAACACTACCACTGGTAATAGGGACAGTTACTAAACACTACCACTGGTAATAGGGACAGTTACTAAACACGACCTCTGGTAATAGGAACAGTTACTAAACACAATTACTGGTAATAGGGACAGCTACTAAACACTACCACTGGTAGTTATTTTGATGCGAGATCAATTGTTTCCCAAGAAAAATTAATCACCAAGGGTGTTCAAAGATTTGAAATTTTTCCTTCACCCGGACGAAGTAAAATGTTTAGTATTTGTTTACGTATAATGGCTAACGTTTCTTCAGGGCCGAAAGTGCTGATGTTTATGTGAAGAAGATGAGCACGAGACTGGTGAGCAAAGCAAAGGGGAGGGAAAACGTACCAGAAGCCTGTTGGGAGGAAAAGTAATTCGACAGCAAACGTGGCAAAGTACCGAAACAGACAGGGTTGGGCAAGGATCGATGGATTAAGATGCCCTAGCTGGGATCTATGGACCTAGTGCCTCCTTCAGGCACTAGCCAGGCTTCATTCGGTCCCGACTAATGAGATACGAGAATCTGAAACGAGACTAGAAATCAGATTAAAATTATCCATAAAATGTTATAGATTCGGTGTGAAAGTCAAGAGGGTATGTTAGTGTGATCGTGAATAAGGTTAAATGAAGATAGATATTGACTCCAGGATTAAGGAGCGGTAGCTGTTTTGCTTAAGACACAGGTCGTCAGATTTAAATTGTGAGAATAATTAATATTGGCGTTCATTCGTTGTTTTGTGTTTTTTAATGTACTGGGAGTTGTCTAATAATCAGTTTGCTGAGCTGTGATTAGCTCTCCAAGCTGTCAATCAGAGAACATGTCTCGTGTCCTGTTGCTTTAAATTTACTTTTCAATTTGTTGATGTGGGTGCGTTATAAATGTAACAGTTAGATCTTAATATTGATTAGTGTAGCCCAAGAGTTGACGGCGGGTTGACGAGCTGCCTTCATTTTGATATATCTATTTAGATTTAGGGACGACCAAGCGCATATATCATTGCAAATATCTGTTTATATTCTTTTATCTGTGTCATATGTCATTAGAAGTCTCATACATAACGAAGTTTCATAGACATAAACAGTTCAGACAGTTCTTGGTTGTCGAGTTTGTTTGTTTTTCTAGTTTTATGTTAAACTGCACAATGGGCCACCTGCGATGTGTCCATCGCAGAAATCGAACCACGTATTTCAATATTATAAGTTGTCTTACTCTCCGTAGTTAAGAATTAATAAGGTTAAAATAGTTCAACAGATAATGGCTTCTCATCGGTAAATCTAGGGTTAAAATTCATTTTCAGATATACTTTGCTGTAGTAACTGGATAAACACAAAAACGGATATTTTTAAGCCAATAAACACACTGTTAAAAATGTTCTATATCGCAAACACTAGTTGGAGCGTTAGAAAGCATGGTGTGTTCTGCACTTGTAGTAATGTTATGAAAAACACACTTGTGAGGGTGTTAGAAAGTGCGTTATTATCGGATTTGTTTGGTCATAAATCTAAAATGCTAACGAGAGCACTTGACATCATAATTTTCATTTCAAGTAGCGCCCCCAGTGGTTTCTATACTCTCTGTTTGTGCAACTAAATGAGAGCCAATTGTTAATTTTGTATCTAATAGAAAACGATCATTTAATCTACAGGACGAGTTAATTAGTTTACAATACAGCTGTTAAAGAACACGGCGAGTTACTTCTTACGAATTCTTACATATTCTGGTATTCTCCGGTTTAATAACATAATATGTAATAATCTAACTCACGTTGATAACTATCTTTTTTTGGTATTAAGAAAAAGGCCTGGCATGGCCGAGCGCGGAAAAGCGTGCACTCGTAATCCGAGGGTCGCGTTAAACATGCTCGCCCTCCCAGCCGTGGGGGCGTTATAATATGACGGTCAATCCCACTATTCGTTGGTAAAATAGTAGTCCAAGAGTTGGCGGTGGAGGGTGATGACTAGCTGCCTTCCCTCTAGTCTTACACTGCTAAATTAGGAAACACGGCTAGCACAGATAGCCCTCGAGTAGCTTTGTGCGAAATTCAAAAACAAAAAAACAATTTTTTCGTGGTTGGTATTTGTTTGTCATCATCGTGTTTTACTTGTTAGTGGTGTGTTGTTGTTTTTTAGTTATATTTATCTGTATCTTATTTACTACAAAAGGGATAAATTAATTCTGACCATTAATTATTATTAGTTATTAATTATTTGTTTGTTTTTCAGATAATATAAAAACTGCTGGTCGACCTACAAAGCTCCAACCTCAACTTCTTCCCATTTTTTTTTTAATTTTCTGTAAAGCTACGCTAGGCTATCTGCGCTCTCTATCCCTACTTTAGCAGCATTTGGCTTGGTTTGTTCAGAATTTCGCGCAAAGCTACACGAGGGCTATCTGTGCTAGCTGTTTCCTAATTTAGCAGTGTAAGACTAGAGGGAAGGCAGCTAGTCATTACCACTCACTGCCAACTCTTGGGCTACTCTTTTACAAATGAACAGTGCGATTAACCGTCACTTTGTAGCGCCCCCACGACCGAAAGGGCAAGCCTGTTTAGCGTGACGGAGATTCGAACTCGCAACTCTCAGATTGCGAAAATTTCCATATTATGGAAGATTGAAGGTTTCTTATTTACCTCCATAAGACTTTAAAGAAATCTGTGTTTACTTCCCCACAGTTTCGTCTGATATCTCTAGTAATGTAGTTCATGATGATAAATATTATGTGTTGTTTATTACATGTTTCGAGTTTTAGGCTAACTCGTGTTGAAAAGAGTTAATAACCAAGATCAGTGTAAAAGAAGTTTCATAGTTTAGATCAAGTAACTTAAACAGGCTACTTACGATCCTCAAAAGTTTGTTGAAAACGTGCATCGTTGGCGTGGGTTATGGTGAACTGAATTGTAAGAAATACTAAACCTAAGAAGTCGAACTGTAAAAAAGAAGAAAACAAGTGTTAAGTTCCAACACTGGTGATGGTGTTGAGTAGTTATGTTAACAACACTGATGACAGTGTTGAATTGCTATGTAAACAATCATGGTCATAAATACCCCCCCCACACACACACACACACACAGTGGCACAGCAAAATATCTGCGGATTTACTGCACTAGAAATCGAGTTTCGATACCAGTGACGGAAAGAACACAGATAGGTCATAGTTTGGCTTTAGGCTAAGTGTCAAACAAATCGTCATAGCTGTTTATAAACACACTGATTAGAGTTAAGATAAGACATTCGGCGTAACTACAAAAAACAACTAAATTTTACTCGGTTTTTAACTTATGCGTGGAATACAAATATGGTACTTAATTAATTAAAAACACTTCGTTTCATCAGCAATTTTGTAAAACACTTTTACACGTCAAAATAGTTAAAAATTCAAGCTAGGTTGACACTGAAGTGTGAAGCTTGAAGTGAGATCGTTGTACTACGTAACACACTGCTGAGAGCTGGTAATAACCGTCACATTATAACGCCCCTTCGGCTGAAAGAGCGAGAATTTTCAATAACGGAATTCGAGCTTACAACCCATATTTGTGTTTATCCCCCCTTACTATCAGGCTCTTCCAGACTTTGAAACGAAAAGAAGAGATACATTGAAACGTAACTAATTAAAACACGATAAAATTATACTTAAATACGGTTTCTGTGTTTATTTAAAGTTAAGCACAGAACTACACAAGGGCTTTCTACGTTTCGCAAACTTGCAACGCTACAAACCGGGTTTAAATAACTGTGGTTGGCAGTGCACAGATAACCAGGTTTAAATAACTGTGGTTGGCAGTGCACAGATAACCAGGTTTAAATAACTGTGGTTGGCAGTGCACAGATAACCAGGTTTAAATAACTGTGGTTGGCAGTGCACAGATAACCAGGTTTAAATAACTGTGCTTGGCAGTGCACAGATAACCAGGTTTAAATAACTGTGCTTGGCAGAGCACAGATAACCAGGTTTAAATAACTGTGGTTGGCAGTGCACAGATAACCAGGTTTAAATAACTGTGCTTGGCAGTGCACAGATAACCAGGTTTAAATAACTGTGCTTGGCAGTGCACAGATAACCAGGTTTAAATAACTGTGCTTGGCAGTTCACAGATAACCAGGTTTAAATAACTGTGCTTGGCAGTGCACAGATAACCAGATTTAAATAACTGTGGTTGGCAGAGCACTGATAACCAGGTTTAAATAACTGTGCTTGGCAGTGCACAGATAACCAGGTTTAAATAACTGTGCTTGGCAGTGCACAGATAACCAATTGTGCTGATTAGTTGCAAACAAATTACCTTCTTTAAGTGCCTCCATGTCCTGGGTTTAGCCACATGTTTTTGTACCTAGATTATGACTAATGATTCGGGGTTCCCAACTCGTTGCCGAAAAATGCGCTCTGCACTTCGAAGTCGAAGTGCGTTATAAGACCGAGAGTCAAATCTCGCTGTCCGGTCAGTTAATAATAACAAAGAATTATGAGTGGATAGCCAATACGTTTCCTTCTCTCTTGTACATAAGTTAGACATTACGTTCGGTTGTCTGTAAATAGCTTTGTAAAATTATGAAAAATTTTGTTCTATTCTACATTTAAAACGCTCAGCACGGCCAGGTGGTTAAGGTGCTCGACAGGTAATCTAAAAGTCGCGGGCTCGAATATCTGTCGCCCCAAACATGCTCTCCCTTCAGCCGCGAGAGTGTTATAATATGACGGTCAATCCAACTATTCGCAGACAAAAGAGGAGTCCAAGAATTGAGGGTGATTGCTTATGGCTGGCTGTCTTCCTTCGTTTGCTGGTTTTTGAATTTCGTGCAAAGCTACTCGAGATAACCCTCGTACAGTATTTTCCGAACATACGTTTTTTTCAGTTGTCTGTGTGTTTTTCCTTATAGCAAAGCCACATCGGGCTATCTGCTCAGCCCACCGAGGGAAATCGAACACCTAGATTTTAGCGTTGTAATCCGGAGACATACCGCTGTACTAGCGGGGGGCATTTTCAGTTGTCATTATTTATCCTTTTTACATTTAGTGGACAAGAGAAAAAAACAATTCTTTTTCAACACAACCGATATTCTATTGAAATATTCAGGTTAAATTAGCTATTAAATATTTACAAATATTATTTAATTAATATTCTATTTTAAGTTACATAAATACGCACCTTTCTCATCACTTCAGGTTGATTATTACAGAACACAGTAGATGTCGCTCAGGACTCTGGTTCTTCAATGAGACAAGTTCGTCTGGTTGGTTGAAAGATGTGAAACCGTCTGCCACAATGTCTGAATGTCACTAGAAACTTAACGATGGCGCATAATCGTAAAACGAATAAAGTCATCCGTCACTCCTTCCTCTTCATATATTCCATGGAGATGTATTGACATTTTACTAAAGTATCGAATGGATGTTTGGAAAAGGAAAGTTTGTTGGGGTTTTTTTTGCCTCTCTCTCTCTCTCTTTCTTCGAAGCACAAACAATTTCACGTCTTTACGTCTAATGCTGACCACGAGGACTGTTAACTGCTGATAACCTTAAGTAACCAGATAAGGCTATTCATCTCATGCTGGTTGGACGAACACGATAGTTATATATGTAGTTATAAATCTGTTTATCTGACAAAACACGTGTGGGAGATGGAAAACTCCGAGAATGAATGTATTGATTATTGCACTCAGACTGGAAAATAATTAACGTCTTAAGCCCAGATTACAGTGAAGCTGTTTTGTATAATCTGAGAGAACTTTCAATACGTTCACGTTCATACCAGCATTGGAGCTAAAGTTATGAAAAATGTTTCGCAAAGAACAAATTTTTCATTCAGGTTAAAAGTTTTAACAGTTGTATTTTAGTGCAATATGTTACGGTCCGACATAGCCAGGTGGTTAAGGTATTTGACTAGTCATCCGAGGATCCCAGGATCCAATCCTCTTTCCCCCGTTTCAGCCGTGAGGGAGTTATAATATGTTGTTCAATCCCACTATTTGTTGGTAATAGAGTAGCCCAAGAGTTGGTGGTGAGTGGTGATGACGAGCTGCTTTGCACTGTTAAAGAAGGGATGGCTAGTGCTTGTTTGTTTTGAATTTCGCGCAAAGCTACATGAGGGCTATCTGCGCTAGCTGTCCCTAATTTAGCAGTGTAAGACAAGAGGGAAGGCAGCTAGTCATCACAGCCAACTCTTTTATCAACGAATAGTGAGATTGACCGTCACATTATAACGCCCCCATGGCTGAAGGGGCGAGCATGTTTGGTGCGACTGGAATTCGAACCCGCGACCCTCGGATTACGAGTCAAATGACGGCTGGTGCAGATAGCCCTCGTGTAGATTTGCGTGAAATTCAAAACAAACCGAACAACATCTTACAATGAAAATCTTAAAATCCGTACTTTATAAAATTGTAACCGTTTTATAACCATTTGTACCCATTTCATCAGCATTTCACAATTTGATTGTCCGTTAGAGCAAAAAACTGGAACAAAAATCACAAAGGTTGAATGTTAAATGATTAAACCAATTCTCTGTTAATACATACTTTTAATACTATATGAGGATCGAGTTACGATAGTACCTATCTCAGATTAATGTGATAAGATTGACAACGTGTACAGTGTAGAGGTTCTGATAATTTAAAATTATTTTCCAACTGAGGCTTAATCTTCTTCGTTAGATATAATCGTTTACTTTTCTTAGCAAATAAACTTAGTGTTGATTGTGCTTTATTATATTCCAGTATTAACCAATGATTCTTAACTCTTGGGTCGCGACCAAACTCTGGATCGTCAAGCCATTTTGGATAGGAGTCTTCATATCCATATCATATTACAATTGAACTGCTTAAATGCAGGGATTGGCGAGCTAGTTGAGAACCAGTGCTTTACATTGTCGATAGTGTCCAGCCTAATGGTCTTTATCTTTCACTACTGTCCAGTTGCCATCGAAATTTCCGTTGCAGCAAACTTCTCCCATGGACCACGAAGTGAATATCACACCAAACATCTTGTAAACATTTCCAATGACACGTTTAAAGTAAAAAAAAAAAAAAACTTACAATAGTCCACTGGAGCTGCAGCAGAAGGAAATTGTGAGTGTATGACAAAATGGATTTGTCATGACTCCAGATTTTCGACTTGATGACTTCGGGGTGTGGCTGGAAACTTGTGAAGTTTTAGCTTATGAACATTAATCAACTTCATATTATTGTCTAAGTCCACACCTTTATTGGTACCAAATATTGTCTTTCGAGACGATATCTTCATCTTCTGATATAAAAAATTCTATTTATTTATGTCCATGGTTGTATTTATTTATTATTTCCTTCTATCGTTTAATTTATCTGTGAATTTTTAGTTGCATTAAAACGCTAACTCACTTCCAAGCTGATTTTTTGTATTTTGAGTAAATATCTTTGTATGTATGATGGAACTAACACCAGCTTCTCTAGCGATGACGTTCAGATACTATTAACGACGCTGAAGATTATGTAAATTTATGATCACATGAGGTGTACTCTCGTGACCCACTCAGTGTATAAATACCCTGCCAGAAGCTTCACTAATGGAGAGAGCCACGAGATAGTTGGTGATTTATTGCTGTTTATCACTCGATATTGTTATTAACGTTGAAAGTATTTTCAGAAAACTGTTTGAATTAAAGTCGGTGGGAGAGATTATGATTTCCACTCTGGTTATTTTTCATGATTCTTTTATTTGAAATAACACTGACGTTTTTGATACATTGCACATTAACATTAGTGTTAAGTTTTCGCTAGACATGTGTTTATTAACTGTCTTTTAAAAAAAACCTATTTTTTTAATTAAGTGTTGTTATTGTTGTTGAAGACACTCGTGAAGTAATTCGTGATGACGAGAATCTTTCTTGAAGTAAAAATGTATCTCAAGACGGCTGGTATGGGTATTAACACTTTAATTAAAATAACGTACAGAACAATGTTTCGACCTTATATATATATATATATATATATATACACATATATAGCTTATAAATTCAACAGTGATTTATATAATTTTGTAAACATGAAAGACTACTTAAATACTTTCGTCACGACACATTTATGTTTAAATTAGATTGATTTCACAAGAAAACAAGACGTTTTACTTGGTAAATTAATCGTGTTAAATACACTGTGATAGGCACATTGACTGGTCATTTCGATAAGACTCGGCAAAAACACGTTTATATGATGGTACTGTCTACTACACTGATTTCCTCAAAAAGACACCCAAGCATAGCCAGATGGTTAGGGCACTCGACCCGTAATCTGAGGGTCACGAGTTCGGATCCACGTCACCCCAAACATGCTTAGCCTTTCCATCCGTGAAAGAGTTACAACGTCTGACTAATCCCACTATTCGTTGGTAAAAGAGGAGCCCAAGAGTTGGCGGTGGGTGGTGATGACTAGCTGCCTTCTCTCTAGTCTTACACTGCTAACTGCTAGCACGAATAGCCCAAAATAAACAAACAAATCTTCCACAAATGTGGCCTGGCATGGCCGAGCGCGTTAAGGCGTGCGCTCGTAATCCGAGGGTCGCGGGTTCGCGCCCGCTAAACATGCTCGCCCTCCCAGCCGTGGGGGTGTATAATGTGACGGTGAATCCCACTATTCGTTGGTAAAAGAGTAGCCCCATAGTTGGCGGTGGGTGGTGATGACTAGCTGCCTTCCCTCTAGTCTTACACTGCTAAATTAGGGACGGCTAGCACAGATAGCCCTCGAGTAGCTTTGTGCGAAATTCCAAAAACAAACGAACAAACAAACTTCCACAAATGACAAGATATATTCCAAAGAATAATGGGTGGTTCAATCAGAGCAACTCGGAATTCTCAGTTTTCGACTTAGTTTTAAGATTAAAAAAACAAAAGACGTAGTGTGTTGAAAAATAAAAATATTTGTTTACACTCAAACACAATCAAGATAAATAGTGTTTAGACACATAAGAGCACCTTTTCTGGAGAGAGGTTTTTCGAGAAACATCTAAAGAATGTTGTAAACTTCTCAGATCTTTAGAGACCTGTAAACAAAGCATGACGTACTGTAAATAATAATGCTACTTCTCGCAGGCTGCTTGTGCTGCCCTCATGTATGTCTGGTTACTCCGATTGAAAACTGAGAGTTTACATCCTCGAGAAATCACATGATCTGCCTGTACGAAAAGTCACCGTCTGTTTACTCACATGGTGTGTACAACGTTACAGGAGCCTTTCTTGCAGGAAGACAGATGTGATATCTTAGATGAATGACTCAGAGCATTAAGAAAGGAGAAAAAAAAAGATTCAGAACTTTCTTCACGTTTTATGTAAAACTTATACGAACTGAAATAAATTTAACAAGCCCCCTCAGTGGCTAGTGGGGGACATTTTTGTTGAAAAAACAAAACTAGCCAGTCTGATTTTTCTTTATTTGAGTTAAAATTTTTGATATGATTATTGACTAAAACGAATGCATCTCCAACAGTCTATCAGCGTTCGGGTTGCAAACAATGATTTAAAGTTTTAAAGTGATAGAAATCCGTCAGTGTATCACGACTTTAAGGATCAAACATAAGAAGCACAGAAGTCTTCAAATGACACATAGAGGTATTCAGGAACCATTTAGAACCACCTTGGTAAATATTATACAGCAAGCCAGTACAATATTATGTTTATAAATGTTTTCAAAGTATTCCTGTCTGTTCATCCTACTCCTGACTACAGTGATGCTTCGATCTTCCCTACTGAATCGTGGATGAACTCATTGATACCTCACTTGAAAGCTGAACATAAAACGGTGAGAGCAAAAGCATAAAGTCTCCCCGCTGGTACAGCGGTAAGTTTACGGATTTACAACGTTAAAATCATGGATTCGATTGCCCTCAGTAGACTCAATAGATAACCCCATGTGGCTTTGCTAAAAGAAAGCACAAAGCTACTCAATGAGATATTCAAGCTTTGTCCACTACAGATATCGAAACCCGGTTTTTTGTGTTGTAAGTTTGCAGACATACACTTGTGTCACTGTGGGACTCTAACAGTAAACTAAATACAAGGCCCTTTATCCTTCTTTGTTTGTTTCGATAATACAAATTAAGGATGTGGTGTAATGGTAACGTCCTTAAGACATAGGTTGGCTGTTTTGATTCCTTTGAATAGGCAAATAGCATTTAGTGTGTACCTAGGCATTGTTACCGTTCTCGTTCAGTCTAGAATATCTCTTTTCAAATCAATGGACAAGCTTTCCTAAACCATAAAGCAATAATTCTTCTTGTTTATGTTATTCGAAATTTACCGACAGGGCATGAAGATGTATTCTTTACCTTCCTTAAATATTGCATTTACGGTCGTTAAATTAATCAGATACAAATTAAACAAAACAATTCGTAACGTTTCACGCCATCTAAACCACACCCCAGTTGAGCAGAAAGGTGGTCCAACCTGTCATTAAGTGAAAATCCTAATAACGTAGCTAGTTTTTTCACTATGCAGTAGAAAGTAGATTCGTAACCGCATGTTTGTTTATGAATTTACAAATTATCTGCACATTCTCAAGAAAATTTGTTCTCAATTTTCACTAAAACAGAATATTTGTTGTCGAAATTTTCCAATATTTTTTCGGAAGATACGGTTGTAGCGTCATCTTTTATATGCAAAAAACGGCTCTTTTGCATATAAAATTCTCAACAAGTGGGTTTCTCGACATCACTGATTGTAGCGTCATCTGTTGAGGAACTAAGAAATTACTTAATTTCGATATCTTGAAAATTTCGAACCACCATGAAAAATGCAGAGAAACTGATACGTTCTTCAGTTATACTATGGTATAATGTTTCTTATTAACGCAGTATTAAAGAAAAGTTTATAAAGATTTTATAGAAATATATTTAAGAATGAAATCTTTGTTTGAAACAAAGAACAAATGTTCAGCAATACAAAAATACAATTCAGGAAGACAAACGTTGTAAGTGGAACCTAGCGAAATGTGCTAACGAAATTCCAGTCCTTTATAAGGTATGTTTAACTATGCTGAAACATGTGTTGAAAAACCTTAAAACAAATCTGAGTGTCTTAATTGACTCCAGTCCTCGCCCCTAAACGTCTCATTACAACCTGTATTCATTATCTCTGTTCACACACCTGACAACAGTAAATCTACAAACTTCCAAAGCAACGCTAAAACCCGAGAGTTCGATTCCCTGCGACGCACACAGCAGGCAGCTCAATGTAATTTTATTTCAGAACAAACAAGCATTTTTTTGTTATTTGTTCGTAAACAAGCATAAAGCTACACGATGGGCTATCTGTGCTGTGGCCACCCTGAGTATCGAAACCCGGTTTTGTCAGTTCGTATACCTACTACTATGCCACTAGTGAGCAATAGGTTTTTTCGAGGGTATACATGAATTTTTTCTGTCATACAATCAGTTCCAAGTTTGCTTTGTTTTTTTCTGAAATATAACTCTTTTTAGCCGTGGGGGCGTTATAATGTGCGATAAATCCCACTATTCTTTATTAAAAGACTAACCCAAGAGTTGACGGTGGGTGGTGATGACTAGCCTCTTCCCTCGTGTAGCTTTGTGCGAAATTCAAAACAAATCAAACCACAGCATAGCCCTCAAAAGGACAGCAGTAAGTTCATGAACTTACAACGCTAAAATCTGATCACAGCAGATACCCCATTGTGGCTTTAATCTAATATAAATAAACTAACACAGATCAACCACTTAGTATCATTACCAGCATGCTGTGCTACTGTTCTCAACGAACTGACAGAACTGTCACAGTTATAACGCCCTGACATCCGAAACGTACAATGCTTGTTCAGTAACATATCGTGACTGGAACTTTTGACCAATAAATGTACATCTCCTCGTGCTAACTACCAAACTATGCCCATGGTCTCTACTTTCTCTAACGTTAAATCATTGCTAGCCCTGTATAGATATATAGTAGTGTTTTTGTCAAACTATTTCGCAGCTGAGCTGTTCACTTATAATTTTTAAAAAGTGATAATTTCATAAGATATTACAGAAATTAAATAGAAGTTCTAAAAATAAACCCAGTTTAAATGTCCTAGGTAGTTATGTTGGTTTTCGTATATTTTTACAACCATGGTTTTAACTAAAGTGGAACCAAAAAATTACAATCTACGATTCACATTTTTCTTCACAATTCTAAAATTTAATAAAACGTAATTTCACTTTTTATTTTGAAACCATTAGATGTCACTCCATTCCTGCCTTTGTGGTGAAGCTGTGCAATTCTCATCTTATAACGCTAAGATTTTTGGCGCGTGTTTAGCTCTATGTTAGACCAAACAGTCGAGGGCAGAGCACAGGTAGCCCATTGTGTAGCTTTGTGTTTATCTTCGAACTACTTATAAGGATATTTATACAACATTACATTTAATATTATAAATTTCTCGTTCCGCGCCAAAACTACTAATCAATATAGTTTAATAGTAAATTAATGCAGTATTCGTTGGGTTGTTGTCATTGGCACACTCTATCTTAATCAAACAGGTTTGAAAGGATATTAGAGGACAGACAAAAGCTTCCTATAATTTTTACGTGTAGTAGTTTGAGGACAGACAAAAGCCTCCTATAATTATTACGTGTAGTAGTCTTTGTCCATCGTCTGTGTTGATACCACTTTGAATTAATTGCAATACGAGTAACCTAAATTCACGCTAGAATAGTTGAGAACATTAATAAAAATTTGTGTCTTATAGTACTTGGAATTGCATATATTTTTTTTACTCTGAAGTACCAAAATAGAGCAACTAATGAGTCACTTTGAGTTATAAAATATACTCATTACTTTCAAAGTTTTCTATTCTGTAGCGTCCAGCTTATTCCTCTTACAGTTTTAGACCAAACTGGCGGGTGAACTCGGGATTTACTGGAAAATTTCTTTGAACTATAGGTGTGACCCCGATAGGTCATCAAGGTATCATGGAAATATAAAAATAAGTTTTTCAAGTTACTGAACCTAAACGTAATCAATGACTACAGGGAAGGCAGCTAGTCATCACCACCCACCGCCAACTATTGGGCTACTCTTTTACCAACGAATAGTGGGACTGATTACGAGTCAAATACCTTAATTCACCTGGCCATGCCGAGCCCAGTGCTTTAGTGTTGTTCATTATTAACATCCTAAGCTTTTCATAATATCTATTTTTCCAAACATCCAGACTTACTAGCCATTTTGAATGCTTTGAAGAAAAGTAATCAAAGAACTGTTTTAAATATATTTATTAAGTTTATCTAATGAATGCATATTAAACATCTTTATCTATTATGACGCAATTTTAATTTTTAATTTGTGATTTGTAAAGAGACACAGTTTTGCACATTTATGTTAAAGATTTGTATGTTTGTTTGTTTGTTTGTTTTGGAATTTCGCACAAAGCTACTCGAGGGCTATCTGTGCTAGCCGTCCCTAATTTAGCAGTGTAAGACTAGAGGGAAGGCAGCTAGTCATCACCACCCACCGCCAACTCTTGGGCTACTCTTTTACCAACGAATAGTGGGATTGACCGTCACATTATACACCCCCACGGCTGGGAGGGCGAGCATGTTTGGCGCGACCCTCGGATTACGAGCGCACGCCTTAACGCGCTCGGCCATATGTTAAAGATGTTTAGACATATGCCACTTTAATTTCTGCACATTTTTGTTGTTTTTTCTTATTCATCTTTGTATAATATATCGAAGTCACAAAACCTCGAACTTCCTTTAAATATTAATTACCCTGTTAACAATGTAACAATAAAGTAAACATATTCGGTTCTGGAATGATGAGATTTGAGCTTCTTTCTGTTGGTTTTATGAATATTTTCTTTGTTTAGTTTCCAGGTAACTGGTAAAATATTTAAATTGCGTAAACTATTAATCCCGTTTATTTTCCGTAATTTTACATTATTATTTCGTGAATTATTTAGAAATGAGTTCGTGTGACCCTAAAGTCCCCTTTGCGCAGGAATGCGAGTTATTTCATTGAATAAACTCTGGGTTTATCCGAGTCAAACACCCATCACAAAAAAGGGTTTCGATTTTCCTTTATAATAAAAGTAGTAGTGGGAGATGTCACGTGTTATATTTTATCTCGAGCAAGCTCCCAATTTATTATATTACGTACTACAATTTGAAATAGCCTTTAAACTGAGTTAAATTGTAATTTATATCTAGAAGTTATTAAATGTACAGGTCTATCAAATTTATAATATTTGTCAACAAGATTAATACACAGTTTTATTTCTTAACACAAATACAGTTTAATCGACAACTAATAATACAATTTATTATAAGAGTTATAGCAAATTATTATTTATATACAACTAATAATACAATTTATTACGACAGTTATAACAAATTATGATTTATATACAAAAAACGTACTTCCTTGCAAACGATTATGAGTCTCTTAACTGGTCTCGAATAGAGTATTTTAGTGACAGTTCACTATGAGCGAATTAACTTCGAGTTGATATCAAAACATAACGAGAAGCGAGCCACCTACCTCTCTCTGATCACACCTGAGTCGAGATTGTACAATGTATTCGTAGAAATACTACCGTCCAAAGTTATTCTACTAAAGTTATACGGTTTTTAATGTTCGAAATATACTTACGTTCCTTAACAAATATCTGTAATTTCCCGAATAATAAGCGTTTATCGCAGCAGTAGCTTCGGAAGATTATATTATAACTGTAGCAAACTAACAATGTAAACTGTCTCTTCCAGTTGCTCTGGTTATCTTTTCTGAGCTTCAAGCAAGAGTTTTTAGAAATTACTGCTTAGACAACAATACTAATGATACTCTGGTCCATTACATTATTATTAAATTATTAACTCTTACATTCTAGAATATTCTGCACATTTAGTGAATGGATGGGAATTTCAAAATACACATTTAACAATATAAATTATAAACATTGTAACATTACCTGAAACAAACATCAACATTAAATAAATGTGTAATAGTAAATATGTTTGTTTTGTTTCAAAATTTCGCAAAAAGCTACACGAGGGCTATCTGCGCTAAGCGTCCTTAATTTAACAGTGTAAAACTAGAGAGAAGGCAGCTAGTCATCATCACCCACTGCCAACTCTTGAGCTACTCTTTTACCAACGAATAGTGGAATCGACCGTCACATTATAACGCCCCCACAACTGAAAAGGCTAGCATGTTTGGAGCGACGGGGATTCGAACCCGAAACCCTCAGATTACGAGTCGACCGCCTTACCCCACCTAGAAACGCCAAGTTGATAAATCTGTTATTGAGATAATTCCAACTAGTTATTACCTCAGTCACCTTCGACGGAGAATATGTTTTCATTTCTTTTTATGTGTGTTTGTCAAGAATATTTCTCGAAAACGGCTAAATAGTTTTCACGCAAAGCTGGTACACGTTCAGACTATGACTCAACGTAGTTATGACTAATTTTTTAGGGTCAAAGTCGCTAAAAATCCCCCTCTGGTAACATGGGGAACGATTTTTCACACTAATTTGCTCTTTAACTCAGTCAAAATTTGGTGGACACATATAGAATATTATCTTTCGTTGTCCTACCTAAAATAATTCGTATCGTCGATAACGAAGGACGTACTGGCACACATTTTTGTATTTTTTGAGAGCTGAATATGATTAACGATGTAGAGCGGAGATTTCGGATTTAACTCAATACCCCCTCTGGTTGTTATTGTTATAACGATTCCTGTACGCCTCTTTTTTTACTTTATTTTTCAGTAATTCAGTTTTGGAGCAAGATGAAGGATAAAAATGTTAATCAAATCTTCAAATACTGAAATTAAAATAATCAACAAACTTACTATAAACATTATGATTTATTTCAAACAAATAACAAAAGTAAATATATTTTGAAAACTAAAATTGCATAAAAACATTTCAACAACATACCCCTATGATATTTGAACGTAACTCTTCGACAGGTTAGATTTAAATTTGAAAAACTTGAAAGATTTTTTGATAGTTTAACATTAATCTAATGCCCGATGTCGATATAAAACAAATCTCAAAACAACCAGGATCATCATTATTTTGACTTTTTTTTCTTTCTTTTAAGATAGCACAGAACGAGAAAAATACCTGAAGTACTGAATTGGCACTGATTCCTTGGTGCACGTAGTAACACTAAATATTTTTTTAAAAGCATTCTTTCACGTGAATTATAAAATTACTTCTAGAGAACTCTGAGTAAATGGATTTCAATATTTTGTGCTTTTAAATTTTAATATTTATTTTATTAACAACATTAATATTTTTCGTGTAAGATGTTTTAGTCTTAAGTCACCAGAGGCCGACTGTATCGGACAGTATAATTGTCTCAGCTGTTATTGTGTTGAAATTTTGGAAAGAACGAACAGAGGGTTAAATAATATTGACTAGTAATGTGTTGTACAGTACAATAACGCATTGTGACTTCATATTTTTTTTTATGTAAAACGTGAGGTAAGTATCTATATAAATGTTAATGTTACTTTTGTCGTAAGTTATTCCAAACTTTTATGCTAAAGTTTATAACTTAGTACTAGTGGTTGTATTACTATTAGTAAATTTGTTATGAAGTGCTACTTATAAATGTACATAATAATTATGATAGTGACACTAATGCTTATAATTCATTCATTTTACTCGGTAATTAGTTTTATTTAGTTGATAGGATGGTCTACGTGTGCCAAATGTCCCCTGTTGTTATGTAATTTTTAAGAGAATTGATATATCATTGTTTTCCATACGTAATGGCAGGACTACAAAAAATAAATGTAGATTTGGACAGCATGGGACTCATCTTCAGTTAAGACAGTGTTATTTTCCTAACAGGATAGTTAGCCAATGGAATGTGTCACCTTCAGAAGCGGGTGATGCAGTAAAGAAAATTTAAGGGAAAGCTAGGTAAATATTAAATTAAAAGGGCTGGCTTTGAGGTTTTGTTTTAAGTTTTATTTGGTGGATAGGAAAATTTACGTTGAACAACAAGTTCCTAGTTGTCTTACGATGTTATATTTTATGTTAATTTGTGTCTTTAGATTACTTATTAGATTCTGTGGCCTTTTAAAGTCTCGTGAATTGTTACCATTTTAAGCGTTTATGAAGTTAACTTGCAAATACTTTCTCACCAAGTTCATGAAAAAAATCGTATATAAATAAACAGATCAGCTTCATTGCTAATGTACATTTAGACCTAAAATTGGATGGCATAACAAGTAATTTATTCTTTCTCATGGGAATGAATAGAGCATAGAAGTTACAGGGACTGAATGCAAAACATTTTATAGAAATCTGACAAAAAACAACTATTTGTTAAATCTGTTGTGTTTTTTAAATAGTCCAGTATTTTATAATTATTTTTTGAAGGAAGAATCATGTAGGTACCAATAGCTGGTCTCTGTCTTCATGAAAATGAAGTGTGCATAAACATGTTTATAAACAGCTAAACAACTTTTGCACTCAAAACAATTTACGATAATGATGCAAACTTGTTAATAGTCCCAGATTTTCAGAACTTAATTTATTTAATAGATAAGTAGTTGTATTTTTGTTAACAGATAGTGGGAGGTGTATTTGAATGTGCATTTGCTTAGTGTTTCTTCATCCTCGATGTTTTGCTGTTACCAGTATAATGTAAATTATAGAACATTTGAAGTGTGTTAAATATATCCAGTATCTTTTTACTACAGAATTGTGAACAAATGTATATCATGTAGAATGGATAGAGTAAGGTACAAAACAAAAGCTTTTTATTAAAGTTTCCACTATTCCCAATATATATTATATATACGTAATGTATTCATGAAACCTAGTGTTCAATCATAAGCTTGCTATTTGCATTTTAAAGCATCATCTGACACTCAACCTTTTAATAATAAAAGTGAATTGGTGTATTAACTGCTGTCATATCAAATAGTCAGACTTGACACCAAGAATTGCAAGGTTGTAAAGGCTATATATACAGCCAATAGGTTTATTTTTCCACAAAAAATAAATGAATGTCTCTTCACATCCATCTGTCTATTCAAATTATTGTAAATATTAAACACCATATTTTATATCATTGGGCAAACAATCACAAGTTTATAACCTTTGAAAAAGTACAAGTCTAGATTTGGGCTTTTCACATCTTACTGTTTCTGATGTTTTAGCTTGCATTTCCTATTGTTTTACATTAATAATCATTGTCAATTTAATGTTAAGAATAACTTCAGTTAATTTGGGAATTCTTTTCACTTTTTCTCTCTTTCTCTCGTATAATCTCGTAAACAGAGTAATGGCTTTTGAGTGATTGATTTCTTAAAATTATGTTGTATAAAAATTCTAGAAATTTCTTCCAGTTTTGCTGTTATAATTAGTATATTATTAAGGGAAGAAATTTTATTTTTACTGCAGTGGTAGAAGATGAAAACATCTTATTTACAAAATATCTGTGACATATTTTAAGACTTTCCCTCTCATCAAATTTTAAATTGTCAAAGAAAATAAGTAAATCAGAATGTTAAGATATTTAATTAACTGTAAAATATTTGTAACTATAAATTATTCTAACCAAGTGATAAGTTTTTATTTACAATGTGAATAAGGCTTTAGACCCCTAAACATAGTCGCATGAATAATGTGCATTTTGAGAAATCTGTATTTATGGCCCAAAGATTTAATAAAATATTATTGTAAGATATTTTGATAAATATTATACCAGAAACTTTGTCAGCCTTTTATTCATCATTTGTGATTGACTTGCAAAGTTTTTTGAGAAATTTGCCCCAAGAAAAGAGAACTGAAAGTACAGTGTTATTAAAAGAAATGTTCAGGTTTTCTTGTTTCTGTTATGATTAGTAACTTAAGACTGATTTGACAAATGTAGATCAAATTCACACAAAAACAAACTTAAAGTTTTTCTTAAGGTGTGACTGATATGAAAAACAAAGAGATCTACGTGTACACTACCCAAGATAATTAAAAACATACAAGTGGCAGTACAACTTGTTTATCGCTGGCTCATAATCTGAAGGTTGCAGGTTCATGCCCTTTCGGTCATTGGGGCATTATAATGTCACAGTCATCCCACTGTTCATTGGTAAAGGATTAGATCAAAAGTCCATGGTGGGTTGCATTGCTTAGCTGCCTTCCTTTTAGTCTGTCACTGCTGAACTAATGAGGATTTGCTCAGATAGCTTTGAGTGAAAATCAAAACAACCAGAATTTGCTTTTTCTGATATATCTAATGACAGTAAATAAACTAATGGACCTAAATGTCAGTTTTTAGTTGTGTTCACTTTATAAATACATGGCTTCTTTCTTTTGACTGGTGTAACTTCAGGGTGGAATAAGGAACTGGTTTCAAGAAAATAGATTGTTGTACAAAGGTCATCTCATATGTCACGTAACATAATAAAATGGTTAGATAAACTGGATTAACAAAGCATTGATAAATAAAAGTAGGAACTGAATGCCATATGCTGTTAAATTTGTTTTTGTACAGTATCATCAAAACAGAGTAAAGAGTTATTTAATATTCAGTCAGGTTTCTTAGTACAAGCACAGCAAAACACACAATAGCTCTTATTATGTAAGAAAAATATAAGATGAAATATTGGCACACACACACAGGGTGGCCCGTAAGTCCCTACCCATCCATATATCTCATGTATCCAGTGTATCTGTGTGCTGTCCCTCATTCTCGCTGCATAATATTATGTCACAGTATGCTCTTCAAGTGTAGATGGGCTTACATCGTCCATACTTCTCTGATAAAAAAAAAAAAATATAATGCATGCGTGATTCAATATAACATAATAACATATGGATGGGTAGGGACTTATGGGCCATCCTGTATATAACAAATCTGTTAGGATGTTTTAATGCCCTATGTAATTGTAGATGGGCCATCCTGTATATAACAAACCTGTTAGGATGTTTTAATGCCCTATGTAATTGTAGATGGGCCATCCTGTATATAACAAACCTGTTAGGATGTTTTAATGCCCTATGTAATTGTAGATGGGCCATCCTATATATAACAAACCTGTTAGGATGTTTTAATGCCCTATGTAATTGTAGATGTGCCATCCTGAATATAACAAACCTGTTAGGATGTTTCAATGCCCAATGTAACTGTAGATGGACCATCCTGTATATAACAAACCTGTTAGGATGTTTTAATGTCCTATGGAATTGTAGATGGGCCATCCTGTATATAACAAACCTGTTAGGATGTTTCAATGCCCTATGTTATTGTAGATGGGCCATCCTGTATATAACAAACCTGTTAAGATGTTTCAATGCCCTATGTAATTGTAGATGAAAACATTTTGCTGTACCAATCCACCACAATGTCTTCTTTATGATCATTAAATGAAAACTTGTTTAGTCAACAATCTTTGAACTTTACTATCTGTCTTATGAAGCCGTGGAGTTTTGTGGTAGCTCTAAACAAGGACAGTAAATTGTTTTGTTCTTTATTCTTTGATTGTTCATAATTTTTCTTTGTAAACCTTGTCAAGTGCCTAACATCATCTCTGGTGAAGTCCTGGACTATAAGTCTGAGAGGGACCACTACAGTGGGTGCTACCCTCTTCTTGGTGAAGGGTTTAACACAGAATTGAGGGAACTTCCTCTAATATAACCTGTAGGCACACATACTTTAATATTTAGGAAATGAACCCTCATTATTAGTAATCACTGACTGTCGGTCACAGGGGTTACATTTTGAAAAATCTCAACTCCAGAAAGTGGTTCCCCCTTACCAACAGAAGACCTATCTAGATGTAGTAACTTATAATTAACACTCAGGCTTTCCCCCTTACCCACAGAAGACCTATCTGGAGGTAGTAACTTATAGTTAACACTCAGGCTTTCCCCCTTACCAACAGAAGACCTATCTAGATGTAGTAACTTATAGTTAACACTCAGGCTTTCCCCCTTACCAACAGAAGACCTATCTGGAGGTAGTAACTTATTGTTAACACTCAGGCTTTTATTCATTTGTGTTTTGTTTTTGCACAAGTACTTGAATTAATATGGTGTCTGCTCTGAATCTGCTTTGGTAAATGATACACTTCTTTCTGGTTCGTTTTCATTTCTTTTCTGTGATCTTCTGTTTCTCTCTATAAAAACATAACTGAGGTAAATGACATTGATTATATTGGATTTGATCAAACTTTTATCCTGACTATAAGAAATCAGTGCCTTTATCCTCACTAAATAAGCGTGGTTAACAAGATGCATGTATATTTGATGTATCACAAATACAGTAGTAGAAACGCACTGATATGTAACCACTGACCTCCTCGTTGTGAGAACAGCCATGCAATTTCAGGTTCGAAAAATTGCAGAAGATTTAAACTGTTTTTTGCTTTACAGTATTTAAGGCCACTCCTTAATATGTTGTTATTTCAGTCAAGAGAAATGGTTCAGTTTACCAGTTGGATACTTCAGATGTGAACGTAATTTGTGTGTAAAATAAATGAATGTGAGTCAACATAACTTTACGTTTGGTTTTGGTTGTGTTTTTAGTAGTGTCAAGTATCAGTAAAATGTATTTATCATTTTCCAGTCATTCACAAAGCAAACTATAAATACAAAAACTTAAAACTGAAGATTATCCAGGATTCTGTCTGTAGTAACACTGTTATTTTACTTTATCTTTAGTGAGACTTGCAAATTTTCCTAACTACTTCTGTACCCGCTTTCTTGTATTGGTGGTTACGAGGTCCCTAATAACGTATCGCACGCAAACAAATCTGAACTCAAAGACAATCGGTTTGCAGTTAATCCTGTTAGTTACTGCATGGCTTCTCTCAGTTTTGTGGTTAACACTTAACATTAAGTGTGTGACAAATAAAAACATAAAATTACTCAATGCAATGTAATATTCATGGGCCCCACTGAATGGTATAAAATCAAGTTACTAATTTTAGGGTTAAAACGTAAGTACCAATAATTTCAATGAACTTCCTTGAAATGTAGTCGAAGATAAATGTGTTAACCTGTCAACCCATCTTTCACTTCTGGTTTTGAACCAGATGACAACTAACTGAAGTGTAGTTTTGCTTGAACTATGCAAAACATTTGATCTTTGTACTTCTTAAGTGATTCGTTTGCTTATAACTAAGCCTGAACATTATGTTACCAAAGTTTATGGAATCTAAATTTGACAATTTGATTTCTGATTCACTGCATTTAAAGTGCAATTTCATAAAACTATTGATTTAACACAAGATTTCTTCCTTCAACCAAAAATGTTTTGGTGGTAGGGACCATATATTAAAAGAATAAATACAAATCTAGGATCAAGTTTTGGAGAAACTTGTACATATTAGTTTCCAAATGAGACAAAAGTTGACCAAGTTATAAATGACTACATCATCAGTAGAAAGTCCACAGTTAATGGCAATACCTATTATGTTACCAACAGGTATGCTGTGTCAGCCTTCTTCTTTTATGTCATTGCATCTGTGTTTCAACCAGAGCCCAATAGCTCTTCACTAGATAACTCCAAGCCACATTGATTGTGACAAGAACTTTGCTATTCTTTGCCACATTTTCATCAGTCACATCAATTATCTGCACGTGCAAGGTTCCAAATGTTGACATGCAACCCCTGCAACTGTTATGGATACAGTCTCAACAAACTCTCTGACAGCCTTTGTTTGAGGTCAAAACATGCTGTAGTAGTACTCGAAAACAGTTTTGATGCTGATGAGACCAGTAGTGACAGCAGGAATATTCTGCCAGATCAGAAGATGAAGAACAAGGTCTTTAATGTTAAATAGCCAATGACAGAAGTCTGCTTAATTAAGCTTAAGAATCAGGAATGATATGGTCAGTTCTTGTGTAACTATTTCAGAGGTGCACCCACACCAAATCACTACATCTCTTTGACTGCTCCTAACTCCTAACTGAAATATGTTACCACCATATAGATTGCTCATAATGAATGCAGCAGTTCCAAGACTTTCCAACGATTTATACAACAACTCCAACAAACTATTAATAGAATTCCTTGGTCTTCATCCTGCCACATGAAAGCTTCTTATCCTAGATAAAGAGATCCTGTATTGAAGTATTGGTAACATGCTATGTTAGAATCCATCATATTGCACTGAAACTGAGGGCTAGCACAGATAGCCCTCGAGTAGCTTTGTGCAAAATTCCAAAACAATCCTGTAACAATGAAACTATGCAGCACCTACACGTGTTTATATGCATGTGCTACACATGTTTATATGCATGTGCTGTATTTTTAAGCATTTATACTTGCGTGTTGAAACTTTGTTTGTGTTTAACACACATTTAAAAAAGAATTCCTTAGTTTTATACGAATTTTTCAGTGTAAGTAAACATTTTAATGAAACCTGCATAATATGATACACGTAGGTCAAGAAATATCAGTGTTATGCTTTTCAGGCCCAGCATGACCATGTAATTAGGGAGCTCGACTCGTAATCTGATGGTCGCGGGTTTGAATCCCCGTTATACTAACCACGCTCACCATTTCAGCTGTGGGAACGTTATAAATAACGGTCAATCCCATTATTCGTTGGTAAGAGTAACCCAAAATTTGAGGGTAGATAGTGATAGTTAACTGCCTTCCCTCTAGTCTTACACTGTCAAATTGTGGACGGCTAGCGAAGATAGTCCTCGTGTAGTTTTGCGCGAAATTCAGGACAAACAAACAGTTAATGTTTTTCAACGAACATTCTCGTTGATCTTTCCATTCTGATACAAAATGTTAGAATGGCTGTTGTTATGGTTACCAGCCACGATTGCTACCACCTGTCGCACGAAACGAAAATTAACGAATGGTAGCAATTCTGTTTAAAATGTCTAATATTGCAGGTAGTCGTTCTGTTCGTGTAATCTTAAATAAACTTGAATTTTGGCTGTAGTTGTTCGCATACATGTATAAGCTGATGTAGAGTTATTTATTTTCATTTTTCCTTCATATAAATCATGATGTTTTTATTTAAAACGACGAAAGCATGATTCTCGTGAGATCTCATATAACGCCCTTTCTATTTGTTATAAATCGACTCTTCTTGTCGCCTCAAGGTAGACGACTGGTGACCACTGGTTAGCCTTGTGGTTCATCTTCAAGGTTGGGTGTTATTTTGGGAGTGGTCCCACAGCTTCATTGCTGAAATACCGAACAGAAAAGATAACAGTTCGAGTCTCGAGATCCAATTTTGGTGAGTGTGTTGTGGGAGGAAATCAAAACAAGAATCTTTGTAAAATCTGCATGTATAGTTTGAGTTTCTCCAGGAGATGTTTAACACTGAATATAGCTGGACCGTTTCTCCAGGAGATGTTTAACACTGAATATAGCTGGATCGTTTCTCCAGGAGATGTTTAACACTGAATATAGCTGGATCGTTTCTCCAGGAGATGTTTAACACTGAATATAGCTGGATCGTTTCTCCAGGAGATGTTTAACACTGAATATAGCTGGATCGTTTCTCCAGGAGATGTTTAACACTGAATATAGCTGGATCGTTTCTCCAGGAGATGTTTAACACTGAATATAGCTGGATCGTTTCTCCAGGAGATGTTTAACACTGAATATAGTTGGATCGTTTCTCCAGGAGGTGTTTAACACTGAATATAGTTGGATCGTTTCTCCAGGAGGTGTTTAACACTGAATATAGCTGGACCGACATTTTAGTAATTTCAATATACGAACAAAAGAGAAACGTGACGCTCATTCCTCACTTCAAGCGAGCGAATTATTACGTAATTAACCTTGTATACTTGTTTCAAAACTTGTAAATAGATGTATCATTTATGAGGAAAAATTTGTTTAAAATTAATGAGTTTTTCTTGTTGTTTCTTTAACAGAAAAGCACGTTTAAAATTTATATGTAACATGATGAAAGGTTAGGTTTAAAAAACGTAGTCCAACTTTGACACAAACTCAACCATGTTGTAATTGGCCCAACTGAGTGTTAATCATATCTCTTAATATGCATGTGTAATCATATTTACGGTTTATAAAAGATTTTTTTTTATTGTTACGGAGTTCAAAACAATCAGAACTATTTTTGGTTTAGTTCAATTTTCTCTCTCTTTTTTACTGGAGTTATCGTAGTTTCCAAACATACAACACCATCTTTAATTTTCCTCTCTCTCTCACACGGCCTGGCATGGCCGAGCGCGTTAAGGCGTGCACTCGTAATCCGAGGGTCGCGGGTTCGCGCCCGCGTCGCGCTAAACATGCTCGCCCTCTCAGCCGTGGGGGTGTATAATGTGACGGTCAATCCCACTTTTCGTTGGTAAAAGAGTAGCCCAAGAGTTGGTGGTGGGTGGTGATGACTAGCTGCCTTCCCTCTAGTCTTACACTGCTAAATTAGGGACGGCTAGCACAGATAACCCTCGAATAGCTTTGTGCGAAATTCCAAAACAAACAAACAAACTCTCTCTCACACACACACACACACGCACGCACGCACAAAGAGGTTAGCTGCTTATAAAGACAATTCATCTGCTTCTGCACCGATCACGTGCCTTTTGAGCCGTGAGGACGTTAAAAATGTTATGGTCAGTATTATTCGTTTGTTAGGAGTAACTCAAGAATTGGCGAATACTTTTGATCTCTGGTCAGCGGTTGAAAATTAGACAGTGACATTTAGCTCTTATAACTTAGACGTGAGCACAAAATATAAACGGCGGTATTTGAAAGTAGCACGTGGCAACACGTTCATTTTTATCAAACTGTACACAAATCGTACTTAGTTTTATTTAGACATTTATAAAATCCGTTTCAGAAGTAAAAAAAAAAAAAAAGGCCCAAACCTTCAGGGCAACATGTTACAAGAACGATTATACGTTTTTGAAAGCTCTCAATTGTCTTAGTTTTTAGCAGATCGAGCAAACGTTATTGAAGAAAATAAAGCCAAAGTTCAGTTAGAGGTGTTTTGTTTTTCAGGATCTGCTGTTGTACAAATTAGTCTGAACTTTTTTATACCAGCGTTTCTCATTACTTCATGTTCACTCTTTTCAATATTATTACTTTTATTTTTATTTTTTTTACCCTCGTGCAAATTTACAATAAAAAATGTGGGCAGAATAGTTTGGTACAGAACGAAATCATGAGGGGGCGCTTTCAGTTTTTGAATAAAGTCATATTTATATAGAAAACCGAACATTATTGCCGTTCCTTTTGGTTCTGCCCCCTAGTGGCACAGCAGTATGTTTGCTGACTCGCATCGCTAGAAACCAGGTTTCGATACCCATGGTGGTCAGAGCACACGTAGGTCAATGTGTAGCTGAAGTTTGTTCAAGTTTTCACGTCTACAATTTTTACTCAATTTAACGTTCTATTGGAACTACATGGCGGTCTACTTTGTTCTGTTATCAGTATCCCATACGAGCTATTAATTGTTTTAGTTTGCATGAATCCAAGCAGTAATTCTAAAATTTATAAAATTGTTATTACTAGATTTCCGTGTTTAGAAGACTGTTCTCAAACACACAGCACGAGACGGTACGTAGCTGTTCCTTTGTATCAACTAGGCACAAGTTACGTTTTATCATCAAAATGCGGCGTAGAAATTTGAGTAATGTCTTATTGCTTATTATTTGTACGAATTATGTCAAATTTAACGACATTGCATTCACCGATTTTTCCCGGTTTTACGGTTCCGTTTCGAAATCTCGTGATAAAACGTGAAATCGAGTTTTAAAGCATGCGATAATTTATTTAGCAAAAAGATACAAAGTTTACTATACAAATTCATCTTTAATATTAACAACAGATGGCGCTAGTAACTTGTTTCCTTGTGTAGAGTGTTAAAGATCAACAAAAGACAGTTCACGTAGTGACGTAATGTTTTCTATTATAAAGATTTATTAGAATTATTTTAATTCTTCTCTGAACTGTATAACTTGTAATGTAACGCTTTCTCACAGGTTGTGTTTTTTATTTGTAAATAGTTTTAATATCTCGTATTGTAATAGGAATATTCACGATATTGAATAAAACATTTTACCAAATGAACATTCCGTACCCTTTGTTAATTTCACTTGGTGTAATAGTATACATATGCCAGCGTTCCTATACAAATACACCCTGTTCTTTTCTAATACTTATATCCGACAGCAGATAGCCCGATGTGGCTTTGCTATAACAAAAACACTTATTGCCGACAGCAGATAGCCCGATGTGGCTTTGCTCTAAGAAAAACACACTTATTTCCGACAGCAGATAGCCCGATGTGGCTTTGCTATAAGAAAAACACACTTATTTCTGACAGTAGATAGCCCGATGTGACTTTGCTATAAGAAAAACACTTATTGCCGACAGCAGATAGCCCGATGTGACTTTTCGATAAGAAACACTTATTTCCGAAGTCACTGGTTGACAACGTTTTCCCTTTAATTTCAGCTCCACAGTCAGTGATGATAATTAAAGTGGATAAAAACTTAAGGTGTTCATTAACCAGGAACGGACTGGTAACATTTATAAACGAATAGACGTTGTAATTAACTTGTTTAAACGTTCCTTTAAAACTGAATTTACTGTGAACTCTATCATTATTGTAAGGGGTAATGTACAGGGTGGCCCGTAAGTCCCTACCCATCCATATATCTTATGTATCCAGTGTATCTGTGTGCTGTCCCTCATTCTCGCTGCATAATATTGTGCGAAGCCATGTTCTGTGAGATATTTTCCTCAACATTAGCAGGGGTTATTGTTCCAAATGCCGCGGTAACAACTGCCTTCAATTCATAATTAGTATAACATAATAGCATGTGGATGGGTAGGGACTTACGGGCCACCCTGCAGTTAGAGCTTAAATAAATGGATAAAGAAAATGCCTCTGATTTTCTTTGTACTGTATTTTGAAGGACAAATGAACACAAGTTTACAATTTGAATACGATAGGCTTAACTCCAGGTAAGACAGGTTTTATTTTTTTATATGGGGTAGTTAGCTTATTGAATGAAGAACTATGTCCAATATCGAAGATCACCATTTTGAATGAGTAAATAAGATAATTGATTATTTCCTGGGTGAATTCTTAAATTTTTCTCGAGGGCGACTTTGAATGACTAAACGAACCCAGTTCCAAAGATTATGTTAATTCCGTCAGTGGTAGGGTTTTCAGGTGTCTCTGACATTGTGGAGATGGAATTGTACAATTGTGTCAAAATGATGTAGCCTCAGTGTGTATGTGTGTGTGTGTGTGTGTGTGTGTGTTATAAATTTATCGGGGGTAGGGGATTAATGAACGCGAACTTAAGTTGCAGTAATGTGCTTATTTCAATCATTGTTTTATGTGACTTCAATATATCTTGCGCCAAATTTTGAAATAATGGGACAGTGGTAAATTTACGGACCTAAAATGCGGGTTCGATTCCCTGTGGTGAACACAGCAGCAGCCCAATGTGGCTTTTTTTTCCAAACCAACCAAACAAAATTCTGATATAATTTTAAATATGAGTTTATAAATTCGTGTGGTATTAAAGTGTTGAAATTCCATGGTTGTTTTATTCGTTCTTTTCAAACCGAATATTTCATGTTATTCTAAGTTGCAATTTAAAAACAAAAAAAAGAATTGATACATCTAACGTTACTAACACTTATCATGTGTTCGATTGTTTTAACTTAAACAATAAATAAAGGCCCGGCATGGCCAGTTGGATTAAGGCGTTCTACTCGTAATCTGAGGATCGTGGATTCGAATCTCCTTTGAACCAAACATGCTCGCCTTTTCTGTCGTGGGAACATTATAATGTTACGCTCAATCCGATTATTCGTTGGTGAAAGAGTAACCCAAGAGTTGGTGGTGGGTGGTGATGACTAGCTGCCTCCCCTCTAGTCTTACACTGCTAAATTAGGGACGGCTAGCACAGATATCCTTTTAGTAGCTTTGCGCGAAATTAAAAAAAACAAAACAAAAATCATCATAAATAGGCAGGAATCTAAAGGCCCAATGTTCATGTTTTGTCACCGGGGAAAAAAATAAAAATAAAGTAATCGTGATACGCACTTTGGGGACATAGGTGCGTTGTAACGATGACACGAAAAGTCCAACATGTGGGTACTGTTGATTAGTTAGCTGCCTCTGTGTTCTTCACACCACCAGATGTTAAGAAAATAAATATCAGTATAGTCCTGAGTAGCTCATTACATGAATCCCAACAAAAACACCTGAGCCGTTTCACGTTTGCTTGTTGCTTTCGGTAGTAATCACTGAAAATTTTGTCCCCCCCCCTCTCAGCAGGTTTTGATACCCATAATAGGCAAAATACAAATAACCCATTGTGCAACTTCGCTCTTAACTACAAACCGTTTGTTTGTTTTTGAATTTCGCACAAGGTTATTTGAGAGCTATCTGTGCTAGCCAGCCGTCCCTAATTTAGCAGTGTAAGACCAGAGGGAAGGCAGCTAGTTATCACCACCCACCGCCAACTGTTGGGCTACTCTTTTACCAACGAAGAGTGGAATTGGCCGTCACTTTTTACGCCCCAACGGCTGGGAGGGCGAGCATGTTTGGCGCAACGGGGGCGCTAACCCGCGACCCTCGGATTACGAGTCGCCCGCCTTAACGCGCTTGGCCATGCTACACTACACACCGAAAAGACATTCTGTTTTGATTGTTACTTGTAATAATAAACATTTGACATGGCATTTTTAGTATTTGATTGTTTCTAATTGTTGGTATTAAACAGATGCGATGTTGCCTGTGCTAGTCGTCCTTAATTTTGAAATCTAGATAGAGGGAAAGCAACCAGCTATAGTACTCATTGTCAACCGTTTGGCTACTCTTTAGGAACGAATAGTGACATTGATCGTAACATTATAACGCTCCAATGTTCGAAGGGTTGAGCGCATTCAGCCGCGGGGCTCCAATCCCTCACATTGAAGGCCGAGCGAGCTAGCCGTCAGGACGTTTTATTGTAACTCACCATTTCTTGGTTAGACAGAGAATTCGTCTGGATGTTATTTAAAATAATTAAATAGTTTTGTTGTTTTGGCTCTCGTTTCATATTATGAATAAAACAAGTATTTGATACGTCGCCAGTTAATTACTTGTTATTATTTTTCATTTATTTGTGTGCGTGAATAATAGGTGTTTGTGTGTGTTTTTCTCTTATAGCAAAGTCACAGTGGGCTATCTGCTGAGTCCAGAGGGGATCGAACCCCTGACTTTAACGTTGTAAATCCGTAGACTTTCCGCTATACCAGCGTGCGACTAGCACGAACAGGCGAAGCCACGAGAATAAAAGGTCTGGCCCGACTGTTATGGCGCTCAACTCGCAATTTGAGGGCCGCGGGTTTAAATACCCGTCACACCAGTAACTTCACCATTTTAGGTGTGGGGATGTTTTATGTAACAGCCAGTCCCTCTATTCGTTGGTAGAATAGTGGCTCATTAGTTGGCGGTGGGTAATATTGACTAGCTGTCTTTCCTCTAGTTTATCACTGCTAAAGTAAGGACCGACTATCTTATATAATCTTTGTATAGCTTTGCGTAAAACTCAAACAAAACGCATCCCGAAACTTCCAGTTTCAAGAAATATATTTTATTTGTGTCTAAGTAAAGATCAAATACCTACCTTATGTCCACCAAAAAATTTGTCTCGGCTACGTTACTGCCCCCTACTTATTTCTGTTTGGAATCGTTACGTGTATGTAATTGATGGCTATATCTTAGTCACATATATGTCAGGTCGAGTTCTATTTTTCTGTGTTTGAGGTTAATTCGATGCCCCAGTGGACGTTCGTTGTTCTCCGCGACATGTGGGTGAAGATTTCAGCTGAGGACACGGCCTCTACAAGTTCCGCGTGTCATTACAACCGTTTAATCGGAACTCGAACTTTTTCTGGTACATATGCCTAGAAAGTTCTCTGGGCTGAGTCCTGACGGGTTTGAGTTGTGTCTCGAGTACGGTGGACTTACCGGATTGGTTAGTCCGTCTTAGATCTCGCCAATCGTAGAGGAGGTAACCTGAATTGGTTAATCCAGCTGCTTGCGAAGGAGAGGGACAGTGTGGGACAGTCGTGTGGGACGGGGCGCAACAATTCTGCTCGCACTCGTCAAATCTCGCATTGTTACAATGCTCTGTAATTGCTAGGAATGACCATACAAACTCACCGTCGCTCATGTACAAGCCCGTGTATCAGATATTATTTGGTGCTAAAACTGTGTAGAAGACTCGTAGAGGTAAGGTGATATTACAAACAGTGCTTCTGAGTTACAATTCATTTAATCACTTTGTATACGTTTAAATTGCATATTATATGTCAAATGTCAGATTTAACTTCACTCTCACCCTACTTAAAAAAAACAAACTTTGTCAATTTCATTTATGACTGTCAAACACGTTTCTTAGTTGGCGAAAAAAGTGTTTGTTTTATCTGTTTGTATAAACTCGTTTGTGTATGTTTCTTGTTCCATCGAGTCTGTCCGAATAACAGTTGTCGCACTTTGTTTTAAACCGGCTAATTTTAATCTCGTTTAATACGTTTCTCATTTAGATTCAATTAACACATAAACCGGATTTTAACAGCGACACCTTTCTTTTATTTTTATTTTTGCCGAAGGAAAAATTAATTATTAATTTGCTCTCATTTTTTTATTGAAAATTGTGGGTTTAAGATAACGTATGTGAATAAGTAAAAATATCTTAAGTATCAGTGATTATTTATGGATTAAGAAAAAAATCACAACTGAACGTGTAACAAATGTTTTAACTTTGCTGCCATATAAAATAAGATTTCACTAATGGCTTCCTGTGAAAGAGCGGAATTTCTCCGGACCCGCATCGCGAGAAACCGGGTTTCGATACCCGTAGTGGGCAGAACACAGATAGCTCATTGTGTATCTTTATACATAATTCCAAACAAACGATTCATATAAAATAAGCCCTTTTTTTATAGAATTGTAGGTGCAGAAATGGTTTCTTTAGCACACACACACGCGCCCTGATTGTTTTTAAATGAGTAAGATCGAGTTAAATGACGAGATGTAATACACAGGTATACATCAGAATTCTTTGTGTTGTCGTAAATAAATAAATAATATATATCAAAACGCTTAATGTTTTATTATTGTCCCCCACCCCAGTCGTTCCCCAGCACAACCCCAAGAAATCATAAGTACCTCTGGAAGGCATACCGAGCAGAGACCTTGTGATCCCCAAGAAATCATTAGTACCTCTGGAAGGCATACCGAGCAGAGACCTTGTGATCCCCAAGAAATCATAAGTACCTCTGGAAGGCATACCGTGCAGAGACCTTGTGATACCCAAGAAATCGTTAGTACCTCTGAAAGGCATACCGAGCAGAGACCTTGTGATAAATTAAAGTTCTGTGTGTCATTTGCAGCATATAAGGTTAGTCGTGAACCTTTGTTGTTTGTTTGTATGGGCGTGATGATGTAATAGTTAATCCCAAATCTGTTGGTGATAAGCAGACTCGGAGTTGATGGTGTCGACCAGCGCCATACCTGTAGGTAGTCAGTCTATCACTACATAACTGTTAGCGACTTTTGCGAGTAATTATTTTTAAAATAAATATCTCTCTTCTTGCACGTGTACATATTGATACAGTTCGAAAACTAGTTTCATAACGTATTTACTTCTAATTTTATTTTTTTTGGTTTGGTTTCTATAAAAAAACAAAAAACGAACGTACTGTTTTTACTAAATGGTTGGTGTAGACGGGCAGACCTTTACTGTTTCTACTAAATTGTTGGTGTAGACGGGTAGACCTTTAATGTTTTTACTGAATGGTTGGTGTAGACGGGCAGACCTTTACTGTACTGTTTTTACTAAATGGTTGGTGTAGACGGGCAGACCTTTACCGTACTGTTTTTACCAAATGGCTGGTGTAGATGGGCAGACCTTTACCGTACTGTTTTTACCAAATGGCTGGTGTAGATGGGGAGACCTTTACTCTTTTTACTAAATGGTTGGTGTAGACGGGCAGACCTTTACTGTACTATTTTTACTAAATGGTTGGTGTAGACGGGCAGACCTTTACTGTACTGTTTTTACTAAATGGTTGGTGTAGACGGGCAGACCTTTACTGTACTGTTTTTACTAAATGGTTGGTGTAGACGGGCAGAACTTTACTGTACTGTTTTTACTAAATGGTTGGTGTAGACGGGCAGAACTTTACTGTACTGTTTTTACTAAATGGTTGGTGTAAACGGGCAGACCTTTACCGTACTGTTTTTACTAAATGGTTGGTGTAAACGGGCAGACCTTTACCGTACTGTTTTTACTAAATGGTTGGTGTAAACGGGCAGACCTTTACCGTACTGTTTTTACTAAATGGTTGGTGTAAACGGGCAGACCTTTACCGTACTGTTTTTACAAAATGGTTGGTGTAGACGGGCAGACCTTTACCGTACTGTTTTTACTAAATGGTTGGTATAGACAGGCAGACTGATTGGTTTATTGATATATTGATAACATGGTTTAGTTGGTTTAATACTTTTTTCTAACACTTTTCGAAAGAATTGTTCACTTCATTAGTGGTTTGGTTTGAAATTCGCGCAAAACTACACGAGTGCTATCTGTGCTAGCCGTCCCTAATTTAGCAGTGTAAGACTAGAGAAAAGGCAGATACTCATCACCACCCACCGCCAACTCTTGGGCTACTCTCTTACCAACGAATAGTGGGATTGACCGTCACATTATAATGCCTCCATAGCTGAAAGGGTGAGCATGTTCGGTGCGACAGTGATTCGAACCCACGACCTTCGGATTACGAGTCGAGTGCATTAATCACTTGACAATGCCGGGTCTCTTTGTCAGTGAAACCAAAAATGAAATACTCCGTGAGATACCAATCTAGCCTTGGTTATCAAATCGACAGTTTCAGCAGTAAGTTAATCACATGAGGATTTTGTGGTTACAACTTTTTTATGAATAAACGCCCCCACGTGTATAACTTTTCTTAGCATAGAGTCGCTGATCCTTCTTTTGATACTTATTTTTGGGGGGGTTAACACCTGATAACATCATTTCATCAAACGTTATCTCCTAGTTTCTATCAAGAAAAGGAGTTATAGATTCTTATGTGATCTGAAACTATTTTGGTCTCTCTCTGTCTTTTCATTGTTATTATTACTATTGTTGTTATGTGGGAAGATGGGATAAAATGTTGAATTGTTGGCTGTCATTTTGATAAGATTCGTAAAGATTATAATTAGACGCGCTAATAAGTGAGCAACATGCACGTGTTCAAACGCTTCACCACGACATTGGCACTTGTCACAAAAAATACAAACTGCTCCATGATTTCCCCATTAATTCCCAAACCTTCCGTGACCCCCCGAGAAACTTCAAACGACCCTCCAGGGGGTCACAACCCCCTGGTTAAGAACCACTGTTCCAGACAAACAAACTCTCAAAAATGCAAAGGTTACTTGGTAGAAAGTCATTAATTCTTATACTTCGTGCGTTTTTGTTAAAGATAAATTACATTTTATGACGTCAGCCACTCCAAAAGAGGCCTGGCATGGCCGAGCGCGTTAAGGCGTGCACTCGTAATCCGAGGGTCGCGGGTTCGCGCCCGCGTCGCGCTAAAACATGCTCGCCCTCCCAGCCGTGGGGGTGTATAATGTGACGGTCAATCCCACTATTCGTTGGTAAAAGAGTAGCCCAAGAGTTGGCGGTGGGTGGTGATGACTAGCTGCCTTCCCTCTAGTCTTACACTGCAAAATTAGGGACGGCTAGCACAGATAGCCCTCGAGTAGCTTTGTGCGAATTTCCAAAACAAACAAACAAACAAACACTCCAAAAATTGTTGCCAATATTGACGTTTGGGGTAAAAAAAAACGAAAAGGTTTGTGTAGAGGCGTGATTTCATTTTCAGTTTGTAGTTACAAGTGTGTTGTGAACATCGCGTCAAAGACTGTGGCTAAACCAGGGATTTGCCGAAAAACTCGGCACGTTTCGTTTTAATAACGTGTCAGTGAGACAGCCGATCAAATTCTTTGTTTAAATCGTGTGTTGGGGTTACAGAATTTTTTTGTTTGTTTGTTTATTTTTTTTCCACACGCGTGCACATCTTCTCGCCCTCCCTACATGAAAAAAGTTTTTCCAACCCCAATATGCGGTTATTTGCAATAAAACGAAAGACCGTATGTGCGTAAAAATGTTCATAAGGATATGCGTTTTACAAAAATAGTTTAACTTAGTGCGTCAAGTTCCAAAGTTTACGTTGTACCGAGAGATGATTAAAAGTAAATACAATTCCAGTTTTCTGATATACGTTATGGACTCGATTTACCGACCACGTGCAGTGCAAACAAAATTTGAACGGTAGTTCTTCAAGAGATTGTGAATACAACAAGATTTTAATCTCGTAAAGATAGATTTGTTTATATCTTTACGCCACCTGTAGGGTAGAAATATGATTTTTTTATGTATCAAACCATGAACGAAATGCACGTTGGCCACGTTGTCATATTCAGCGATATTTGTTGATGTTTTTGACCGCGAGAGGGAATTCCTGAAGGTCACAAACATCCGCTACCTCAGTCTAGATAGCACGTGACCTTGACGTTCCTCGACCCCGAAAAAAAATTTACACGAGAACGCTGTGAAGATGTGGGAACGGCCCCCACAGGTCGCATCTTTCTTTAAGCATGTGAACTAAATTATCGCGTCAGGATGTCGACGTAGGGCAGTGTCTATATTTCTGGCAACAACGATTTTAAAACTGATTTTATTCTTGTTATAAAATATTCGTAATTACTTTTTGACTAAAATAAAACAAATTCAAACTCGTTTGTTTCTATACAGTTCACCCGCACCCGGAGATTGGTTTGACTTTCAAACTTGTCCGGCCTGGCATAGCCAGGTGGTTAGAGCGCTGGACTTGTAATATGAGGGTCACGAGTTCAAATCCCCGTCGCACGAAACATGCTTGCCCTTTCAGCCGTGGGGGTGTAATAATGCCACGCTCAATCCCACTATTCGTTGGTAAAAGAATGGCACAAGAGTTGGAGGTGGATGGTGATAACTAGTTGCCTTCCCTCTGGTCTTACACTGCTAAATTCGGAATGGCTACTGAAGATAGCCCTTGTGTAGCTTTGCACGAAATTAAGAAAACAAACAAAAAATCAAACCTATCCAGCAAGCCGTGCGTCTATGTTGCAAGTTTCTTATTCTCTTCGCGCTCTGCCGTATTATCGAATACCAGCCCACGACCTTCGCTTGAATTACCCTTATTCTGTTGTTATCATACACGCCAGTTAAGCTACGCTTTCTTAAAGGCATTATGTGGTATATCGATAAATACTATTTGTAAAACAATTTGTTGCTTTCAGACAAACAAACTCGAGTAACCTAACAGAATTTAAGAAAACTACGCGGAAAGTAAACTATAGTGCATAGTAATGGTATTTTTAATAGTGTACAGAGTATGAAACAGTCATGAGCGTTCACTGCATGACACTGTTTTACGAGTTGTAACAAAGAAATTGACAAGAAATGAAGAATAAAACTCGTAGTAAAGAACGAAGGAGGTAAAAAGTGTCTATTGCAGTCTATAAAACAAAGAATCGAAACTAAATTATTGCTGAACAAAGTAAATGTAAAGCTTTGATGAAAGCAAACTCAGCTGATAATACTGAAACGTCTGAAGGAATGTTCTCAAAGTGATAAGCATATGATTTTCAATAAATAGCGCTGTCTCGTTATACGTATGTATTAATGTGCACACAGAGGCTCATAAAGGAATGACTGTAGAAATATTTAAATCATGGAGTCCGATTTTATTTGAATAATCATAAAGAATTCATCAGTTTTTATTGGTACAAAACTGAACGATACTATTTATAAAAGCGTACATGACCCTTGTAAATTGGATTTAATATTTCGGCGAAGAATTTTAACACATTTTTCTTTAAGAGTATTTACTAACCGTTTTTTTGTTGTTGTTTTACTTTCATATTTAACTATGTTCCTAGTTGGTCAGCAATAAATTTATGAAAAAACACTAAAACCTGGGACTCGATTCCCTGCAGTGGATAGATAGATGTATTGTCGGTTTGCGATGAAACAACTTATTTTAACAAATTAATGATACCAATGGGACGAGAAAATAACCTTATCCAGTGTCTGAAGAGAGCCCTTCCCCCAGTGCTAGAAACCGGGTTTCCATACCCGTGGTGGGAGGAGCACCGATAGTTCATCACGTAGCTTTGTGCTTAACTACTAACTCTGGAAAGGAAAACAAACCGATAAATTTATCTCTTTACTGGACAAAGATACGTTTAACGACCATTTCAAAATAATGGATTTAACAGATCATATGCATAATAAATAAATTCACGAGATGACCACTTCTTATTTGAGATTCCATGAAAGTTTTTGTTTGTTTTTGAATTTCGCGCAAAACTACTCGAGGGCTATCTGCGCGAGCCATCCCGAATTTAGCAGTGTTCGACGAGAGGGAAGGCTGCTGGTCATCACCACCCACCGCCAACTCTTGGGCTACTCTTTTTACCATCGAATAGTGGGATTGACCGTCCCATTATAACGCCATCACGGCTGAAAGGACAAGCATGTTTTGTGCGACGGGAATTCGAATTCCCGACCCTTAGAATGCTGGCCACGCTGGGCCCTAACTTCTTATTAAATATTGCGGTTTGTAAAGAAATATTGGCTTGGAACTGGAACTCTTACTGATAACGATGAATGTCTGAACACTTCATGTTGGTGGTACAGAAAATCGTCTTAAATTAAAAAAAAAAACATTTTATAAGATTGGTGATTTCAAGATGTTAACTCAGTAGAGCGCATACCTCCGCCAGGTAGCGTTGATCGTATTCGGGCCTCAAAAAATACGACAATGTATCCTTATATACGTCCTTATCAACAGATACGGATCAGTTTAAGTGGAACAACAAGTCGTAACATTCAACATGTGTCCACCAAATGCCATAACATTCAACATGTGTCCACCAAATGCCATCAAAAGTTGATAATGTCTGACAAAGTTATAGAGCGAAAAACTCGCCCCCCGTTTTGACAAATAGGGATTTCTTTTGAATTTTCGTGATTATGGCCCTCCAGAAAGTATTCGCTTCTAAGAAGATTGGTGGTTGGTAGTTCAGATATATACGAATTTCGTCCAAATCTATTCAGCCGTTTTCGAGAAATCTTGATCACACACACACACGGGGTTAAAAACACTTGTGGTGTTGGTGATAGTGAGGCTTAGTTCATCACTTCTGGTTTTTCAACCAAATTTAACAGTTTAGGTAAAACTTTTTAACCCAACATTTCCCGAACTTTTGTCATCTACGCCCCCTTAAGTATGGTTTCTTTTGTAAATGAGTAAAATGAAAGTTATGTCACGTAAAACACGGCTACACATTAAAATGCTAAATGTATTGTAGTAATTGCTTATTATTTTCATTAATATTAAAACCTGTAATTAACATTATTTCACTATCAATTCCATCCCAATTGCTCGCTCACCCTCGGAGATCACTTGGAAGATCCCCCCCCCTCCACACACGTTGTTCTTGTTAAATGAAAGAAAAATTGAATAACCAGGAATTCGTTTCGAAATATTTGTATATTTACTTTAAATAAAAGATTACTTGTCAATGCTTGTGTTTGTTGGGTGTGCACGAGACACCTAGGGCACTTTTTCTGACAGTCTGTCTAAAGTCAAAACGTATCAAATACGTCACCCCGTACAGTTATCTACATATTTGTTTTGCACTTGTCACAGTTATCAAAACTTAACTATTACACAGATAAAAGTAAGTTTTTATCTGTAAAGAATTACAGTTTGGAAAAACTGTAATATATATAACATTGTGTCTAAAAACCTGAATGTTGAACATTAATATCGTGATTTTGTATGTGCACATGTGTTTGAATTTGTCATCTTTTGTATATATGTATGTTTGAACTTGCCATTGTATTTTGTTCCATTTACTCCAATAACTTGGTTTTCGACAACGTGAAACAAAATAGGCTCTCGGCTAGAAATAATACAGTAAAAACAGAATTGCCTTAAATTTAATTTTTTTATAAAGCTATAGTATACAGTTTTGTGAATGTTTAATTATATATATATTACACACACATATATAGTTTAAATTGAATAAAATACTTATGATTGATGTTTTCAAGCTATTAATGAAGCTTAGTTTTTCCAGGTGTGTGTGTGTACGTTATCTCTTACAATCAGAACATGTAATCTTATCAGTACACGAAAAGCCCTTCGTACACCGATTATTGTGACTTTCTAATCAGAAGACATTTCTCAGAAACCTAGTCATTATCGTAACGCCCACAGTTAGCAAGAACGAAAGCTCCTAAAGCTAGAAATCGGGTTTCGATACCCGTGGTTAGGAACGTGTAAATACCTACTCTGTTGTGCACTTTTGCGTTTAACAAACTACAGAAATTCTCCCTCCAGCAAAAAAAAAAAAATGCGCTCAAAACTTTCATTAGTCTAGTGTATACATAATTAGTCAGATTAGAGGACATAATATTAATTTAATCTTGTATTAGCTCGCCTATTCAATGACGTAACTACAAAAGTTTCTGTATTAGCCGATTCAGTGACGTAATTACAGAATATTCTCTTCGTGGCTGATGGTCACTTACTTTTATTTCTCAAAAATTGTAGCAAAATTCTGGCTGATTCGAATCCAGTTTTGGATTCCGCATCCCGCAATTTAGGGAACGTGTCTGCGCCACCTAACCTATTACATTTCATAATTGAACAAGTTTTAGAATATAAATAAACATTTATATTGATGTATCAAATTTTGACACACAAAATGGATTTTTATTAAAATCGAGTGATAAAAAACAAACTTGCTAGTCGTTTCTACAGTGTTGTATTTTCTTCGGTGGCTACGTTTTATAATAGTTGTATATTACTTGTCGTTTCTAAACTTTTGAATTGAAATTTACATACGTAGTAATTCCCGCAGTAACTTTTAGAATGTTTAAATGCGTATATAAACTGGACGGACGCAAGGCTTAATTACAATGTCTGATTAACCTAGGATGTACCCACAATATATGGCCCAGCATGGCCTCGTGGTTAAGGCATTCGATTCTCAATCTGAGGGTTGCATGTTCGAATCCCTACCACACCAAACATGCTCGCCCTTTCAGCTGTTGGGGACGTTGTAATGTTACGATCAATCCTACTATTCGTTGATAAAAGAGTAGCCCAAGAGCTGGTGTTAAGTGGTAGTGACTAGTTAGCTGCCTTCCCTCTAGTCTTACTCTGCAAAATTAGGAACAGGTAGCGCAGATAGCCCTCGTGTAGCTTTGCACGAAATTCAAAAACAAAACAAACAAAAGCTACAATATATATGTGCGCAATTTGTTTGTTATTGCTATTTAATTAAAAGTGAAAAATGGTTTGAAAAGAAACTTTGTGAAACTACTGAAAAATCAAAACTTGGAAGAAACATCGAACGATAATATACCTTCATTAAAAGTCTGATTTTTAGGTTTAGTATTGTGGACTTGTAATGGTTTTTATTTCCTATTTCCTTCGATTGGATAGCGCTGATTTTGCGGACTTAAGACACTAAAATTTGGGGGTTGATTCCCCGTGATGTATAGAACAGATAGACCAGTGTGGCTTTGTTCGAAAACAACCATCCAACTAACCATTTCTGAAAATGTAGCAATTAGTTTTTAGAAAGTGTTTCTGTTGCGAATAACGGTGCTAGCTAACGAGATGGGTATTTCTAAATTTAAATCGCTATCACGCACTTACAACACATGAAATGAAACAGGAGAGCATGCTTCAGGTATTTCAGAAACGTTCCTTGTGACTAATACCACCACGTGCTGGTTGCTGTGGATCACGTGCTAAAATAAAGACGTCAGTTCGTGTGATGAGAAACCCACTTGAAGTAAAAATAAATCTCGAGACGGATGGTATGGGTATTAACACTTTTACCAAAATAAATCGTAGAACAACATTTCGACCTTCTTGGGTCATCTTCGGTTTTAATACCCATTCTAGCTGTCTTGAAAGACATCAGTTCTCGTAGCTTATGCACATGAGATAAAATAGAACGTCGTTGACACGTGCGTATTTTTTGGCTTTAGTCATAAAGGGTATAATAAACAGCACGTGGTAAAGACTTGGATATATCATCGACAGGTACGTACTCGTTGACCTCTCAAACGTGTACCAGGATTTTGTCCCTGGGTGCGAGTGAGTTTTAACTACTATAATTATGCCATACACAGGGGTGGAGGATATTTTTGTATCAACTATTCTTTATAATTATCTTATCAGTAACCATTTCGACTTGTGTGGTTTTCGTGTATTATTAAAGAACACCTCACTGAAGGACCAGCTTAGAAAGGTTGTAGCTTTATCTTCCAAGTATCACGAGTAGCCTTCCTTCGTTTAATAATGATCTTTAAACTTTAATAGACGCCGAAGAGATACGGGAATCATTTAGATTGTAATATTAACATTCTGGGTTAGATCCCTGCCGTTTGGTTAGCGTGAATAAATGATCGTGTAGCTTTGCGCTTGACAAGAAGTGTCTGGTCGCATCGAATAAGCAAATTATTAAATGGCTGAAAATCTTCCATTTTATCGTTGAGGAATATTTGTCTTTTTCTTGTAAATAGTTAATTTTTTTTCTGACATTTCTCTCGATTCATCAGAAGTGTTATAAACTAAATTTTCCAACGAATGAAATGGTAGGATATCCGTAACAGAAAATACAATTTTTGAGCCAAATGATTTTCACATAACAATGTTGGTCCATGTCGGCTGCCCATCTAAGACTAGATTAAAACTATTATATAAATAATTTTTTAAAAATCTAACGCCGTCTCTTAACATTCGTATGTATTATGAGTTTTTCTCTTAAACTCTTGAATTTACTTCTTTTGCAATTGCCCCCCCAGTGGCTCAGCGGTGTGTCTGCGGACTTACACGCTAAAATCCGGGTTTCGATACCCGTGGTGGGCAGAGCACAGATAGCCCATTGTGTAGCTTTGTGCTTAATTAAAAACAACATCAATCTTTTGCAATATCCGGAGGCAACTCGTACCAAAATTTATATTCCTGATCTTACTGTTCTTACCACCAAATATGACAAAAGATGATGCATTAACACTGTCAATTCCATTTACAGTTTTAAACACCTTCAACTTTTATTTTTCAAAAGAAAACAATTTCAGGTATCAAATCCTGTTTACCAAAACCAACGGCAACTTAGAAAACTGATTCACCATTAATACAAGATTCCTTTCTTTCATGATACTGTTAAGCCTCTTCCCATGCAGAGTATAATTATGAGTATCTTGCATTTGTTATAACTAAAACGCCATCTGTTATTTATTTGCTGAACTCATTAAATGATCTAAATTCTTTTGTAAATCAGAATCATCCTCTTCATAGCCAGCAACACCCAATACCTTGAGATCATGAACAGACTTGAGTAATTTATTGGCCATCCCTTCATCTATGTAACTGTAAATCAAAAAAGAGCAAAGATCCTCAGACTGAGCCCTGAGGTACCCACTTGTAACATTAATCCAGGTTCACTAAACTTCATTGTAACAACCCTCAGCTTTCTTCTATGGAGCTACTCTTTTATACAATTAGCTAGCTTATTCCACACGTCTATAGCAATTATTTTTCACGAGCTCTTATGTGGCACTTTGTCAAATGCTTTCTGAAATATTCAGATACACCTTTACCAACATTTACATAAGCGATATTATTTTCAAATAAAGTCAAAAGATTTCTAAGGTAAGGTTTTCCATTAATAAAACCATGTTGACTATCCAACAGAATTCTAAAGTTTGTTAAATAACGTTGTTAAGGATCTTTTATTAGACTTTTCAAAGCTTTTCCCACAAGTGTTGTAAGACTAATAGGCTCATAATTACTGGGTTGATTTTTATCACCTCTTCAAAAGAGTAGTGACATCAGCTAACTTTCACTTCTCTGACCCCTCCCCATTATTCTATAACTTACAAAAACAGCAGGTATTCTCGAATGAAATCATTTTCTGTCGTCGATGTTACTCTGAAATGATTGGTTTATTCAGATGCAGATAATCTTTATGATTGGACATTTGCTAAATATAAGACTGAGTGGTTGAACTCTGATGATGAATGCGCTTCGTCTTTCCTTTATTTTGAATCTTATAATCGCAGACATAGAGCAGCGAAAATATTAGTTGTGTTTTATTGTAGATTTTGAGGTACGTGTTACGAGTTGGAGGTGTATGACAGCATGTGTGGACTTGTTTTATATTCTTCGAGACTGTTGGACTTTTTTATAGTTCGATTCACAACGTCTGAAAACATAATTGTAAAAAACAAGATAAATAAAAAATTGGGAATTTAAAAACGTGCAAATGGGGATAATAAAAAGGTAAAGAAACGAACTTCAAACCCCTATTGTGGCTCCATGTTCTTGTCTAGAATTACATTTGGTAGAGTCAAAATAAGGATACGAGTAAGTAATTTCTACAGTATCTCCAGCCTTGTTCTCTTACTTTTTCACATGTTTAAATTCCCAGCTTTTATTCATCTTGTTTGCTGGCTCTTGTATGCTTAACTACGGGCAAAGGATTACTTGATATTATAGTTAACTTTATACATTGTAATGATGGTAAACATAGCTAGTAGCTAGCTGATATGGAACATGATGATTTACTGTAATTATTAACTAGTTGATCGCATCAGTTCAATATATGAAATTTTAAGCTGTATTTGGAGAGATTATCGTATATTTTTGATTGGGAATATATAGAGCATTTATAGTTTTTCTGTAATTAATTTCTTTGTACATAATATATAACAATGGGTAAATATGTCTAGATCAGGGGTTCCGAACCTTTTGACACTCGCGACCCCTTACCTAAAAGTTTGAAACCCATGTGACCCATACTTAGGGCTTACTATCAGCAGCTTAATTTTTCTTTTATTTTCTGTGAAGGAGAGAGAAAGAAACATCTAAAAATATTTTAAAATTCTGTAATTATTTATTAGCAAATTAAATCACATTAGTTGAACCTGAATTCACAAAAAGAACATATATTTAAAATAATATTAACATAGGTTTGAACAGCTATCCAACACAGCCAGTGAGATGCCTGATGTTGCATTTCAGCAGCAAGCTTTGAAATTCGTGGCCGAGCTTTTGTTAGAGCCAGTCTCATGTCATCTCCAACATTCAATCTGTTCATATTCTTTATTTTTATATTGACAAGAGTGGAAAATCCTGCCTCACACAAGTAGGTAGAAGCAAATGAAACAAGAACACGTAAAGCTATCATGATGACTTTGGAGTATGACTGATACATGGCGCACCAGAACTGAGTCACGGATTTCACCTTGAAGAGATCACGAGCGGAAGAGTCGTTCCTTAGATCCAGAAATTCATCTTGGATATCATTGGGATGCAGGATACATTAAGTTCAGTATAAAATGGGTTCCTTACCAGGGCCTCCTGTTCCTGTGATAGCTCAGGAAAGTAACGCTCGACTTCCTTTTTTAGAGACTGAAGATGTTCGGTAATCTCATCCTTGAGGAACTGATCCAATTGGATCTGAGACTCATCCGTCACTCCACAAAGTTTTTCAAACATAGAAATGTTTCCAAGATTGGTTTTCCGACGCCAGTTCTGCAGTTTGGAAACAAAGGCCCGAAGACTATCTTGAAAAAGGAGAACATGTGTTTCCCTTCCTTGAAGCTTCAAATTGAGCTTGTTCAGCTGGTCAAAAATGTCGGCTAGGCCTTTTATTCCATGCTTCATCTTCGAAGTGAGCTACAAGATCTTTCTTGAGTCTCCAGGAATAGCTTCATTTCATCTTTCATTTCAGAGACACGATTAATAACGTTTCCTTTCGACAACCAACGTACTGCTGTGTAGAAGAGAAAGACTTTGTGGTCAGCATTCATGTCTTTGAACAGACGAGTGTTGAGTGCTTGAGTCTTCACATAATTTACAATTTTGATTTCAGATTCAAGCCCTTCCTGCAGAGAGGCAGGGAGAGTCTTACTGACGAGAACACATCGGTGAATCATGCAGTGAATGCCCTTTGCTTGAGGTGCTAGCTTCTTCACTCCCGACTGGAATCCTGAATTCGATCCCAGCAAAGCCGGTGCCCCATCCGTACAAACCCCACACACGTTTTCCCATTGAAGATCTTCGTCTTGAAAAAAAGTTAAGTTTTTCCATGACATCATCAGCTTTTGTTGTGGTTTCAAGTGCACTGCAGAATAAGAATTCGTCTTTGATGTCACCTGAATTAATGTATCTCACGAAGACAAGCAACTGAGAACATGAACTTACATCTGTTGACTCGTCGAACTGTCAGGAGAACAAAGGGGAACCCTTGATTTCAGTCAGAATCTGTTCCTTCACATCCATAGACATTTTAGAAATGCACCTCTGTATAGTATTATTTGACAGGGATACTTGCTGCATCTTCTTTGCACTGGCTTCTCCAAGAATAAGATTTACTGCTTTCATCATGCAGGGTTTAAGAAATGTTTGTCCAATCGTGTGAGGCTTTTTTTGTTTAGCAATTTCGAATGCAATCTCATATGAAGCTTCCACTACGGCTGCACTCTGCTGCTGAAACGACCAACTTCTATCGATTCTTTGGACTTTAAGACACCGTTCATGCCGTTTGAAGAAATCCAAACCCTTCTTTGCGTGCTCTGGATGTTCCGTCTCGAGACGACGTTTGAGTTTTGATGGTTTCATTGACTCTGCACTCAGGACAGCATGGCACAAAACACACTGTGGTTTCTTGATGCCGTCGTTGGCGAGCACAGAGGTGAAGCCAGTGTTGAGGTAGCATTCTGAGTATCTGCGCCGTTTAGCCATGGACACAACTCACCTCTGCTGCTTACTTATCTCCTTGTTAGAATAAAATAAAAATGTTGAATAATGAACGCTTTGGCAACTGTAGATCTCACACTGACTACTTGTGGGGGTGCAGGTAGAGTAATGATGGGGTAAGTATTGGGAGGGAAGGGAGCGCAGACAGTCGAGTTATTCGTCATCCACCAATCAGCAACGGACCTGGGACTCACGTGTCGACAGCGAGCACATACACACTTAATCACACCTAAACAGACACACAAGCATACGTACATGCGCGTGCACTCGCTACTCACTAGTACACACATACATACAGTACACACACACATTCACACAGGCACGTATACATACACCCACAATATCACCTAATGACATTGAACTAACGTAGCACACGTTTTGTTTTGCACCGAAACAAAAAAATGTAAGAGCATGAAAATGTAATTGATGAAATAAAATTAATGTTATCCCAAGCTACTTCTAACAAGGCTACACGACCTCCCTGCCGAGGCTTCGCGACCATGTTACTTCTAACAAGGCTACACGACCCCCCCTGCCGAGGCTTCGCGACCATGTTACTTCTAACAAGGCTACACGACCTCCCTGCCGAGGCTTCGCGACCATGTTACTTCTAACAAGGCTACACGACTTCCCTGCCGAGGCTACGCGACCCACCGGTTGGGAACCCCTGGTCTAGATTAAGACACATCCTCCATTAAGCGCATAAAAGTTTATCAGGGGGAAAAACGGCCTTTTCAAATAAAACGTATATCTACGTCTTAGTCACCTTTTTAAATCTCTGTACCATTTAAAGTAATTCTACGAATGTGTAATAACATTTAATATTATGTCTATTGATATTTTTACTACTTCATACAAAGCAGATAGCCCGATGTGGCTTTGCTATATGAAAATACATATACACACTTCATATATTATATATGGGTTGGCTCCCTGAAGACATATTGTATAATGTACAAAGCATTAAGTATCTACATGTTACAGCCATCTGATATTAATCTGTTACTGGCCAATAATTCATGTTTTATCCTGTGCGAAAGCCTTTTAAAGGAACACCAGATATTTATAAGACTTCAAGGGGTAATGGTAACATTGTTTACAACAGAATTCTGACGTTTTATAATTTATATAAAATATAGAAGAAGCAAGTAGGCTTTACAATACACTTACAACTTTCGTATGTTATTTAACGTTCTACAAAACGTTTGAATGCAATATGCCAAGAGGTTTTTGTTAGAGGCTGGTAAGATGATGATAATTATTATTACGAACGTTCTGTTAGGGTTTTGTACAATTTCTAGCGATCACTATTATGAACTATTATCAGATAATTCTGACATATTTGTCTTCCTTCCGTTGCGTACTAAAATTTGGACGTTTCTGTAATCAATTATTACTTTAAAAGTACAAACGAATTTGGTTGGTTTTTTGAACATCTGTATATAAAATGATGGAGGACACATTCCTTATATTCATGTCGAAAGTTTGGCTTATGTGGCTGTTATCACTTGTTTTGTATATTTCTAGTTTAACTCGTATTCAACAAAAGTGTTAATTGTAACCCCTTTGTATATAAACCCACTATTCTACTTATCAATAATATTTGGGAGTCATGCAGCTTTCTAGTGGTTAGCGTTCCTGACTCTAAGGATCTGTGGGTCTCGTAGAGAAATAGAAATAAAAAAAACTCACATTGGGGTCGGAGGTACGCTTTAGAGGTGAGAGTCAAATCTCGCTATTCTATCGGACAAGAACAACCCAAGGAGACAGCAGTGGGTACTTTAGACTACTTTCCTTCTCTCTAGGCCTGGCATGGCCAAGTAGTTAAGGCACTCGACTCGTAATCTGAAGGTCGCGTGTTCGAATCTCCATCACACCAAACCATTTTCACCCTTTCAGCCGTGGGGGCGATAAAATGTTAGGTCAATTCCACTATCCGTTAGTAAAAGAGTAGTCCAAGAGTTGGCGGTGGATGGTGATGACTAGTTACCTTCCCTCTAGTCGTACACCGCTAAACTATGGACGGCTATTGCAGATAGCCCTCGTGTAGCTTCTTTAATCTAGTCGTGGTTTTCATGATTTAAATACCGTATGACAAACACAAAAAAATTCAAAGTTTTGACTCTTAAAGGATACTCCACAGTAGGCACTGCGTCGAGACTCGACGATTCACTTGAACCTGGTACTAGACTGTAACCGGCACTGTTACTAATAAAAGTGGACAAGGGAAAAAAAACCGAAACTCTTAGGCACCGGCATGGCCAGGTGGTTAGGGTTCTTGACTCGTTATTCGGGGATCGCGGTATCGAATCCCAATCCCACCAAATATGCTCGCCATTTCATTCGTGAAATACGTTGTAATGTTACGGTTAACCCCACTATTCCACTAAAGGTTTGCGGTGTGTTGTGATAATTAGCTGTCTTCCCTCTAGTTTATTCACTGCTAAATTAGGAACGTTTAGCCCAGATAGCCCTAGTGTAGCGTTGCGCGAAAATTCTTTACAAACCGAAACTCTTCAAAATTAAAAAGTCGTGCAAAGATTGCTGTGACACAGTTAAATCGAAGTCGAAATATATGAGGTGCACAAATGGTAAATAATAAACACCAGAGAAAGAGAGAGTCGCGGCCCATAACTAGTGTGCAGTATTTATGGGCTATTTGCGAAATAGACGAAGGTCGACTATGGATCTCGACCACGACCTTATTGTGAATACTCGTGCAGATGTTACTTGGAGAACAATTAGATACACATGAACACCAAGTTCCCAGTAGGGTGTAGATGTTGAAAAATAGAACTAAATCAGTAGGTTCAAACAGGTATCGAACCATACGTGGTGGAACATGCAAGGCTGAAGATATGTGCCATTTACAGACGAATCCAAGTGTGAATAACTGGACAACAAATGACAACAGAAATAATTATGATAAATCTACGACATCTACGTGGGGGTCACATGGGAGGAAGGAATTTATACACATTTTGAGCTGTATCTCAAACAGTGTCAGTGATCTGAACAAAAGTAATGGAACCCTGACTGCTGATACGTACAGTCAGGACCTGGTTCACCTTTCCATTCCTTCAGAAACGCAACTCATCGGGCAAGACCAAGATCCCAAGCATGCAGCCAATGAGGTGAAAAGACGTATTGAAGATAAAGAGGGTTATAGACGCGAAAACGAGGGGTTAGTCCTGAAGAGCAAAGTACTCTGAATGTTTACCGCGTGACCTCTGATTTTCACAAACAACTTATTTATGTCGAAAGCCTGTCTCTATCCCAAGGACGCGGGAAGTAGGTTGTGGAAGGTATCAGTGCATCCCTATTAATGGAGGACCCCATGTTTATATCACTACAGCATTCAAAACCTGAGACTTCCTGCACTCCCAAACTTCAAAATCGTTCCCGCGTTTGAGACTGAAAAGGTCACAAGGCAACTAAATAACTTGTCTTAATTTCGAGAATATTACTTAGAACACTTGGAACAATATCCATTTATAAAAGAGTGTTTTTGAGTGTTTTGTATAAAGCAAATAGCAGGGCATGGAACATTGTCTTTTGTTGTGTATGGGATAATGTTTCGAACCCGTTACAAAAACAACCACTTCTTTTGTTTGCAACGCCTATATATATTTGTGCATGCTTCCAGAATTATTTCCAACTTGTAATAAACCTTTTCTTTTATAAGCCGACATAAAATTATACAATCCGAAATACCCAGATAAAAGACCCCTTTTTAAACATTCAGAAGTTTCGATTTTTTTAAATTATTTCAATACTTTCTTCTCTGTTTAAATAATTTATCACTAGAGAATCCAGCAATTAAAATTTAATTTTGAATGTTATATTTTTTTCTCTTTAAAACGCTTTAATTTGAATGAGAATGCTTTCATTTTGCCAACATGAAAAACCAAGGACAGAACTGGATTTTAGCTTCACTGTGATGACATCATAGAAGTATTTATTTGTATTATAATTTTTTCATATTTAACAGTCAGTTTTTGGAAAATTCAAAACTAAAGTCCGTTGTAACATAAAATAGCAATAAGGACCTGTTTTATTACAAAGTTAATATTTCACTTTCGAAACTGAAATGGTAACTCCAAGCATTATAACTGCTGTAGAACTTTAAAATGGATTTCGATATCGAGTCTGTTAATCGTAAATTGCATTGTTTGTGGTTGTTTGAATTTCGCGCAAAGCAACGTGAAGATTATCTGCGCAAGCCATCTCTAGTTTAGCAGTGTAGGACAAGAGGAAAAGCATCTCTTTATCACTACCCACCGCCAACTTTTGGGCCACTCTTTTACCAACGAATAGTGGTATTGATCGTACATTATAACGCCCCAACGGCTGAAAGAGCGAGCATGTTTGATGCGACTAGGATTCGAACCCGCGACCCTCAGATTGCGAGTCCGAACGCCTTAAGTCACCTGGCCATGCCGACCCTACGTAAATTGGAAATAGTTGGAATGCACATGATGCGTATAGCAAGACACGCTGTTCGTTAAAACGCGCTCCGCTCTTTCGGACTCTGGATATGTTTAAAAAATGGCAATTAAATCCCATAAGTTGATCAAGAGTAGCCAAAGAGTTGGCGGTGGGTGCTAATGATTAATTACCTTCCCTCTTATCTGTCAGCCCAAAGTGCTACTCCCCCGTGACAGAACGGTATGTTTGAAAGAAACCGGGTTTCAATACCCGTAGTGGGCAGGGCACAGATAGCACATTGTGCGGCTTTGGGCTTAACTACAAAACAAATACAGTCCAGGAGTAAATACGTCTATGCAGAGTTCGCCATTTCGTATTCCTACACAAAATTTTCAAGTAAATACGTTTCATTCGTTTAGTTATCTAAGCCAGCCATGGTCAGATGGTTAAGGTACTCGACTCGTAATCCGAGGGCCTCCCGTGTTCGAATCCCCATGATATCGAACAGGCTTGCTCTTTTATTCGTGGGGGCGTTATGACGTCACGGTCAATCCCACTATTCGTTGGTAAAATAGTAGCCCAAGAGTTGGCAGTGGGTGGTGATGACTAGCTGCCTACCCTCTAGTCTTATACTGCCAAATTAAGGATGACTAGCGCAGACAGCCCTCGTGCAGCTTTGTGCGAAATTCAAAAATCAAATGAAGAAAAACATAAAGTGCAATTTTACGCTGACAGAAGCACAAGGCACGAAAAAGAAAAGTCGACCGTGCTAGCAAGTACAAAAAGTTAAAAACATTTTACAGTGTTCTAGAAATAACCAATTTAGGTATTTACAACTGTTTCAACTGATATGTAACACAGGAACATTGGTAACTGTTACCATTTCAGATGTCTCTACAGTATGCAATAATGTAATCAACTGTGTCATACCAGAATTGAGTGGTAAGTTTTGTTTCGTTATAAGTCAATCTTTTGCGTAAAAAGAGCAATTCTTTAAAAAAAAAAAAGAGTCAATTTTAAATCGTAAACTTTGAAAATAAGAATACTTTGCTCTAACTGACAACATATTTTTCCGCCTCTTATTTGTATAAACGTTTCTGGAACGTGGAAGCCTTAGATATTACAATAAAGTACGTTCTTCCATCCCTTAAACGACTCATTAAATTTTTGTTTTATATCCGTATTTGGCCCGGCATGACTAGGTGAGTTAAAGCGTTCGACTCGTAATCTGAGAGTTGCGGATTCGAATCCCGATCGCATCAAACATGCTCGTCCTTTCAGCCGTGTGGACGTTATATGGTTACGGTCAATTCCATTGTTCATTGGTAAAAGAGTCGCCCAAGAGTTGGTGGTGATGACTAACTGCCTTCCCTCTGGTCTTACACTGCTACATTAGGGATGACTAGCGCAGATAGCCCTCGTGTAGTTTTACGCAAAATTGAAAAACAAACCAAATATCCATACTTGCTCATAGAATTTTAGCTTTAAAGTAAAAATACCATTTCTCTATTTTAAGTTGCACGAGCTCCACTTTGATTCTCATTAAGCGTCTTATAACCACTTCGATTCAAACTTTGGTTAATGTCACCCTAGTAGTGATAGGTTTCACGTTATAACTACTCCAAGGCTGAAAGGGCGATCATGTTTGGTGTAACGGGGATTCGAACCCTCGACCCTTTAGATTACGAGTCGAGGTCCCTAACCACCTGGCTATTCCTGGCCCAGAAATGTTTTACCTCGATTATGCGTAAATAAGAGTTAAAGTTATTGTACTATATTGTTGTTTCCGTGTGTTTGGCTTCATCTTTGTTTTTCAGTTGAAGTTTGAATAAAACTGTAACACAAACAACATGGGCCTGTTTGTCATTCTAGGCCCTTCCATCAACTAAACTAAACCTTAAATGAAAAATAAAATGCTCAGTCAGTTCGTATCATTTAAGTATTTAAACTTAACTTATTCCATCAGATCTGAGGGCAACATATTCAAAGTATCAAATACCCTGTTAGAGAAAATGTTTGCTTGTCGTCTGTATTCCCATCATTAAATTAAAACAAAATACAACACCTGTTATCACCTTTATAATCTTTAATCAGATACTCTCTAACCCATCTTGTTCCCCAGTGGGAAGGCCGTTGGTTTACGGAGTTACAACGTTAAAATATAGAGTTTAATCCCTGCCTCGGTGAAAATACTCTTCTTTTCTTCATTAAAAAACAAATTCAAATATCATCCAGTTTTCCTCGTATTACAACCTTTCCGTTCCAGGCTTTGTCCTAGTGGCTTCACTAGTATTAACCTTTCTTATGATTCAGTGTTCTTCCTAAAGTAAGGAGTCCAAGGCTGAACACTATTTTAAATTAGGCCTAACCAGTGACCTATATAACGCTAAAATGCGAACAAATCGTGATTGGTTGTTATTCAGTGTGACATCAGTTTATTGTAATGAGTTCTATACAAATAATTAATTCAACGAGCTTTTTTGTTGTTGTTTTTAAAGCCACAAAAGGCTAACTACAAATCGCTTACTGCTGCTAATTTTGACCTGATAAGAACAGCCATCCCAGACACTGACTAACGTTGCCTTATCGATCAGTGGGGCATGACGTCACTCTCGAAGTGCACCCACGCCCCCACATTGTGAAACGCCGTTTTTGCAGTAACGGAGACTTCAGCTGGTAAGGGGAAGGGGGCTAAAACGCTCGACTCGCTCTCTGAAGTTCACGGGTTTCGAATCCCTTCTACCGAACATGCTCATCTCCTTTCAGCTATTGGAACGTTGTAAGTTTCCGTCAGTCCCATTATAATAGGAGCTGTAATGCTGACATCAGAAGGTAAGTTTTATTTTATTTAATCCTAGGTAGGTTAAGGCGTTCGACTCGAAATCTGAGCATCGTGGGTTCGAATCCTCGTCACACCAAAAATGCTCATCCTTTCAAACATGGGGCGTTATAATGTTACGGTTAATCTAATTACTCATTGTTAAAAGAGTAGCCGGAGAGTTTGCGGTGGGTGGTTATGACTAGCTGCCTTCCCTCTGGTCTTACACTGCTAAGTTAGAATGGCTAGCTCAGATGACCCTCCTATAGCTTTGCACGAAATTCAAAAACATACAATTCCCCCATTAACCTTACTCATTTTTTATCATTATTACTTTGGGGAGCAGTCACTTCCCACAACTATCTACAGCCATTGAAGAGCAATACAGATTTGGAAAAATGTTGGCGCGAGCACCCACATCTTGCTCTTCTAACATATTTTGTTTATTCAACCCGTGAGACTGGTAGATGATGTATCCCCACCGCGATGCGAGTCCTGGTTCCGCAGTCATCTCTGAAACCTAGGGTACATTTTAAATCTAAATCCCACATTACAGCTTTCACCCAGGTAATCTTTTTAATTTATGCAGCGTCTTTTAATGTAGGATTTTATTATTGGGCTTATTTCGTTCATTGAATTATACCTATAAAACTGCTATGGTTAATACTATTTCATAAAAGTGTTAAACCTAATCAGTATCAATGTTATCCCTGCTGCAACTGATAATGTATTCATAGTTAAATAAATATATATCGTGACTTCTTTTTTTAATAGACAGTACAGTTTTTCTTTTCTTTAAACGTATTATTACCAAAAATAAAAATACTAATCTGAGAACATATAATGTACAAGATATCTTGTCTGGTTTCTTAAATACCAAGCACCTCGAAACAAAGTTGTTTGAGATTTACATTTCCGGTATATTGTGAATTGATATCTCGTGCCTACTGTCCTCAAGCACGTGTGCACTTGTTTTTGTCATTATGTAACAGTCCATATAATGCGTGTGTCCGTAAGTGATATGATTATTACGATCTTCATATCGCAGCACGGTGTTATTTTTTAGGTAGGACATTTCGAGTCAACGTAAGTTCTTAATTTGCTTGTGTAATTATCTTCCTCTGCGTAGAAACTTTTTCATAAAAGTAATTTACAAAAGAAGGAAATAGCGATCCATGCGAGCTGGAAAGTTTGTCATAACTGTGGTTGATAGCATTTGTGGTCAGTGTGCCGGAAGTATGAAACAGAGTCATAACTGTGGTTGATAGCACTTGTGGTCAATGTGCCGGAAGTATGAAACAGATTTCTGTCTGAAACTTACTGTTACAGAACATCGCCAAATTCATACGGGTGAAAGTTGGATAAATTTTACACGAACAAATGTTAGAAAAGCATTGTGAGGTTTATTTGTATAAATCTGGTATTGTTCTGTAATAATATACTTACACTATTTTATAATTCTCCACACCATAATTTGTTGATATACTATTAGATTTTTATCTTTCCCTGGAATTTTTTGCTCTAGTCTTTTTTTTTTCTATTGTTTTTGACCCCAGAGGGACATTGGTCATTTTTTCGAACTTTGAATCACTAAAATCCGGAGCTCGATTCCCCACTGTGGACACAGCAGATAGCCCAATGTGGCTTTTTCCAGTAACATTTTTTTCTTTGCCAATTCGTGTACATTAAATACATGTAATGCTATTGTACAGAATTACGATTGTGGCTTAGCAATACGATGTGTTCCGGATGGCACGTGAGCCTACAGCAATGATTAATACCTCTCTTAATGATAGAGAATGTTTAACAAACAAAAGCTGAGATTCTAGGTATGACAGTTTGTAGAACCACTAAATGCTCACAAAAGTTTTTCACGCTTCTCAAAAGTAAGTAAAGCACGGGCTCGCTTCACCAGCCATTTGTGCATGTTCGTCACGCAACAGAAAACAAAAAACAAAAACTCTGTCATAAATGATCACTGTGTGGCGTTATACAACGCGATTTTGTTGTACGTTGTGTTTGTACCTATTTACACAATGTTATGTACGCACATTGACATGACAACAGAAATTCGTTTTCCAATACATCACATTGTGAACTGACTGCTGAGTTGTTTCAAATATTGGTATTTAACTGGGTGACAGAAAAGACGCACAGTAAGTGATTACACCTTTCTCCTAATACTTTTATTTCAAGTTTCGGTTCGATGAATAATAAAACCTGGGAATGGATACCTTACCAACGCTGACAACGTTAAGACCTCGAGCTTGTCCTAGTAATGTACTGTGTCCTATTTTTCTATTTGTTTATTTTATTTTTTCTAATTCTAGAATAACCCTCACTGCTGACCCAGTTTGCGTAGTGTGTTGAAAGAAGGATCGGTGACGGTACCATAAGCAGGAAGCCTGTAACAGAATACAGACAGGCTTCACTACGCAATTGCTACTTCCTAGTTCTGGCGCCAGGTTACTATAGTTACGTGTTCCCAGTTTACCTTGCGAAATTCGTACTGGAACTTTTGATCTCAGGTGAGAAGTGTTTCTCTTTTCTTGTTGCAACAACAGAATCATGATTAGATAAACTAGCGGAAGATTCGTAAAAGAATCGTGCACGTGACAAAACAGTTCAACGTCTGTCCAGTGTGTCACCTGCACTCGTAGTTCTCGACTACTACCAAAGTACTTTTTCTTCCCCTTTGGAAGACAGTTGTGTAATTAAATAATTTTAATTAGAGTAGTTGTATCTGATTGGTGTACCACTGAGTGAACTACAAGCATATCAGTTTATCTGCTTCAAACAAATGAGTTTAAGCAGGTGAGTTTTACTTCTTATTATAACACTAAAAATTCTTTAAACAGATAAGTTTAAATGCTTCTTATAAAACTAAACACGATTTGAGCAGGCGAGTTTTATTAATTATAACACTAAAAAGGTTTAAACAGATAGGTTTAAAGGCTTCCTATAAAACTAAACACAATTTAAGCAGGTGAGTTTTGGTAATTTTATTAGCTTTATTTTCTAAACTAGTTATAATCATGTGAGGTTTCTTAGTGGTTAATCTGCTAAGATGTACAAACAGCGAGGATTGTAATAGCGTGAAAGTATGTTTGAAGACTTGGTTGCTTTGTAACCTACTTTATAAAAAAAAAATGAAAGTTTGTTAAAGTATGATAATTATCCTATAACACAATGTGCGTATATATGTAATTAAAACAACAATACTTAAACTGAGACTAGACAATAAAGCGCGTGTACTTAAGTTTACCGAAACACCAAATAAACTGTCACCTGTTTGTCTATCAGTATACGGAAGTTAATAAAAGTTCGCCATACTGTAAAGACGTTGGATTTTGGTGAATATTTATTCCATTTCAGTCAGTTTTTGTTCTGTTTTTTTTTTTTTTTTTGCTATTGAGTAACAACTTGGTTTTGTCGTGCTAAAATGTTCATTGTTATTAAGTATCAAATTCTAAATTTTCTTGCCAATTTTGCACTCTACATATTTTTACAGAACAATATAATATCCTACTTTCCTTTTAAAGTTGGTGATCGTGGATTTTTCTGAAAACACACTAGTCCAAATTAAATTACCTGTTAAATAGTTGTGCATCTTATCTGTACAGTATTCTACAATCCTGGAATAATTTGCGTCAACTGTGAAAACACTCCTTGTATCGTAGTACGTTTCGTTATGGGGAAAATCTACTGAAGTAATACGAACTGATAGTAAAATATAAACAGCTTTGATACCGAAATCCAGTCATTCAATCCAGTAGTCCAAACGCGAGCTTGAAATGTCGTACCAAGGAACATTTGCATTCGTCTATTTTTTCAGCGCTGTCTCTCTACCATCATATTTGCATGTAAATCTCTCAGATCATCCAAGAATTATTAATTGCAATGCAAACTGGATCGATCGTGACTTTAGTGGGTAGTCTGCCGGCTTATGGAACAAAGAAAAATAACTTTAATATTTTGAATCTGAAATGGTAGCGGTCAAATACCACTATTAGATCAAACAAGAGTGGCCCTAAGGTTGACGATGCCTGTTGTTGACTGGATGATTTCTCGCTAATCTTACAGTTCAAAATTAGACAATTCTTTAATAATTTTGTACGAATATCCAAAAATAGCCATAGACGGCTAGCGCAATCAGTCTTTAATTAGCTTTGAGCGAATTTCCGGGAAAAAAAAAATTGTTGCTTAAATTCTTTAGTGGCGAGTAAGGAGTTCGTTCCGTGAGTTGACCAAATGTGGATTTGCAGATCGCAGATCAACACTCTTAGATATATTATAATAAAAGCCTGTCAAAACATGGGGAAAATTTATAGAATGTTACTAAAACTAATTTGTTTATACCTCCAAAATGCACCTACTGTTATTTCATTTGTCTCGAAGTAATTCTGTAATCGCACTTTTTTGTAAAAGCTACGCAGAAAAATGAAATGATGTCGTAAACAAAAGCGCGGGTGCACTTCGAAATAAATTTAAATCTGTTCTAGGTGAGGAAGAAGAAAACATAGAGCGTACAGTCTGACAAATTTTGAACTGTACAAAGGATACAAGAGAGATGTTAGTAATAAACGTTTATTTTTCTTTCGTTTTTTAAGGCCAGTTAGATAATGTGTTAAAATAACTAAAGAATATTTATAAATTAAAATGTATTCACTTTTTAAAACATTTTAATAGCTGAATCTAACGTTAGTAGTAGTAGTAAGTCTTTTTCGTATATTTAAGCGTTAGGCCTAATACGTAATCGTAATGTAAGGCCTAGCTGAAACACTAGTAGGTAAATTTTGTTTTGCTTTTGACAACAAGTCAACGTCCAAAACTTCTGAATTTAAGTTTGACTGTTATTTCACAGAAGTTATAAAAATAAAAACATTTCTAACAAATCAACATGAATATGGAGAATTCGACAAAACACCATAGTTAGGCTAAAAACAACATGCGATTGTTTTGTTGCTAAGCGACGATACACATTAATTGTTAGACATTACCAGGAAGGGAGCGTAACAGAATGACAATAGAGAATAAGACCTTTATAATTAAAGATGTATATAATTTGGTCGTATGGAATATTTGTTTAGATAAAAATGCACGTTATTCAGCTTATTAAATGTTAGGCTAAACACTTTGTGATGGTACAAACAAAATTCTGTTCTAATCTGGTCGTTATAAAATAACCAAATATTCACTTGACTAGCCACACTTACCATTTAGCATGAACAATGTGGTTGTCACGTTGACCCGGTGTATCCATCAGTGTTGTCGGGAGAGGACTGCCAACCTATGAAATTCTGGTTCGTTTTGATAAGAAACTTTTGTTTTGTGTTTGATACTGTGACTTAGATTAGTGCGCATACCGATGTCAATTAATGTTAAAGCTACACTATGGGCTAGCTGTACTCTGCACACCAGGGATATCTTAACTCGGTTTTTAGCGTTTGGTCCACAGATATTCCGTTCTACCATTCGGTTATGCTAAGTTATGCAAGCACTGTAACATGAGATTAGAAAATGAGTAACTATACTATCCGTGTAAATTGATGATTTTATAAGTTACAAAAAATACACTTGCCTTAAATTAATCTGGAAAGAAATACATTAGAGCAGGTGGTTAAAATTACCACTGAATAACATCATTTGTAGATATAAACATACTTGAACTAGAATAACATGTGAATTACGTTTTGTTGTTCTTTGATAAAACAGTAGTCCAGTAGTTGGCGGTGGGTGGTTATGACTAGCTGCCTTCCCTCTAGTCTTACACTGCTAAACTAAAGAAGACTAGCGCAGGTATCCTTCGTGTAGCTTTACGTGAAATTCAAAAGAACAAAAGTCGTCCATTATGTTTTTATTCAGCCACAAATTAATCGTACATTTGTTTAATTAATTTTCAGTGAATAGGCGTAGCTGTGAGTTAATTAAAGAAATCATGTATTTCCGTAAGTCATTTTTCAAGATTAAAATTTGTTTCATGATCATCTGTAGTTAAAATGTGCTGTGTGATAAAAAAAACGTTATTTTTGTTATTGTACTAATCATTTTTTTGAATAAATTGTTAAGAATTTAATTTAAAAAGTGGCTTAAACTTTAGAGGCATAAAGACATACAAGTGAATGTACAAGTTTTTAGAGAGGTGAATGAAAATCAACCATCATCACCAGAATGCGTTTATAACTTAAACTCATTCAATCCTCCTGTACTTGGTCTTTTGGTGATTGGATTGAATTTGGGGAGGGGTAAGGACCTACACTCATTTCGTTCCATGCAAAGAGCAATGACTGGTCGAACGTTCAACTTTGCGCCCCCTGGTGGTCGTTTAAAGGTAACAACATGTCGTCTGCTCCTTTGTTCACTGTCACTGCCAGACGTAGTCATGCTTCGAGAGGTTATTCTGGCTGTGAAGTATTCTTCGAGAAACACTTTGACCTGTCGTACCTGACCACCTGTTTTATCCGAACACGTTAGCTGGAGCTCGGCTTTATTTTGTTTAACGTTTTTCCAAGAACGCTTTTATTTCAGAGTTGAATTTCTAGGGTAAAAACTTTAGGTGAGTAAAATGGTTCAAATCTGATATTGTACCAAGATGTAGGATGGTATTTAGTATTAAAATCAAGTTGGTTTAAACGTTTAATGAATCGATTCTCGTGGCTAAGAGGTGATATATAAAAAAAATCTTACTTTTTCAGTCTTGATTCTTGTGAAAGAAAATTATTAGCATTTTATTAAAGTACAGTTTCGGTGTTTGTTTGTTATTAAACACAAAGCTACTCAAAATGAGCCATCTATGCTCTGTCCACCATAGGTATCAAAGCTCAGATTTTAGAGTTTTAAGCTCCGAGCCCTGTCGCAGAGCTGCTGGAGGGCTAAAGTGCACAAACTGTCATATATAACTTCGTGATTACAAGTTAATGTGAACATCAAAAGATTGGTAAGTAATTGACAAATTTCATAAAATTTTAAAGGGACAAACAGGCGCTTATTAGCCCACCAAGGATGTTTCTTCTAGCATCCCACTACAACCACCCATTACTACTCATGTATTCATTCGATCTTCCCTGGAATTCAGTTAATTTTTCTGCTTTCATCACCCTCAAAGACAGTTTATCCCAAAAGCCAACCACCCTGTTTGAAAAGTGTCATTGTAGCTGTATGTGTACAGGGTAATAACAATACATATGCGATAAAAAATTACATTTCCTTCAATTACTCTGGCTGTTTCTTTTAAGTGAAGGTTGATGAAGGTAACTTTATTTATTAGGTCGTATAGGGCTTACCATAAATGTGGATTTCATTACTCATATTTGAATAATATAAATACGCTGACAAAATGATACAAATGGTTCGAGTTAGTTAACAGTAGAGTTCGTGCCTTGTTTGCGTTGATTCTATAATTGTTCGATTAATATTAATTCTTGACAGCGCCATATTATGTTATAATTTTGAAATATATACACACTTTTGGTGAGGATAGAAAACCCTCATCAATCTAAATTGTGTGGCTGTGTATGACGGGAACGCATGATTGGAGGAAATTGACCCCGTCTGAAGCGACTGCTCTCGTGCTTTCACCTGCCATGGCCTCGTTCATTCCCTCTTGCCGTTTTTATCTTGCGATGTGATTGGATAGAATAATCGTGCGCGGTATGCGTGTAGAATTAAAACTTTGGGGGTTGCCCTTCATGGGATATATATATCACCTTGCTATTAAAAAAAAAAGAAGTCTAAGTAAATTAACTGTTGAATAGAACGAACAACAAATTTAGTTTCAACGCCTTTGTAAAATTATCCCAAAGACGCACAGAACGAGTGTATATAATAGTAGGAGTTTCAGTTATCTATCTTCATCCTTCAAACCATTCCCAAATAAATAGCACAATGACCTGCCGCGCTATAGGTGAAGCTAAACCGTGGGGATTTTGAAAACGTAAAATTAAAGGGTGCAAGAAAACTTGAAGTATAATGGCCACCACCCTTGCTTCACGGAGTAACCATTTTTCACTAAAGCTTAGTTAGCTGTAAGCTACTCTAGCTGCTTGAACCCGTGAATGTGACGTTCCTGGGATGGACACACAGATGTGTGACCGGAGGACAATGACACGTGAGTAGATAAAAGGCCCATCTTAATGTTGTGCTGGGAAACGTCGTGAATGCATTCGGTTTTTTGTTATTAAACTGTTTCAATTATTATTATCCACATCTGGGAAGTAGTACTTTTTGGTATACCATGTATATTAAGATTTTCGAAGAACATGACCTTGATTGACCTTGGAGGCATTGTCACGTGAACTCGTTTCATACCATTATCAATTGTCTTCAAATGCTCCTCTTTTTTTCTTTTCTTTGTTTTTACTTTCTCACCTCTCTATCTTTTCTGGACTTCAATAATTATGTGGTATGGTAAAGGAGCTATCTGTATAATAACTGTAGTCTTCGGACAAAGCTTAATGGTAAGTTGTATATAATAATTCTGTAGTCTTCGGACAAAGCTTAATGGTAAGTTGTATATAATAACTCTGTAGTCTTCGGACAAAGCTTAATGGTAAGTTGTATATAATAACTCTGTAGTCTTCGGACAAAGCTTAATGGTAAGTTGTATATAATAACTCTGTAGTCTTCGGACAAAGCTTAATGGTAAGTTGTATATAATAACTCTGTAGTCTTCGGACAAAGCTTAATGGTAAGTTGTATTAGAATTTGCTGGCCCCGTATGTCTAGGTGGTTACAAACATGCTTGCCCTTTCAGCCGTGTAGGCGTTCCAATGTTACGATCAAACCCACTTTTGATTGGTAAAAGAGTAGCCCAAAAGTTGGTGGTGGGTGGTGATAACTAGCTGCGTTCCCTTTCAATGTTAAATTATGGACGGCTAGCGCAGACAGTCTTCTAATAGCTTTTCGTGAATTTCAAAACGAAACCAAATAACTCTTATTATGTAGAATAAGCTATAAATTAGGTTCAGTTCAGATTGCTGTAATGGTTTGTCTATAACTTAAATGACTAGTTTCCAGGACTTAGTGAGCTAAATCGCGTTTAAAATGTGTTAAATTAATGCAATATTGGTACAAGTTATTCTAGACGTGGAGGAAACTACGCATGCGCAGATAAGAACAATTATGCCTATAGTACTGTTCGTTTCGATTCGGTGATTGCACTGTTGTGCGTGATACTGAAGTTTACTCTGACAAATAAAACAGGATGAACTTTAAGCACGAGGTGGCCCTGTAGTAGAGATCTAAATTTCGAAACCTTACGATATTCCCGCATCACTTTTAACACGATTTCTTTTACACATTTCAATTTTTATTTTAATTTGAACCCAGAACTGGAAAGACCATCTTCAGGTGACTGTCAGCAAGGGTGTATTTCTTGCTTCAGTCTTTCTGGCAGTTCCTAATTTTACATATTTTACCTTAATTGTTCTATACCTACACTGTACCACGTCTTGTCTGACGCAGATAGCCTTGTAGCTTTGTGCCAACAAACACTGAATACCAACCTACCTTTAGCGTGGGTGGAAAGGAACCTCAGTAATTCAAAATTAAGGACAGTAGTAGTATATTAACCATAAATACAAAATATTAGCAAGTAAAATACAAAAGGTATTTAGCCTAAAATAAATGAACTAAACATTTTACGTACAGGTCTTTTTCTACACTATAAACTTCCATTAACGTGTGTGTAACCATAAATGACGCCAGAGTGTCACCCACATTACGCATGGGAAGAAATGGACGAGTACTATCATTTAATTCCAAATATTATATAAATTTGTTAATAACGTTCCTAGTTTGTGTTTCAAACTGGAATAAATAAGTTTAAATCACACATCACTTCAACATTATTAACTTTTGTTTTTAGAAACTGCAAGGACTCCTCGATACAAAACTTATCACTTAATTCTGGTATGACACAGTTGATTACAATGTTGCATACTGTAGAGACATCTGAAATGGTAACAGTTACCAATGTTCCTGTGTTACATATCAGTTGAAACAGTTGTAAATACCTAAATTGGTTATTTCTAGAACTGTAAAATGTTTTTAACTTTTTGTACTTGCTAGCACGGTCGACTTTTCTTTTTCGTGCCTTGTGTTTCTGTCAGCGTAAAATTGCACTTTGTTTATGTTTTTCTTTGTTTGATTTTTGAATTTCGCGCATAGCTGCACGAGGGCTGTCTGCGCTAGCCATCTCTAATTTAGCATTGTAAGACTAGAAGGTAGGCAGCTAGTCATCTCCACCCACCGCCAACTCTTGGGCTACTATTTTACCAACGAATCGTAGGATTGACCGTGACATCATAACGCCCCCACGACTAAAAGGGCGAGCCTGTTCGGTGTGACGGGTATTCGAACCCGCAACCCTCATATTACGAGTCGAGTGCCTTAACCACCTGGCCATGCAGGGCCTTTATATAATGAAACATCTTTACTGCAGAATTGGTTTAGATTCTTGGAAAACTTATCCATGCAGAGTCCACGTGTTATTACTGGTATACATTGAGCGCGCTCGTAAAAGGAACGAATCACATGTATCGTAGCGTAAAATAGTTTAATAACAGAACGAAAATGTAGGATATGAAGAACCATTTACCAAAATTACCTTCGAAACTAAGCAAGTTTCACTCAGTCAGATACAGCTTGTCTGGTTATTTCAAATAATTGTTGGATGTAGGAAATATTTTGGATACAAGAAATACTTTACGGTTATTTCACGAGAAAATATTTGTTGATTTCCAACATCGAAATTAAAACGAAAAAGGCTTTCTGATCAACTGCCTTTGTATTAATGGTGTTTTATACTGCAAATTTACAGACTCACAACGCTCAAATTCTTGGCTCGATTCCCCGCAGTGTATACAGCAGATAGCCCGATGTAGCTCTACTGCAAAACGAACAAAATAACTTCATACGCCATTGTGATGGCACGTAAACATCGTCTACAAAACTGGTACAGAACTGAGATAAAACCGAGTGAGTTTTCATACCTCTGTAGAGAACACAAATAGCCCTTTGTGCAGCTTCGTGCTTAACTTTAAATAAACAAAAATCAGAATTAGCTGCTGTCTAGTTTCTGCACCTGTAATTAAAGCTTATAAAAGTAATAACAAAATAAAGTATGGTAATTATATTTTGATAAAAACTCCAGAAAAGCTTTTGTTTTATATTGTGGTAAATTATAAATCACGGTTGTTGTATCTGTACTAATGGGCCACAGCCATAACGGATTTTCTTACAACTGTTCATAAAGTAACTTGAAACGTGTGGGCCTTCTTATTTTGAAACCGTAATTGGCACTGTGGGATCCTGCTTCGGTTAGTCTCAGCTAAGAATTCTGAAGCTAAGGTCATGAAAAAGCACATTAGTTCGTTCAGGAATAGACATGTGGGGTGGAGTTTATGTGCACATATGAGGTTTAACAGTGCTGGGTATAGTTGAAAAGACTGACGTATGTATGCACGTGTAGACATTATAATTTATTTGCATATGTTTATTGTGAAAACTTATGAGCACAACCGAAATATTTCTTAACTGAGTTTCACTTTGTGGTTTCACAGCAGTAAGTTTGTCACATTTCACTTCACTTCGTTTAGAGCAGTGGTTCCCAACCCTTTTTATGTCCCGCACCCCAAAAGAAATTAATATGTTTTCTCACCCCTCACAGTAATTATTCATTTAAGAATAATGGTGAAGGCGGCCAAATTAAAAATGTTATCTCGCACCCCTGGTTGGGAACCACTGGTTTAGAAGATGTACATATATGAATCCTTACAATTATACACCACTAATATGTCTATGTTGCACTTTGTAGTGTTACTTAAGTCCTTACAAAAAAACCTGCTGTATGTTTGCTTCGATTGTTTTCATTTTTATTCATCCTTTTTTTTTATTTTCAGGAGGAGTCTAATCTCGCTACCCCTTAACGTGTATATACTGTAATTAGAATGGCCGTATCACTCGTTCCTTCCCCACCTCCAAATAATGAGGCTAGCACCCCTGTGGCCGAGAGTTGGTGTTACACTCAGGTTGGTACATAAAAATTTAAAACGCAACTAATATAATAACTGATTTTATTAAAAATTCTGTCAATTGAAATTTCTGACAGATACTGTAGAAAGTTTACACAAAGTGATTCACGTCGTATTCTATCTAGCTTTATTTATATTAAGTACTAGTATTTAGCTTATGGGTAGAATTAATGCATTCATGTGGTTCTATTATCATTCAGTAACGTATCGAACACATATGGTTTGTAGAGTAAGAGTTATGGAAATACCGTACCAATATCTCGTTTTTCCCCGAGAAGTGTTCGTGGAAAATGAAGGCGAAGTTGTATTTATACATTAATGTTTCATTGTGTGTTTGTTTTCTCGTATCCAGTGGTGAAATTCTCAAAAAAAAAAAAAAAAAATTAAGGTACTTAGCTGGGTGAAGTTAAACTGTTTTTGAAAAAGAAGAACGTGCGTGTTTACATAAAAAACAACAACAAAGAAGCTCAAATAATCCCTGGTGCTCAGCACTGGCAGAATTTTATTCGTGCTCCTATCTGGCTAATTCTGTACATAAGTCACAGTTCTGTTTTTATTGCTAGCATACGAGCATATGATGCATATTTTTACTATATAATTGGGAAAAAATAGTCTCTACATATAATAATAACTCGTTTTGGCTGGTGCTAAGTATTTTTTTTTCTATCTAACGTGTTAATAATGTATACTTTTTAACACAATATTCTGAAAAAGAAAACAGAAAAAATGTTGTAATATAACCATCATTGGCCCATAAATGTGAACAAATGCTTATTCACTAAGTGTCTTTTACTGTAACTTTTACTGTAACTGTGCTTTGACGAAAAGCTAGGAAAGGCGAACGTGGCCCACGGTTTGACGTTCCGAGCTGCGGATCAGAAAGTCCATGGCTAGAATATATAGCTGAACACATTCTACACCATAATTATAGAGGATTCATAACTAACAGTCAGTTTCGCCACACATCTGGAAGCAGCTGCAATTCCAAGTTATGGGTGGCTATGTTTGAACCTAGTGACCTCTGACCTAAGTGCTTAACCCATAAGTCGCCGTTCTGAATGAAAATATCAAATACAGCAAGCTATAAGATCAAAACATAAACGTTTTTAATAATTGTCGTTTATTATGCTCTGTTATTTGTGTTGCACATTATCAGTGTTTACACGCATCGTCCGAATGTATCTAAGATGTGTTTTGATATTCGTATGAAGCCACTTGGGCGTGTGTTGGCCTTGCAGTGGATATCTGACTAGCCGGTTCGAATTCATGTGCTGTTGTGAAGTGGTACTGGAATTATATACAGTGGTTACGTTATAAGTGACAGTCAGTCCCTTAGCTACGTTAATGGGTGGTACAGTATCAGAAAACCTTAATGGTTTGCCACGAAAATATGTGTATAAATAAATGAAAGACTATATTTGGCTTTAGGTAATTAACCTTTTTTATTTTATTGTACTTCACTGTAAAAACAGAATAAACTTTTCAAACAAAAGACGTTTTAGATGTGTATTCGTACAACACGATTGTATTCTTATAGAATAAGAGAATTAGCATGATGTTTTAGCCTTTATGTAGATTTCTTGTCTGGCGTATCTGCGGATTAATCAAAATGATCTGTTATATATAGACACAAACCAGCTTATAAATGCACTTATGATTGCATCTTTATCACTTTGTAAAGATGAAATACAACACTGGAATTTGACTATTTAACTTAATAAATCCACTCGGTTTTATAATCTTCTTTGCTAAGTCCTGTTTCGTAGTCGCTAAAAATAACTTGATGACATCCATCTTTTCAAACAATTCTAGTTCGTTGGTGGGGTTTTCACCCCTCGATTAAGTGGTCTCCAACATCAAGTTAACGTGAATTGAAATCAGTACCATAACCAGCTGGTATTCAATTGCTGAATTCAAATTAGAGAGAGAGAGAGAAATCCAAGTGATATAGACCCTAGTTGAAACGTGAACATCGCCTCAAACGTGTAACCCTGGACGAATGTAAAGCAAATTTGCACAGCTGTATCATTCTGTTCGGTGAAAAAATGTGTAACATTCGACTTGACAGTTCTCAAAGTTGTGTGGTGTTTGTTACGTCATCCGAGCTAATTTGGTTCGTATTACACACAAGTGAACACTGCTCTCGTGTACAGTTTAGTAACAAATATTAGGCCTAACTGAATCACGTACGGTTAACAGCGCCGCCACTAATGCCATCTTGTGTTTGTGTAAGTGGTGACGTCTTTGTCAATGTCCGAACTCATTCATTGGCGTAACAGGGCCTCTAAGAGAATGAGAAATTATAGGGTAAGGGTTGTAGGTTTTTTCTTACCTCATGTTTGTGAGAATTTTAATACAAACGCTGTTAAACTTGAGGTTTCAAAAGAACGCGACAATAGCACTTGTGTAAAGCTCAGCGGGCTGAACCGATTCTGCCTTCAATCACAGCCAAAGGAAAAAATGTGAAATACTTGATGTTTCTTAGTGGGTACCACACTTTAGTCTCAGCAGGTGTCGTTCTATAAATGATAATTTATTTATGTGCATTAAATTTTTCGCGCAAGTGATTTTTAGAATTTGCTATTATTTCGAAACGATGAAATCCGAATATGTAGATTTTGATAACAGCTCATCGGGCATGATTTTATGTGCTTACTTCGAACACAGTTTCTCGCTCATCTTTACGAAAAATGATTTGATAACTAGTTTAAAATAAACCCCACTGTTGCAACGAATTTCGTTGGAATAACTAAACACGAAAACGGTAGAAACGAAACGCCAAAATCAAACAGTATTGTTCGAGTTGCATTTCTGTTAAATGGGGTCCCTCAACCCAGTATGACAAACTTGCTTCAGTTTTTCATCTTTTTATGTACTGATGAGCTATAGTGGTGGTTGCCCCCTCCGTGCGGTTCTTGACCCCATGTGGTGGAGCACGCTGCTGTGTATGTACCTGGCCCGCCCGCGCCTTGCAGTTAACAAGATTGTGGGCTAGTGCACGTAGACTACTGGCTGATCGATATGAAAGCTTACAGAGATCACAACATTTTTTTAGAACGGAATTATGGTTAAGCCCAACTAAATAGGTTGTGAATACTTTATTACATATAGGCCAGTGTAGCGGCAACCTAGTTTTTGTGTATTTTAAAACATGACATCCCTCATAACACGTTGCAACGTGACTCAAAAACAATGGTGTCTGAGTGCGTGTTTGATTCTGGTCACTGTGCGTGATGTGTACGAGCTGCCGACAGTGCTTCATTTGCAGCACACGGTGTGATTTCTGCTGTTCGTGCCTTTTGTACAGTGCGAACCCAAAGTACGCACATCAAATCAAGAGATTGACATGAGATGTGATTTGAATGTCCACACGACGTTACAATGAAATTCACACATACATACAATGGGTCAGTTGTTTTATTTCGGAATATTGCCCTTCAACAACGTGTTAAACTGCAGGTGGAAAAATAAACAAATTTAAAACAAAAACACTTGATTGTGTAAATAACAATATAATATCACGTAAACTAACTATCAGTAAATCACGTTCTATGAACCTTGAAGATGCACGTGTATGTAATAGGTAAGTAAATTCGTATTAAAATAAGTAATAACCACATATAATAAAGATATGTGCATGCATAATAACAGCAATAAGACGTTAGATATAAGAGAATTTTTCATTTAATACACCAGAATATAAAATTCGTCGTTTAAATCTCACGCTGTATTGTTTTTCTGGAAATTTCTTTGGAGGAGCATGTTTAGAAATGAGGATGCGCGTGTCAGTGACAGAATGATTGTCACCATTACATTTTCTAAACAGAGAAAGGTCTTTCGTGGTGTTTCGTTTATCCAAAATCATGTTACCTTTATTATATTGGATACGATAAACAGACAAATACACCAGTGTATCATTCGTTAAAAGACACTTTTTTTAGTCTGTTCACAGTTTTCTAAGTCAGAAAAGTAATTCCCAAACCGTGGTTCTACGGGAGCTCGCTGATTTTTTGCTAGGTCTTTACATCGAATGTATCGACACGACTGTTATATTGGGCTCGTGTTTTGTGGCAAATCAGAGATCATTTTCAGAACATTACAAAGACATTTAATATCTAATTGATGCATCAGAAGTTACCTCTGTTATTATAAGACTGTTTTGTGACTTCTAAAGTCTCTTCGCAAGGGAAAAAGAAAGTGACCCACCCACTCGCTCTGAATTTTATGGTTTTGTTTGTTTGAACTTAGTACAAAGCTACATAAGAAATATCTGCGCTAGGAATCACTAATATAGCAGTGATAAACAAGAGGGAAGACAACTAGTTATTCATCACCACCCACCGCCAACTCTTTGCTTACGTTTTTACCAACAAATAGTGGGATTGACTGTACGTTATAACGGTCCCACAGCTGAAAGGGCAAGCATGATCGATGAGGAGGATTCGTAGAGTTTGCTGAAAAGTTGATATAAGCAGTTAAAATCTTCAGGAGGAATGAGTGTTTCTAACAGATCCAACGAAATCCTCAACTTCTTCAAAAGTGGAAGAAATAATGTCAGTTCTCTAGTCACTAAACTTATTGAATATATCTATATTATGTTTTAACCTCCTAATATCTGTTCTTCAATTACCCGCTAAAAAGTTGGAAGATCAGAAGTCTACTTCGTTTTCCAGAATAGCCTTTTCTTTTTCTTTTTTCGATCTGCTGGAAAAATCCTCTATGAAATTCGAAAACTTAAGAAACAAATATTTCGTGGAGTAGCAGTCATTGGGTAAAATAGTTTTCTTTGGATTTTTCTGTCATAACATTTAACACCACAACAAGAAACAGTATGTCGTGTTTCTGAATCTTGGGTTACATATAGGGGGTGAGGAATCTAAGATGTTTAACATTTTGGGTACAATGGACCCTTAAAAGAACGTTTTATTTTGTTACATCCTTGTATCTTCGCTGAGGTGTTTGTAAAACAGAAATCTCGACTATTGAACTAACACATTACGTAATCTGTGTAAGGCTTTTTCTTCAGAATTATAAATTCATCCCACGTGTTTCTTTATGACGCATATTTTCAGTTTATGAAAAGTTGGTAACTTTCGAAGAAAAACGTGGCTGACTGCGGTAGTTCGAAATGTCGCGTGAAAAAACCGATTTATTCAAACATAACCCAACAAACAAACAAACAAACAGCAGACGAATTTAAATCATATCTTCAAGATTCCTTTAAAACTCGGGATGAATCTCGATATGCATGTTCTTCATCAAACGAAATTAATACAATAGCTCGTTACTTCGTATTGAGGAACATCATACGATTCGAAACCAATTACTTCAACCGGTAACCACAGATATAAACAGGGGAATATTAGAGTTTCTGCACAAAACCAATTATAAATTATACTTGTATGAAATGACTATACAAACATCTTGTGCCTGTTTTCAACCTATTACTGAAATATGGATTCATATACCAAACTCTTCAAAGTAAGCCAAGGTGACCATGTTCTACAAAGGAGAGTTAGCGAATAATTCAGAACGTTATTGATAAACTTTTCTAGTTATTTAGGCAAAATTATTGAAAAAAAGTTAAAACATAAGCTTTTCTTCTTTTTTTTTTGTCGATAAAATATACAAAACTGGAAGGCCCAACATGGCTAGGTGGTTAAGGCAATCGACTCGTAATATTAGGGTCGCGGGTTCGAATCCTCATCACACTAAACATGCTCGCCCTTTCAGCCGTGGGGGCGTGATAATTTTTATGGCCCAGCATGGCCAGGTGGGTTAAGGCGTGCGACTCGTAATCTGATGGTCGCGGGTTCGAATCCCCGTCGCACCAAACATGCTCGCCATCCCAGCCGTGTGGGCGTTATAATGTTACGTTCAATACCACTATTCGTTCGTAAAAGAGTAGCTCATGAGTTGGCGGTGGGTGGTGACGACTAGCTGCCTTCTCTCTAGTCTTACACTGTTAAATTACAGAAGGCTAGAGCAGATAGCCCTCGAGTAGCTTTTCGCGAAATTCAAAAACAAACACCAAACTGGAAATAAATTTACGAAGCTCAGACAGAACACGCATTATTAGTTTAAATAACAAAAAAGTCACAATACAGTAACACCCTTTCCTCATGCAAAATCAACTTTCGAATATATATGACGTATTAATCTGAGGTTTTACTTGTTACCAGTAGAACTACTGCGAAGTACAACCACTCAAATTACTTCTTTTTTTCTTTTTCTTTTTTTACGATAATAAAGTAAAGCAGGAGACACCCACTTGGAGCACACGTGGCAGCCGGTTTAAAGTTCATACAAGTTATTTTGGTTTTTAATAACTCATTTTCCATAATTCAGCTACGCGAATTTTGAGAAAAAAATTATCTATCACATTACAGGATAAAAAAAAAAACTCTTACTTAGGTCAAGTTAATATTTCATTTACCACAACGAAACATTTTTATTGTTATGTTTCTTTATCAAAACTGCAAACAAACTGAACAAAATGGAAGAACACTGATGTCAAACAACTGATTCCTCGTTCATTCTGATTTGTTTTATGAAATCTTCGTCTCTTAGTCTCAAAAATACATATTGTGGCCTGTCTTTTATGGGCCAGGCATGGCCAGGTGGTTAGGGCGCTCGACTCGTAATCCTCATCGTACCAAACATGCTTGACCTTTCAGCTGTGTGGGGCGTTATAGTTACGGTCAATCCCACTATTCGTTTGTAAAAACGTAGTCCAAGAGTTGGCGATGAGTGGTGATGACTAGCTGCTTTCTCTCTAGCCTTACACTGTCAAATTATGGACAGCTTGCGCAGATAGCTCTCGCGCAGCTTTGCGCGAAATTTAAAAACCAAACCAAACCTGTCTTTTGTGTTGCATTATGACGTTTTGTGAGGAAACCTGTACGTGAGGTTAAGAAACTGATATTTTTGTATTCAACGTATAGGAATTTCAGGAGAAAATTAAAACAGGCGTATGATAAGGCTGCGATGGTTTGTTGTCTTCATATTTCCACGTGTTCTACTTACCTCTATTACTTTCATCACGTATGTAAGCGGCATGCTAATCTTGCAGACAAAAATGCCCGAATGTCATGTCAGTATGCATATGAAGTGACTGTTAGAAAAATCAACAGCTTTTTATATCCGCTCATAAACTCAATAAAAGAATGGCTTAACAGATGAAGCGTCGAAAAACTCAAAGATAAATTCTTATAAAATCTTCAAAACTAATAAACAACCATGACTACGCTACGCACGCATCGAACTTTCTCCATCCAGCCCCTGCATGGCCAGGTGGATAAGGCACTCGACTCGTAATCCGAGAGTTTAGGGTTCGAATCCCCATCACACCAAACATGCTCGCCCCTTTTAACCGTTGGGGCATTATAATGTAACGGTCAGTTCCACTATTCATTGGTAAAAGAGTAGTTGGCGGTGAGTGGTGGTGACTAGCTGCCTTCCCTTTAGTCTTACACTCCTAAATTAGGGATGTCTAGCGTAGATAGCCTTCGTGTAGTACCCGGCACGGCCAGGTGGTTAAGGCACTCTTCTCGTAATCTGAGGTTTAGTGGGTTTGATTTCCCATCACACCAAACATGGTCGCCCCTTCAGCTGTCGGGGCGCTGATAATATGATGGTCAATCCCTCTATTCATTGGTGAAAGAACAGCCCAAGAGTTGCGGTGGTGGGTGATGTCTAGCTGCCTTCCCTCTCGTCTTTCACAGCTTAATTAGGGATGGCTAACGCAGATAGCCCTCGGGTATCTTTGCGCGAAATTCAAAACGAACCAAACTGCTCCATGCAGTTATAGTATTCTAAACTATTTGGTGGTTTCATGTATAATATTAGAATTTCTTGGACAATAACATTGACATTGGAATAAAAATCTAGAAAAACGAAGTAAATGTGCGAGTTCTGTAGAGGTGCTTCAAGTGGAAATATGTTTGAAATTTACAAGTGGTACATGAAGTCAGTAACTGGACATAATGCTGTAGAGGTGCTTCAAGTGGAAATATGTTTGAAATTTACAAGTGGTGTATGAAGTCAGTAACTGGACATAATGCTGCAACACCGACCTATCTAAACGTTAAACCTTTAAAATTAAGCATCAAGTGCAGCCTCCAAAAAGTATTGGAACCGGAGCCAATACTGTACCGAGGTCAAACTTAGGTTTCAAGTAATGACCTTTAACCGTATGTATGTATGGTGGTGTAAGCGAATCAAACCCAAAAACAAAACCGAGGACACGACCTCCATGTCCTAGTGCTAACTTGTCCAACAGTAACGTTTTCTTAATAGTTTAACAACGTCCCTGTGTTACCAGAGAGACTTATTTAGTATATTAATTTATTCCCTAGATAAAGTGCAAGTGAAAAATATCGCAACAAATCTTAGTAAACTTATTATGCATAATAATATTTCAAGCACCATTTCTCTACGCTCACACAGCGGCAATTCGTGGACGTTTCTCACAAGATTCGTGTTACTTACGTACCGTTCTTGTGCATTTCACTGCTTACCATTAGCTGCGGAGTATGTTAACCAACGTCATGGGAGGGTGGAGGTCAAAGTTCGATCGAACCTCCAATTTTTGAGATTAGAAAAATGATGCTCAAGTAGTTATAGCGTAGCTGTTTATGGTATTTAACATTTTCCATACAATCTTCTAATGAAGAATTACTACTTTTTATTTGAAAGTTACAAGCCCTCTGGCCCCCTCAGCGTTAACAGTCTGAATACTAATTGTGCCTCACACAATGATTTAGCTTTTGATCTACAAATTAGAACCCTCCTCTCCCTTCGAACATTCTCGTACGAGCTTGATATTGTGTTGAATTTTATATTGGTATTCATATAATAGAATATAAATGTTATTTAGTGACCATGACGACTCATAATGCGCAGGTAATGACATCAGAAACCAAACACGCTTCTGCATTCATTTCACGGATTTGTGACACAAGTATTTTATTTCAGTGGGGCTTGCGATACATTGTTCTATACCTCGGGTAACGGAAAATGCCCCATCGATCATCACCTATCATAACTGGGTAATATTTTTATAACTGGGCACTCTTTTCATATCTATTTAAACAATTGAAATTTACATACAAATTATGTTTCACTCTTACTCCTTTTTTGTTTGCAATTTTTATTGATTAAGTTTCAGATTTAACCAATAAATATTACAATAAAAAAAGAGCTATTTTTCAAATTTAAAACAATAAAAGACAAACTTTAAAAAATCCTTTTGTAAAAATCTTACGAATGTTATAACAGAAAAGTAAGACACATTCGTTGATAACTCTTTCTACAAAGAAATACTTCAATAAAACCTACTGTGACGTAATGCTGCGAAAATAGCTCATTTTTAAACTAACATTTTAAGAAAATAATTTTTTTCTCCTGAATAGTTAACATTATTTGAACTTCAAATACGAGAACATAGTTGTAGAACTGTTAGACATTTCCAGAAAAAAAAACACAGGCCCAATAACCATTGGCAGGAACTAACAGTTACACTCTCCCAGAGGGCGTGCATTCCTGCTAATAATATTAATTTCGGGGATGATAGTGCAAATTACATACTTATATCTGTATGACGTCATATTCTCGACTCATCGTTTGACCAGTTTTGCGTTTCTTAACACTTTTTTTCGTGGTTTGTTCCGTTTATCCAACGATTGGTGTATATAAAAACCGAGGCCTTGTGTTAAGATGTATTTTAGTAGATGAGGTAAGAAGCTGATTAAATCATCGTTTTTTTTTAAACTGAGTTGACACAACACACTTAGCACTTGCCTACTTACAAAGATGAAATGTATATATGTAATTTCAGCGTTTCATTCTGTGTCATCTTTCTATATTTGTTGTCGAGTCGCAAACCACGTTTGAAGATGTACATACGTATTACCAGATGCTGACGTTTGAGTGCTTCAATTTTTAATTATTGTTTGTTTAATTTTACGCAAAGCTACGTGAGGACTATCTGCTAATTTTAAAGCTATAAACCAGAGAGAAAGCAACTTGTCTATCACCCAACGTCAATCCTTGGGCAACTCTTTATTTTTTTTAATTTTTTACCAGCGGAAACTGGGATTGACCAAACATAACGACCGTATGACTGAAAATGCGGGCATCTTCAGTGACGAGATTTTAACCCCTAAAGCGTAGATCTCGAATCGATTGCCCTAACCACTAGTCTATTTAAATAAACAAAATGGTGTTACGCCTCTTTTATTGATGGTTATTTGGTAGTTGAAAATTCAAAATAACTTTCTTACATAAATATAACCGTCTGACAGTTATGTCACTTGTAGTGACTTAAAGAAATTTCTAATCAGAAATATTTTGTATACAGGGTGGCCATAAATTATTCACTCCATTATTGGTCATTATAAATTCTGTTATATGAGCTATCTCAAAGCGATTTGTTGCAATGAATAACATAACAATAATTTTTTTTTTTTAATTTAGTAAACTACCACAGTTCAATCAATAATTCAGTAAACTTCCTCGTGAACCCCATTGGTAACACGCAGAACATTAAGGCTGAATTATTAACTGAACTGTGGTGGTTAACTTAATTTAAACAAAAATTCTTGTTGTTTTATTAGTTGCTACAAACCGTTTTAAGATAGCTTGTCTAACAGAGAATTCATAAAGGCTGATAATGGGGTGAATAATTTATGGACACCCTGCATATGTTTTTTCAAGTTTTTGCAACGATTTTGTGCGAAACATTATCTACAACTGTAGTGAAAATGATGGTTGGTTCAGGATATTTATCAAATTCCACATTGCTGGTAAGTCGTTGACCTCAGAAGTGGTCTAGGGTGCCATTCTGTGATATATCATATTTGTCTTTTGATGGCGCGGAATCCACTCTGAAGCAACGGATTTTGGAGATGTTTCGAAATGGAGGAAGAGGTCTTGTGCACCTCACCCTCATGGGTATTTAAAAATTCAACATACCCAAATACCCACAAAGAAGAAGCGAAAATGTTTCGAATGGGTAAGAAGACAACATTATTTACGACCTAAACATAATAACCAGTATACGACTAGGGTTTGTCACACCTGGTAGTGATAAAATCTTGTTCAAACGTTGATGTATTGAATCTGTAAGAAAGTTTTCCTTATTGCCAAGCCAAGATGACTTCAAATTCGCACGTTTGATCGGTTTTCAAATTGTTTTGTTGAAGATTGATGTACCACATTCAGTTCGGCGACACTACAGACTTGAATCAAAATGTAAAGGTCGGATGACACCTGGGTGTTTCTTGTTTTGGGGGGAGGGATGAATCAAGGTTGAACAATTTTGTCCTCGTTAATATGAAATATTTATATGGATATTATTTCTGTTCAGCAGGATCACAAAAGATGTTCACTTTGATTTTGTTCGTTACTGTGGTAATTAAATCTTTGATTTGGATTGCCACATCATAATAGAACTGTGATATAATGTGTTCTTTATCCTCTCTGCATGAGATACTGGTAGGTCAGAGTTAGTGAACGAACTTTGCGTACCCCAGGTCTTTCACCTGGTGTGGCCACGTTCGTTGCCCAGGTGTGTGTCCTCTTACCCTCTTCTTATGGGCTCGGTTCACAAGTTTTGTTATTGTTTCACGCGAAGCGCGCGTCGTCTAACCCTGTCGTGGAAATAAATAATTTAACGCCCCTAGTGTTAGTAAAAAAAAAAAAAAAATTCTTAATTTTGGGCACTTCATAAACGTAAGTGCTTCTTGTGTTGGGTTAACTAAAACACTGGTCCCAGTTTTAAAATAATACCCTGTACCTCAGATCAAAAATAGTTATGAAAACTAATGTATTTGATAAAATATATATCTAAAGAAATATTTCTAGGGCTGGTCATCAAGACGCAAAAATTGAGTTCTCTAATAACCCAAGGGGTACTTGAACTGTGGGCCGGAAATCACTGATCGTATTGATAACCTTTGTCCACTTCTTTCATATATTTTACTATACTGTGTAGTGATATTTTTGTTTTGCTTTCTCTTCAGAGTTTTAAAGATAATTATTACCTATTAGGTGAAGAAGTGTTTTGAGACTGTCCTTGTATAATTCGTGCTTATATCACAATTTATGATAAAGGTCATATATGCGTAGCAATCAAGTCGAGAGCCATAATGCATGATTTCAGTGTCCTGTGAAAAACGAAGTTTTCTAAAGATAAAATATTTTGGAGTAAATTATTCCACAGTTGCCTTGATCAGCTAAAGTGGTTTTAACAAAACGTTTATGACGTTCAAACTTTAAGGATGCGGAAATTATGAAAAGAAACATTTTGAATGGAAAAGTAGTAGTAGTCTCTTTATATTCAAATAATGAATAAACTCCGAGTATTTTCGCCTCTTGACGGTGTGATTCGTACGTTATGTTTTCGGGTCTTTTAACACTGATATAGAAAGAATTGAGATCCTTGGCCCATAAACCTACTTTTTTGTACCACTAAGTCGAGATAATCGTACTGTGTTGTGAATGTAGTCAGAGGTAAAATGTAGTTAAGAACCGATAGAGCATATTATATACATGCTCGTTTCTTCAGTTTTTGATCACGTGGTATCAGTAAATGATACAACTGTCTTTCTTCGATCGCTTTTATTGTAAAGCAAGCGTGAATATAATCTTGAATGCTATCGACCTGGTAGTTCATAACCAAACACGTCAAAAGAGCGTGAGGGCTAGTGGCCTCAACTAACTAACGGCCTTGGAGCCGAGGCCGCCTCCAGTACCAGCTGGACCGAGCAAAACTTATTCTCAGTTGCCATGTTGGAGCTATCATGTTGCATCTTTCTTTCTTCTTCTTCTTCTTTTTTTTTTTGGACAAAACGATTTCAATAGCTTCTCTACTGCAGTAATTAGCCTTGAGAAAACAGGATATGTATTTCCCTACTGGGCCGATTTACGATTTGAAACTGTGAACGAGGCTTACTGATTACACACAGTAAGTAACAAAACCTGAGGAACTACAAAACACTAAGTAACAAATATGTTGTCTAGTTTTCGATTGCAAAGTCAATTATCGAATGTTGCACACGTTCGTAATTTTAAAGGACAAAAAATATTTAGGTATAGCACCCTCTTGCACAGCTTAGCGCCAAAGAGTGTCACCACACACACCCTTTTTAAACCAAAGTTACACCATTATTTATATGTATGGAATAAAGCTTGAAAGAAATAATTATTTATTCATTAACTGATTCAAAACTGAATTACACAAAAGGGTACCATTGAAACTGTTAAATACCATGAAGGGTATAGGATGAGGGTGTGGCTCTCATATGCTAAATCAAATCTTTCAGTCATAGACAGTTTTACCTTTCCACTTCCAAAGAAATTAGAAAACCCAGGCCAAGGTCCTGTGGAAAAGACGTTTATTACAACAAATATTTAAGTGTACCTCTTTTGATACCATTCTTGTCCAAGGACCTTGTATTTTGTTGAATGTAGTTAACAGTCGATATGTTTGGTAGTTGTAGGCTTTTGTAGCTATTGTTATTAATACTGTGAGGTGTGAAGGATCAATGCTTTTCAGTTGGTTTCCGAGATACCAGTCTCGTGGGTCTAATTGGGAGGCAGGGGGAGAAAAGTATGGTAAAATTTTAGATTGTATATAAAATTAATATACACAAGCTGAATGAATAAATAAATTCTCATTTTATGAAGGGAGTGACATGTAGATGCATGTTGACAGTCAGAACTGTATAACTTGTGTGATTTCCATATTTGTATTGATGAAGTTCAGTTATCAGTAAAATTATTGTGATGTACATTAACATTTACAATATATTCTAACAATGAAAATAGGCTGAAGCTGATATGTTTGAATTATTGTGATGTACATTAACATTTACAATATATTCTAACAATGAAAATAGGCTGAAGCTGATCTAGCTGATATGTTTGAATTATTGTGATGTACATTAACATTTACAATATATTCTAACAATGAAAATAGGCTGAAGCTGATCTAGCTGATATGTTTGAATTATTGTGATGTACATTAACATTTACAATATATTCTAACAATGAAAATAGGCTGAAGCTGATATGTTTGAATTATTGTGATGTACATTAACATTTTACAATATATTCTAACAATGGAAATAGGCTGAAGCTGATCTAGCTGATATGTTTGAATTATTGTGATGTACATTAACATTTACAATATATTCTAACAATGGAAATAGGCTGAAGCTGATCTAGCTGATATGTTTGAATTATTGTGATGTACATTAACATTTACAATATATTCTAACAATGAAAATAGGCTGAAGCTGATATGTTTGAATTATTGTGATGTACATTAAGATTTTACAATATATTCTAACAATGAAAATAGGCTGAAGCTGATCTAGCTGATATGTTTGAATTATTGTGATGTACATTAACATTTACAATATATTCTAACAATGAAAATAGGCTGAAGCTGATCTAGCTGATATGTTTGAATTATTGTGATGTACATTAACATTTACAATATATTCTAACAATGAAAATAGGCTGAAGCTGATCTAGCTGATATGTTTGAATTATTGTGATGTACATTAACATTTACAATATATTCTAACAATGAAAATAGGCTGAAGCTGATATGTTTGAATTATTGTGATGTACATTAACATTTTACAATATATTCTAACAATGAAAATAGGCTGAAGCTGATATGTTTGAATTATTGTGATGTACATTAACATTTACAATATATTCTAACAATGAAAATAGGCTGAAGCTGATCTAGTCTAGCTGATATGTTTGAATTATTGTGATGTACATTAACATTTACAATATATTCTAACAATGAAAATAGGCTGAAGCTGATCTAGCTGATATGTTTGAATTATTGTGATGTACATTAACATTTACAATATATTCTAACAATGAAAATAGGCTGAAGCTGATCTAGCTGATATGTTTGAATTATTGTGATGTACATTAACATTTACAATATATTCTAACAATGAAAATAGGCTGAAGCTGATATGTTTGAATTATTGTGATGTACATTAACATTTTACAATATATTCTAACAATGAAAATAGGCTGAAGCTGATATGTTTGAATTATTGTGATGTACATTAACATTTTACAATATATTCTAACAATGAAAATAGGCTGAAGCTGATATGTTTGAATTATTGTGATGTACATTAACATTTTACAATATATTCTAACAATGAAAATAGGCTGAAGCTGATCTAGCTGATATGTTTGAATTATTGTGATGTACATTAACATTTACAATATATTCTAACAATGAAAATAGGCTGAAGCTGATCTAGCTGATATGTTTGAAAAAAAACCAACTTAAGTTATTTTAAATAGTTATTCGACTAGTTAACATTGACATTTACCCCTTCTTGTTTGAGAAGTGGGTTACATACCACTTTATCTGTAGAGACTTGAAGAAAAGGGTGTTGTAAAAGTCGTAATGTCACTGCTTGTCTCACAAAACCAAACAAAAGAAACATTCATAGAAAGCAATAATGACCAAGATTTCGAATGTTCAGGTCCTTGTTGTGAAATACAAGTATGTACTTTTAAAAACCAAAGAACATTAAAAAGCTGAGCAACTAGAGTGAAGTAGTTAAGCGATTTATTGGTAAATTAAAAAAATATTGCTTGTTGGAAAAAGAAGTATGTTGACCTTTGATTCTATTGACAAAACACTATATTTTACATCACAGAAAAGTACGTTATTAGAGTAAAGTTGTGATCAAATACAGTTCATTAATTTCTGATGTATCCTCCTGTCTTAATAAGATCTTAATTATTGGTAAAATTAATGAGGAAAATATACTGGAATATAAAATGTTAGTTTTATGTGTGATTTTTTTTGCACAAAACAAGAAATTCATAACATCAGAGGAACTTAATTTGGTGTCTAATTTGAGAAAATTATGTATTATTGAACCATTGTATTTTCATCTTCACTCAACATCTGTGTGAGCTTCTCTGTGCATTGAGTTTCTGTCTTTACTAATCCTGTGTGTATTATCCATTTTTTACTAACAGGTGGGCTTAAATCAGTTGAAGCTTCTAGCAGTAACAGAACAACTGTAACTAGGGATGGAATTTTCTGTTTACTTCACTGTTTAAAACTTGTGGTCTGTACATCACTTCTGAAATTATAAAACAAAATGTATCATATGGAACTGTGGAGTTTGTTTTTTGTTTAACTTGAGAAACTTGTTATAGTATATTTCGTATTACACAGAACAAACATTTTCATGCTTGCTGTATCCTAGTGTGCTCAGTAAGAGTGCTTAAAAGCACAGTTGTTCTTGACCTTTAGGCATCACATAACATTTGTTGTAATCATATGTTGGATGTTAATTTGTCAGCATGTTTTAAGCTTTGCCTCTTTGACATTTTTTGTCCTTGTAACTTAAAACAAGTTTTCAGATGGTAGTTTCATTCTTTTTTGGATTCTGTGAAGCATATTCGTATTATTTTTAATTAGTCAAATACTCACTGCTAATTTGTTGTTTCAGATGTTCAGAGTCCTTGAACATTCTTTTTACTCTTTCTCTCTATAGATTGTGTATTAAATTCAGTAGCAGTCTTCTCCCGAGACCAGCCTTCTTTCCTGCACAGCAAGATTAAATCAACCCACTTGGTGGGTTTACAGCACCACAATCGGTCATGTATTTGAAATTTAAAAAGTCGTAAATTGCCTTGTATTTGCTTGAGATCAGTAAATAATAGGTTTTTACCTCATTATTGATTCATACTTCTAAAATTAAATTGCACTGTTCTATGCATTACCAAACCTATCCATTTATTGCATGGTTTTTATTCAATTAGCTACTGCATGTAAGTTATGAAAAAGAACCAGTGAATTCATAGGAAGAAAGAAAAACAGCCTGACTCTCATTGTTTTCTGTTCAAGCTTCTCTGCTAGTTTTTCAGCTCCAACAGAGTTGTGTTAGGTGCTGCTAGTTTTTCAGCTCCAACACAGTTGTGTTAGGTGCTGCTAGTTTTTCAGCTCCAACAGAGTTGTGTTAGGTGCTGCTAGTTTTTCAGCTCCAACACAGTTGTGTTAGGTGCTGCTAGTTTTTCAGCTCCAACACAGTTGTGTTAGGTGCTTTAATGGCTTTTGTCATAGTGTTCACCACTAATAAAAGGTGCTAATAAGCTAGACAATCGAACTGGCTGGCAGATGTCCAAAGTAGGTACCTCAAATCAATTTGACCTTGTTATTCTTTTAAAGAAAGCCAGTAAAGCATAAAATGTAATTTGTTATGATCATACTTTCTTATACTGTCTTACTGGTTTACACCAAGCAAACAGTGTGAAAAAGGCACCAGTCCTCCTTTCCAGAATAAATGACTTAAGTAGCCATACCACACTATGTACATAAACCTCAGTACCTTGCCACTACCAGTTTTTCTTCCTCTATTTTCTATAGGGTTTTTGTTGTCTTTCCTTCAGGATAGAATTGTTTGAAAGATTTTGCCAGTAAAAGAAACTTCATTTAACTAATTTATCATTTAACAAAAATATCCGTTCGGTTGATGAAGTTTTGTATGCAAGTTTGTAACTTCCAGTGTACATCAATACTGCTTCCAATGTTTCTATAAACATTAAATTAAAAAAAACCAACAGTGGGTACAGACGCTACCTCCAGGCCAAACATGTTTCTTGCCAGATTTGTGTTGCCTGCAGTCTATCTTGTTAACCCGCTAACAGTTAATGTGTCATTTTTTGTTTTTCCACCACCAGTAAGCTATCATAATACTATAACTATAAAGGTTTTAGATATTTGTTAGAAAAGATATTGTAGTGTAATTATTATATACTTAATTTTTAAGTAATTTTCTCACTTTGCCTAAATAATAGTTAAGAACATAGAGCTGCCTGACCAACGAGTACATACAATAATAGTTAAGAACATAGAGCTGCCTGACCAACGAGTACATACAATAAAAGTTAAGAACATAGAGCTGCCTGACCAACGAGTACATACAATAATAGTTAAGAACATAGAGCTGCCTGACCAACGAGTACATACAATAATAGTTAAGAACATAGAGCTGCCTGACCAACGAGTATATACAATAATAGTTAAGAACATAGAGCTGCCTGACCAACGAGTACATACTTCATCCCACAATATTTGGAAAAAGAAGACAAATTTCCTTAAAAGATTATTTAATCCATAGCCAGGTGGTTAAAGTGTTTGACTCATTATCTGGGGGTCATGGGTTTGAATCCCTATCAAACCAAACATGCTTGTCCTTTCAGCCATGGGAGCACTATAAAGTGATGGTCAATCTCACTATTCATTGGTAAAAGAGTAGCCCAAGAGTTAGTGGTGGGTGATGGTGACTAGATGGCATCATTAATTTAGCAGTACAAGAGGTAAGGCTAGCATAGATAGCCCTCATATAGCTTTATGTGAAAATTCAAAACAAACAAACAAAACTACATAATAAGAACAAAATGAAAAGTAAATTGGCAAAATTCATTTTGTTCCATAAGACAATTAGACAAACAACTGAATTATTTAATGTTTCACACTATTGCTTTTATTCTTGAACAAATAAATTCAATGTGCAGTCTCTTAAAAATAAGTACTAACACCATTCAAGACATCGAGACTCGCAACTTCTCTGTAGAGTGCTATTAAAAATAGAGTCAAATAATTGGTTACCGACTAATTCATTTTAGATCTAGTGTAACTTGTTTATATGCAAAGGAATTAAAATGAAATGTTCAAATATTTAAAAAAAATGCATGTTAACTTGTTTGAGTTTAGAAATACATTATGTTGATATAGTAATAAGTCGACAAGCAATTACTTCTAAGCATTATAGTGTGATTTATTTTGGGAGGAAATACTACATGTTTCAACAGTGCATTGGTTTGTCAAAACATGAAATATTTCTCTCAGAAAATAAATTGCATCATTATACTTAAAGTTTTGCTTACCGACTTGCTATATAAATTCCACAGGGGACCTGTTTGTCCATCTAGGTTGCTCATCCACTAAATTAAATTATTAAAAAAACAACTTAAAGCCAGCCCTAATTATTTAAATGTTTGTCAAGTTGCCTTTACTGCTTCTATCACATCTGAAGGCAATCTGTTCTAAAAGCTTACTACCCTATTAGAAAAAAATATCTTTGATGCCAAATTTGTATGTGTTCCTTTATCTTACCATTTTTGCTATTAAGTACAAATATAGATAATGCATCAATGCCGTCAATTCCCTTAACAATGTTAAAATCTCTTTCAGATCACCTCTAACTTTTCTTTTTTCAAGAGAAAACAATTTCAGAAATTTTTACTTATTGTCACATGACAATATTCCTCTTTGAGGTATCACCCTGATGGCTCTTTTATGAACATCTTTCAATAACTTAGTGCTCTCCTTTAGGTCAAAGTTCAAAACTGAACACAGTACACTATATGTAGAATAACAAGTGGCTTCACAATGAAATCATAACCTGTTTTGACTTGCATTCGATATTTCTATAGAAACAATCTAAATTCTTACTTGCTCTCTGCCACAGCAACAACACACTGCTCCAAAAGTTACAGCTTTAGAAACTGACCAACCAGGATGCTCCAAAAGTTGCAGCTTCAGAAACTGACCAACCAGGATGCCAGTTCCTTTTTTTCAATAGCACTGTTAAGGTCATCCCATCATAATTATACTTATGATTCAAATTATGATAATGCACATGCATTACCTTTTATTTATTATAATTAATAAGCCCATAATAATAACCATTTATTTGCCCAGCTCATTAAATTAAATAAATCTTTTTGTAACATATCAGTATCTGTCTTATTAACAACAACCATGACCTTATAGTATTGCCATTCATAAACCTATTCCAATGATGTAACTCAAAAAGAGCAGAGTTCGTTTCACTGAGACCCATAATACTCCACTTGTAGCAGTAATTCAACTTGAACTCCATTTACAATAACCTCTTCTTTTCTCTATTTAACCATTTTTCTATCCAGCAATCCAACTTTTCCCAAACATCGTCTTATCTGAATCACTATGTAACAAGCCTTTTAGATGGCACCTTGTCAAATGGTTTTTGAGAATTCAGATACACCAAATCCTACATCCTTACCATAATCTACAGAAGCAGTACCCTCTTCAAAAATGTCAAAAGATTGTTAGTAGGCCTATTGATTTTGAATTAAGTAAAACCAAGATGCAAGCACTGAGACATGAAAGTAATTGTAATGCATACAATTTTCAGAGATCAAGTAGACAATAAATATTTGCAATCAGAAATGAAAATAATAATGTGTAACCAAACAAATCTTGGCTTATGTGTATAATTAATACAGAAGGTTAATTTGTTCCTAAGTATATTAACTAATTTTAAATTATCATGATGTATTGTAAATTGCACACATGAAGCCTTGTGTTCATCTGATTTAGTTAAATAATAAACATTTGAAATAAAGTCAAACCATTAAACCTGTCAAAATAATTATATTTGTTTTGTGTGCAGCTTGCTAATAAAGTGATCTAATAAATTATTATTATTATATGCCCAAGCAGTTTTGATTCATAAGCAGTAACTGATAAAGTGTACCATATTTACCTCACAAGGCAGACTGAATTTGTTATTCAAAATGCAAATAATTTGTGAAATACATGGGTTGAGTTAGTTATATTAAACTTGTTTGCAAATCAACAAGTCACATGACAACCATAGCTGACATAAACTGAAATGGAATGTATCTGAAGCACATTTTGATATTTTTTGTTGTTTTGTGGGTAGTGTGGGACCACCAAAAATTGATCACTTTTTGGAAGGGTACATAACAGTCCTTTGTGATGCAAAATATTCATACATTCATAGCCTATAATCATAAAAATGTGTTAAGATCAAGAATTTAGAATTTCTAAGGCAGAAAAATCTCTTGCACCCAAATACATAGGAAAACAAAAGAATATGGATCAATTTGGTGCACAAGTTTTGCTAAGAAAGGGACCTCGAAAAAGAACTGTCATAACTGTGGTAAGCAAAATGTAGCATCTTTATCTTTACTAGGGGAGAATGAACAAACACAAATGTCAGTTACAAAATAGATTCACATGTCCCAAACAACAATATACAACTTAATTAAGAAGGATCTCGCATTTATACAAGTGTTTCAATGGCACATACATACAAACATAACATACCTCAATCATCTGAAAACTGAAAAAAGCATTATTTCACGTGAAACATCCTAGTCAAGTTACAAAATGATAGCACCTAGGTATTTATTTGCAATCAGGCAATTAAAGTGGGTGCTGAGAAACGATCATCTTTGGACATCAGATGAACTATGGAAAGCATGAAGGGAGGAGTAAGTAGTCTTGCAATGAAAACTACACTACAGGACTGTTGTCAAGATCTGTGACCATCAGATAGAGCATGACCAAACATGACAACATGGACTGTAATAATATAATAGAAATTCTTGTATAATTTAGTCATATTCTATATAACATTAGGTTCCTCAGTTTAACTCTGAATTATGTCATCTGATGTAACATAATGTACATGAGGTTGTTAGTTGTTGCAGGTATTTAAGTTATATGTGTATGTATATATATATATATATATATATATATATTTAGAGAGAGAGAGATTATATTAATTCCTAAAATTATCTTTGGTCAATAATGTAAAATGAAACACAGAATCTTTTCTTCACTAGGAAAAAAGTAGTGTTTCTCAGTGACAAAGCAAGGAATAAGAAATTGTAATTATTTTTGGAGGTGCTGCATAGACCATTACAAAGTCCAAATTCTACTATATCCAGATATTCAAACCATATGATAGTAACATATTTCAAATGGTTACACATCAAGAACTACTTTCATTACCTATGAGGTTTCTTCAGATGATGTGGCCAGTTATAATTCAGTCCATTTTTGTGTGTAATTATTGTATCATGTGTTACATTCTTCTTGCAAGTTTCACCAAAATCAGATATGTCAAATCTGATTCCTACCACTAAGGAACTCCTGGTTGAAGAAAAGATCTTGTGTTAAATATATTTAAATATTGATTCAGAAGAGCTATTGGTAAAAAGTTGTGTGTTTTTTTTGTTGTTGTTTTTTTCAGGTGAAAGTGATAAAATTTTCATACATGTGGACAATAAATAACTTTAGTTTTTGTAGAGAAGAAATGGGAGAGGTTCTAAAAAGTTCCACATTTTCTGCTGGAGCAAATGACAAACTTAGATGGTAAGTTTTTACAAAATTACTATGACACTTTTCCTGCAATTAATGTGTACAAAATGAGTTAAGTTGCACTTTTTCATATTTCTGAAGTTACTTTTGAAACATTGGGAACAACCATTCGAAACTGTGTTTTTTCTAGTTTTATTTAATATTCTCAAATTTATATAAGTGTAAAGGTAACTTCTCATTGCATACAAAAACTAATAGTCAGAGATCACTGGAAATACTCTGATTTTTGTACCTCTTTTTCATTAAATATCCGGAACTTTCCAAATGCATGCTTAGTACATAGTACTCCATTAAAACCACGTGTTTTATAATATTAGAAGAAAAAGCTTGGACAATTTCAAGACTATGTAACATGTATATCAACAGATTTTAAAAAATAAAAACGTTGCTAAATTCAGACAAGTACATAATTCAACTTTTGCTGTTTGACTTTTGATCACTATGATTAATCACACATATTTTAAAATGCATACAAAGATAAAAACATACGTGCCCACACAAACATGTTTGCGTATATATACAGCTTTTACAATTTTCAAAAAAAGAAGTAAACATAGGGATGGCTAATATCAGTTCTCAAAAATGATGCAAGTAACACATTGGATATGGCATTTGCATCAACTCTATATAATAGCACAAGCAAACAATATAATAGAAAGTTAACATTCGAAAATAACAATCTCAATTGTGATTGAATAGTTGCATGCTGGTTCATGTCTGTGGTATTATGTAAGGATGATGCAAATTTCATCCCTTCTGTCTTGTTTGCATCGTTTTTGAAGAAATATCAGCCATCCCTACATTTACTTCCTTTTTTAAATTTTTTTTCTTGTTTTAGTGCAGTGTTTTAACAAATATGGCAAGGTTATATTTCTAACAAGGTTTAAAGTAAAGTGAGGTTCCAACTGTAATATTTTTTTAATGTATTATTGGCTTGTAATTCCTATTTCATCTGTATTTAAGGTTTTTTAATGGAACACCAACTTTCTGTAAGAACTGCAAAGTATAGTGATAACACCATTACACTAGGATCCTGATTTCTTGGTTATTACTAGTTGTTAATAATAAAAGAGGATACTCCCTTTCAAACTGTTACTTCAGTGTTACATCTTTGTTTTGGTTTTGAGTTATCACATAACAAGAAAGCAGATCAAAAACTTCATACATTTCACTGTAATATTTACAGACACTCTCAGGACTTGTAACTCGGTTATTACACAGATATTGTTATAAAAGAAAATACTGTACAGTATTGTAAAGTTCTGATGGCCTATTGATGAGATATTTAAAATACATCAATGAACAATCCGAGCGACCCCTACATAGGCAGTGCTACTGCTTACCTGATATGTATATTTACTTACAGAAATAGGAGTTTTATTATAACTAATACCTACAATGTGTTGGATTATTTGTAGGTGCCTAAGAGTCAATCCCAAAGGTCTCGATGAAGAAAGTAAAGATTACCTATCACTCTACTTGTTACTAGTCTCATGCAATAAAAGTGAAGTCAGGGCAAAGTTCAAGTTTTCTATTCTTAATTCAAAACGAGAAGAAACAAAAGCAATGGGTGAGTATATGAACCTTTAGTGTTGTTTTAACTAACAGTGTCATTAGCTACTTGGAAAAGCTTTCTAATAATTTTTTGAACAATATTATTTTAATTCAACTGCAATCACATCACAAACTGTGTACATTTATAGATTACTGTCTACACTGGTTTTGGTGACTTTGTGTATTAATAATGATCTTGGTGTAAATCATTGAACAACAACACAGGCCAGCTCTCATCCAGATGTAGTCAATAATGACTATTTTTCCACAAAGTAATTTTATTTTTGCTTTAAAGCTCATGCATTGCTTTCTTTGTTAAACATTTTTCAGGATTCACTGCATCACTACTGGCTATACATTAATTTGTTTGTTCATTATATTATTATCCTCTAAAATTATCTTTGCAATCCATTTTCCAGAGAGCCAACGTGCATACAGGTTTATTCAGGGTAAAGACTGGGGCTTCAAAAAATTCATACGCCGGGACTTTTTATTAGATGAAGCTAATGGTTTGTTGCCAGATGACAAACTCACATTATATTGTGAGGTAAGTTGTGGATATGTGCTTCTTATTATTATAATTATTATCTTAAATTTCTGGAGTATTTAGAAAATTCAAATAATAGAGGAAATAATTTTTTTTTAATGTTTAGTTTCAATTTCTATGTATTTTATATATGTCTTTATAACATTCCCTTTTTAAAACTAGAAAGCTTCACTTCAGCACACAACCAATCACAGTGAATTTAACCAGCTTTTCATGCTGTACACTTTGTACAGCCAGATGGTTGGGGCAATCTGTGGCTCTTCAGGCTGCATGCTCACTGCTTCAGCTGTGAGGACATTATAATGTCATAGTTAATCCCACTTCATTGGTAAATGAGTAGCTCAAGAGTTGGCAGTTGGTGGTAAAAATTAGCTGCCTTCCCACTAGTCTATATTAGGGGCAGCTTGTGCTGATAGCTCTTGTGTAGTTTTGCGCAAACTTTTTCTACTTTTTCATATTTCACAAAACATGCAATGAATTAAAACCTAAGCCATTTGGACTTCCTCTAACATGTACTAAAATTAGAAAAATAAATTACAATGTTAATGTTGTTTGAAGCAAAAATGTGTGTTGGAAATGTGACAGTTTGTGTGAAGGTAAAAGTAAAGTATTTTGAAACTTGTGCAATCAAATTTCTGAATGTGTTTTTGTTTTAAAAAAGACTAAATGTTATTTAATAATGACAGGTGAGTGTGGTGGCTGACTCTATAAACATCTCAGGACAAAACAATGCTACACAATTTAAGGTTCCAGAGTGCCGATTATCGGATGACCTAGGATTATTATTTGAAAGTCAAAAATTTAGTGATGTTATCCTAAGTGTAAATGGAAGAGAGTTTTATGGACACAAAGCTATATTAGGTGGTAAGTTTATGTTGTTGTTTTTTACATTCATTTTAGTAGCAAGCAAAGACCAGTGTTAAAATAGTCATTTCTGTATCTCAGAACAGCTGGTATGGGTATTAACACTTTTATTGATAGGCAGAGAACAACGTTTCGACCTTTTTAGGTCATCTTCAGGTTAACAGAGTGTTTGCTACTGACAGAGATGAGAGCATAAATGGATACAAAATTGTACTTCTTATTCCATATTTATGTAACCTCATCTGATGACATTAAAAAAAAAAAACATAAAACACCAAAATAACTTTTGTCTTTTTTGTTGTTGATAATTTGAATATTCATAATTAACAATGTAGAGAACTTTAAAGATGCCCCCACCAATACTTCAGCTATAATTTTAAAGGCCTCACAATATTAATAAAGTTTGAATACTGCACTGGATAGCTCACACATTGTGTGCATCTTTGTATGAAATAACAGACAAACTTAAATATAGTAAGGTTTTACAAACATTAATTAAGAGACATTTTCAGTAAAGTTTTTACTTTGTGTAATAACTTTGTTACAAGTACTCGGTCACAATTCAAAGTAACTTAACTCAAATTTGACAGAAAGGTACAGACTTTAAAATCTTGAAGTAGCACAAGCAATTTCATTTGAAGATATGTATTTCTTACTGTTTGTTTTTTACAGTAAATTTAACTTCTACTGATGAAAAATCAGACAAATTGAAGGAAAATATTGTAACAAAATAAGATTCACTATCTTTTTAACCTTCTGTATGAAATATCACTGTTGTTAAATCACTTCTTTTACCATTTTGATTTCTACTGTATTTGTTTCCCAAACTAGTATTACTTCATTCAGAATCAGTGGTTCTCAAACTTTCTCACAGTGAGTTTCCTTAAGTTAATGAAAAACACGTCTCACCATAACCTACAGTTTGAGAGATTACAACCATACTGTGTGAATTTGAAATGTTACATTTTCTATGATGTGCCAATTGGCACGTTATTTAAAAACTCTTTGTAATATTTTACTGTCTCTCTTTTTTTTTAAGGGTTTCTTGAATTTTTTTGTGTCAAATCACCAAACAATTTGTTAATAAAATTGACATGGCATCGTGCCTCCCGAGGGAGGGACACCACATAATTTCAGAGCTTCTCTACTATATTAATTAGATTTAAAGGGAGGGAAAGACAAATTTAAAGTTTTTTGACAAACTTTTAAAAAAAACAAAATGTAAGTTGAATATACTTCATACACTATAAGTCAAAACACTTAGAAAGAGCTGTAAAAAGTGTTTATCACACCACAATACCTTAAACAAAAAATATGTTTGTAGCTTGTTTACCAGTTTTAGGTTAGAATGGAATTTATTTTGTAATTTGAAATACTTCCAAAAAACAAAATTGTTAAGCCTAATCTGAAATAAAAAGAGTATCTGAATTAAATAGTAAAGTATACTTGCACGTGGACTGGTATTTAAAAGCACAAACAATCAACCCACTACTAAATCAATAAACAAGATTAAAATTAGAAATACACTTTATTGTATACTTGGATATTGTTTTGTTTTAAATATTGTTAATCATAAGAACATTTTGACTAACTGGTGTAAAAACATCATAGTTTGTTTGAGGAAGTTTGATACAAGAACCAGTGAAAAAAAAGCTCAGATAGCCATTGTATGAAACAATAAACAAACTTTATTGTTTGCATTATAGACAGTAGCAACTAGAAAGTAATGTTGTAGTATTGAAAAGTTTTCTTGATTTATCATGTAATTACAGTAGTTTGGATTGTAATTGGTTAGTAAACGAAAGCTGGAACTTGGTAGAATTATTGTATCTCTAATTAAGAATAAAATTTCCCTCAGCACGATCTCTGGTCTTTGCTGCTATGTTTGAGCATGAAATGGAAGAAAAAAAACAGGTGAGAAAATATCCACTTTTCATATTTGTCACTTGTGGTATTTATGGTGAGAAATCACTGTTCTTCTCCATCCTATACCTTCATTTAAAAATTACATGAATTTTTTCATTCACTTTCTTTGTTTTCTACAAATCCATTAAGTTTCATTGCAAGTGTGTCACATCATACCTGAGAAAACTTCAGTGTTTCAAAATAGTCACCTTATTGTGATCAGTATATAAGTTTTCATGTTGTTACAGTTAACAATTTTTTCTAGAAGTGGAGTAATACTTTTGTTTGATTTTAAAGAAAATCACATAAAAAGTTACACTTGTGACACCTTGTATATAGGTTTACGTTCTACTCTTATGGACTGAATTTAATATACTGATAGCGATGAATTGTTTGATACAAATGAAAGCTAGTTAATACATGCTTGGTTGTTCGATTTTGATCCCTTTACAATATTAAAATATATTTCATTATTGTTTAGTTTATTTTTTAACTATTCATGAATAGTGTTATACCAACATACAAGTGACATAAGTCACTTTGTCAGTCACTGAAAGTTTACTTAAACCTTCCAAAAATTAGAATGTTAATCTGCCGTAAGGTATCTTTACTTTAACCGGATTAAAATTTTTAATTTAATTTAAATTTTTTCCACTAAACCTTCCCAAAATATGCTTTCAATCATTGAGTTCCTTTTTATTCAATTAGACTTAAATTACTTGTTTAAAATACTTTTTATGTTTTGTAGTATGTCACTAAAACACTAGTTTTACTGTAAGAAATATTTCAAACAGTGTTTTTTAGTGTCGATGTCATGGTTTATAATAGTCTTCCAATGTATATTTGAGAATATGTTACTTCTGTGAGATTGCCTAGAACAGTGGCTCTGAAAATTTCCTGACTTGTATCCCACCCAAGTGCTCAGTTAGAAGTGGGTTGGAGATACTGTTCTAACAGATTTTTAGAAAGTCTGATACTGTTTGGTTGGACAAACCAAATTGAATTATGTTATATTGCTATTATATATGTGATCTTGCAGTCACATCACAACAGACAATATTTGGTGCTTTTTAAATAATTCTAAATTTAATTATTTGCATTTTACTTACCATTTATTGAAAGACCAATAAAAATTATTGCAATTTTCAATTTGTTATGACAATTGTATATTTTAGTACACAAACAAAAACCCATAATTTAGTTGTCACACAAAGTAAATAGTTTAGTTATCAAACCATGGTTCAAAATGTATTAATTATAGGAATGTTCAATCCATAGGTGTAGTACAAAGGATAAAATATTTACTCACCTAAGTCAAAAAGAAGTATTCTGTTTTGTGTGTACTAAATACCACATTTATTCTTCAAATAACTATTAAATGTTTAAATAACATATTTTCTTACTCCTAACACTCACTCATTAATTTCTTTTTAACATTTATTGTACTTAACTAAGTAGAAAAAAATGTTAAACAAGTTGTTATGTATTGATAATAAATCATTATATATAGCACTGCTTCAGACTTTTCAATATGAAGAAACGTATCCCATGATTTCATGTTAATGCTTTCGATATAAAATATTGTGATAGATTAGAATTCCAGTACATAATAAACAACATAAACAAAACTTTCTCTTGAAAGCTGTTAAAAAAAAAGGGATTTCTGAAACTCCCATATTGGAGAACCCAATATTAGATATATAGAGTGATTCGATAGTTCCAAGTGTAGGTCATTCACATTCATAAATTATCATAATTTTATAACTTACATAAAAACTTGTGAAAAAACATAAATGGGGTGATATCAAACTAACACATTTCTCCTCAAAATGATAGTTTCAGAGACAGCATTTGATTCACCTTAATATCATGACATTATGTTAGATTACATATGGCCTTTTATGAGCCAAAACACCCCATTTCAACAGGTTTTTAGACATTGACCCTTACTTCACAACCAGGCAGAATCATACGTTTTGACATGTCTAGTATATACCTTATCTGTAGGAAAAGAAAATTTTCTCATGAAACTTATTTTTATAAAGAAGAAATGATTTAACTTTGAACATTACCACTAACATGATGGTAACTTAATGTAAATGTTTTGAATATATTTTTGGATGCTATATAAGGAATTTTTGTAACAACAAATATTGATTATTGCATTTCTTACTAAATTTATTAAGGTGAAATAGATGTACAACTCAAAATAACTTGTGCTTATTATATTCATAATGATTGAAAATTGAAACACACAAACAATATTTGAAAGTAAGAATTTTCAAAAAAAAAAAAAATTCAATACACTTCCACAATTTTGATTGATGCCATGTTTAAACATTAGTTTATTTTCTTGAGAAATTCCTAAAGAGTTTTTACACTTATCACATGTTTAATAAGATGATTATATGAAATCATTTTAGCATTTATTTTCATTGTAGCTATAAAGTAACATCTGTTTGAACATTTTGATTTTTTACAGTATTATTTCTGGAAAAAGAAATCAATAATTGTAAAACATTAATAAAATTCCCAAATTTTCTATAATTTTTTAACCTATGGTTTTGAGCATTAAAACTTGTTTTTAACACAAACATCATACAGTATTTCACATAAAAACGTCTAAATAAGACAAGTTGAGGAGAAGTTAAAGTGTGGGGAACAAAAGCTAAGAGAACCCAGGAGAACAATGATAGACAAAACAAAACAGTATTTGAGTTTTAGAGGTCAATTTGGGATACTTCAGACGTTTTCATGTATGAATCTTTATCCTTTTTTTCACACATTCTTTAATGGATGAAATGTTCTTTCGTTTTGTTTTTCTTGACCTCCATTGATCTTATATTAGTATCAAACCATTCCATTGTCTTCCCTATAATTCAGTGAGATAATACTTGATTACTGACATTAATGTTAACTCTTATTCATTCCATCTTCTGGAAGGATGGTATATCTAATTTAAAGGCTAAGACCTTCTTTTTTCAAATGTATTTTTATTATAATTTAAGAAAATGAGACGTAAAGTAACAGATAATTAAATTTGTTTTGTGTGTGTGAGTAATAAATTTGAATGGTATGCTTTTCTTCTTCAGAATCGAGTATACATAACGGATATGGATCACGAGGTGCTTCGAGAAATGCTGAGGTTTATTTATACAGGGAAGTCTCCAAGTTTAGAAAAAATGGCTGACGACCTTCTAGCTGCAGCTGATAAGGTAAACAGAAGTGTTTGAATATTTTATTTTCAAAGGTATGGGTGCAACTATAAATTTAAAAGTATATTAATATTTATTTTAGACATCAAATATACCATTTGTTTTTAAACTTTGCATTTTTCCTGTTGCAACTGGAAAATATCATTGACAGCACTTACACAATTGTTTTGATGAACTCTGAGGAAGGAGTTGTAAAAATATATATAATTCAAGAGAACTTATGTAAACCTAGTATAAAATTCCAATCCCGATTTATTTTTAAGACAAATATTGTTAATTATATTAAGTCCCACAGCTTCATTGTTGTATAAGAAGCCATGCTTAAAGAATTGAAAGTTTCATAATGCTGTTACTTTATGTACCAGAGGATAGTTAAAAAAACATTTTTATATTTTTGGCTTCTTCACAGTACGCCATAGAACGACTTAAAGTCATGTGTGAAGAGGCCTTATCGACCAATCTATCTGTGGAAACTGCAGCTGATGTCCTCATTCTTGCAGACATGCATAGTGCTGACCAGCTAAAGGCACATTCTATTGATTTCATAAACACGTAGGTCATTTTACCTCTGATGATAAACTATTTCAGTTTTATCATCATCAGAACTTTGACATTTGTTTTAGGTATTAAATATAACAATTACAGTTCATTAAAAAAGTCAAGCTTTATAGGTAGTTAGGATAGGTAATGAAACTTAAGTAACTTTGGAATTAAAATACAAAATTTGTAAAATTAATTTATCTGAAGAGACAGAGTGAATTATGGACTATTTGAAGTACCAAATGATGTGGACAAGAGAGTCAGTAGGCAATAACATTTCAGGTAACTTTTGTAACACATTTTCAGAGTTACGAGTGTTACCCAAAATGTCCTCGTTTGCCAAACTCTCATCCAGAATGTTCAGTGCTTCAAAATATGTTGGAGTCTATAATGTACCATCTCTCATCTTAAGTAAATTCTGTTTAGGAGCATAAACAGTTGGTGGCAACATTAAGTGAAACTTTGTGTCCAATTTGTATATTCAAGTAAATCTTGTTTGGTGTATTCTGTAAGTTTACAAAAAGAACAGAAGACAACCCACACTTGGTCATTCTTCTGTATACTTTTCCGCTTTCGTTCAAAACTATTATTGTTAGTTATTTATTAGATTCATTAATGTGCTCAGAAAAACGGTCTGATAATTAGTACTAATTACATTGTAAGTTAGCACTGTTTAGTTTACGTGAACAAGTGTGGGAAAACACGTGGTGAGTCATTTCAACATCTTTAAAAAGTCCTATTTATCATAGTACAGTGGAATTTAATGTGTTACAAGAAATCCTATAACCAGTTGTTTGCTTTAGTCAAGAATGTTTATTGTAAATATTTTGTTTGAACATGATGAGATTTGCGAGGTTCATACAACAGAGAACTGGATGAAGGTCTTTATTACATGAAAGTACAGATTGTTTCCATTTTAAAGAAAGGTATTAATAGTTAAGGAGAAAAAACAGCAAGTTGATTATAATTTGTTTTTAACATTGTTTTCTCTTTGTAAAATATTGAGTTTTCATCCCATCACTGTTTTAAAGTTTCAGAAACTCTATCAGAATAAGAAGACATTAAGTCTTTTTTGTTAGTATTAACTAAGTAATAATTTTTCAAGAGTGAATTTGCATTTTATCAGCTTGAGCTAAAACCCTTGCTGCAAAGAGTATTATAGATTTTATGTAATGTATTGCTATATCTAAAGTTATTCACGTCTCATAACACTTAAAAACATTATTGAACTGTGTTTGAGTGAACTGATTCTAATTCGTACTCTCGTAGCCATGCAACAGATGTCATGGAAACTGCTGGATTCAAGAGTATGGTTCACAGACAACCACATTTAATAGCAGAGGCCTTCCGTGCTCTTGCAACACAACAAGTCCCACCTATAGGACCTCCAAGAAAAAGAATAAAACAGTCATAAGATACCATATACCTCTTGAATATTTGTTAATTAGAACATCATGTGTTGTTATCAGTTGCACAGTATGACTTAAATAAATTATTTACAAAATTACACTGAAAGTCACCATCTCAAACGGTAACATTGTGTCTTCATGTGAAGACAATAGTCACTGGACGTGGTCCATTTACTGAAGCTTTATGGATGTAACTTTTGTATGTTAGAAGTATGGTTTATTTCAGATCTCCAAACTGTACGATCATTCCAGAAAATTGTTTTAGTTACTTCATGTAAAAAATACCTTACATTGATCTATCTCATGATTAATGTGTGCAATATGCGATTTAATAGGTAGCAACTTCCTGTCTGGCTTCAAGTGTATTAAAGCCTGAGGTTCTAGATACTGAGTAATTAATCAATCAGTTAAAAGAGGAAAAGATATTATTGTTGCAAGTAGTCTCTTATGACAGCCTTTTATTTAGGCAACTTGTTGTATTTTGATTTGTGTTTTTGTGATATTTTTGAATGCATAGTTTTAAACTCGTCAGCTGCTTTCCAGTAGTAGCTACCAGTACAAGCTTAGAACGTAAAATGAAATTTAAGATAAAGGAACTTTAGCAAGAAAATGTCTTGTTATTAATTTTAAGTTACAAGCACAGAAAAGAAATACGTACAATTTTTGTGTTTTATGTCACTGTTTTTTTTTATATTCAACAATGCCTGTCAGGGTGAAAAATCTTCTTTGTTATTATCTAATTGGAATATTTTAAAAATCTTTGTCATTGAAGACTGAAACTCTGGATTTAGTGCTAAAAATTTAAAATGTTGTAAAAGGAAATTAATATCAAAGTTCAAGAAATGTTCTTAGAAATTATGCATGTGTGTGGCTTATTTGTTTAAACAAATGAATGTTATGAACTCAAATTTAATTTAAGGTGAATTACTAAACTAGATTAAAATATTTCTTTTCTTTCTTCGTTCTACAGACATTAGACTTTATAAAAAAAAAAATGTTTGTACTAATATAAAACATGTAGATGAAATTAATACCTTGTAAGTGACAAAATTACCTCTGAATGTAATGTAAAATGAATTAAGAACAGTAACTCTGAAACTATATTAACAGCAAGGTTTCATTAAATCGAAGAAGTGTATAAACTAATATATATGTTTTAATGGATGTTTTCTGTATGAATTCAGTGTATTTGAACATTTTTAGTCATTTACAATATACATACATAAATTATTAGTGTAAAAAAAATTAATTTGTTAAATAGACCATTGATATCCTTTGTGTTTTTTACTATAAAAATGATTTCATTTGTAAAATTTTTCGATCTATAGGAACAATGCAAAAACCAAGTTCTGCAGAATAAGAAATGAAACTCAGAACCATATAATAACAAAAAACAGAAGAATAACCTCTAATTTTGTACTGATAAATGGCTTGATGTATTGTCAAAGTAGCAATTTTTGTCAGATATTTGAAAACATCCTATTATCAATAGGAATTGTCCATATTTTTTTAATTCCAACCAGTATACAGTCTTTGTGCACGTGCCGAAAACTGTATTTTTGGTTAATATATCTCTGAGAAAGGCTCTTTAACAGCTCATGAAGGTTAGAGTTATTTCTTAAATGTTTAAATACATAGAAAACAAGTGTTGAGGGTATTAAATACATAGTATTTTGTAGTACTGCTTTATTGTTAAAACTGTAGTTGTTTTTTTCCATTTCCAATATAATGTTTGATTCTTACAAAATCTTCTTACAAGTGGAACAACAAACTAGACTCTCACGTGTTAAAACTTTAATTCAAATGAAGTTCAGAACAACTAAAGACGACCTAAGAAGGTTCAAACGTTGTTCTGTACTTTAACATTCGTATCAGCTGTCTTGAGAGTATAGTTTAACTTCAAATGGACTTCTCAAATAATGTAAGAACTTGCGTGGATTTTCACATACCATATTCTGTATCTCGACTTGTAAGAAATAGTGCCTCAACTTGTTTTTGTGAAATTTATTTGCCAGTATCTGAAGATATTTTTCCAGTGTAAAAAACGTTTTTTGTAAATTTAAAAGAAAAATTAAGTGTCCTCATTATCCTGTAATTTTAAAGTCTTCTTCTTACAATTAATCATTGACACACAAATCTCAAAGCTTTAAAATAATTTGTCTCACCATCAAGTGCCCACCTATTTTCTATATTTTCAGAAATTTCATGTTGTTTATACTAAACATGGTACAAAAAATCATCCATCGTTTATTGTTACATGTAATTATCATGGATGCAGTTTTTTAAAGTAATATGCGTAATAGTTCAAACTTGTAAATAAGAATAAAAGTCATGTGATATCATAATAAAAGGATTTTCTGTTGCTAATTTTGAAAGCTCTACATGTGTGTACATTACTAGTACTGAAAAGTTAATTTTGATTTTATTGTGCTTTTGTTTAGTTCTTTTTATTATTATTATTATTCTGGTGCTGTAAAATAAATTTCATCTTTCAAGTCTGTAAAAATAAAGAAACCAAGGACATTCATTGAGCCAAGAAAGAGAAGCATCGAGTCTCTGAGTGAAAACTAGTCCTACAAAATGATCACAGTAGCCCACTTGGGGAACACAAATATACAAGGTTAAACTTAAACCTGGTTTGATCAAATCACCTAAAATAAAATCTTCATTATTGGAAATAGAAAATGTTCTTATCTCACATGCATAATTCTTAACATTCACAGTTTCTATGAAGGAATATGCAGCTCACCTGTCAAAACATTGACATGTAAAGCATAAACAATTCATGTATATTGAGTGAAAAATATTTTTCAAAAATGCTTAGATTAACAAGGTGTACTGCAGTGGTAAACATACGTGTTTGTTTTTAAGTATCAATGAATACATGCATTTCACAATCAGTATAAAATCAAATAAAACAATTTAGTGTGTTCTGCTAAGTTTATTTGCACAGGTTTGTGTTAATATGCATCATCACTGAAGATAAACTGTCATTTTGAAATTAATGTTTGTGTGTCTGTGATTCAAAATAGATACTCTTTAGTTGCATGGTTAATACGCATATTATCCACTAATTTAGAAAACATCAAGGCCATTAGAAGTAGACCTGACTTACGCCCAAGGTTTACAATGTTTTCAGGGTAGCTTGATTTTATGGCTGCTTTGGGAAATTTTCAGAAGTCAATCGTTGTTTTGAAAAGAACATGACTGATGAATATTTAGGATTCCTTTAGAGATGATATCATGATGAGTTATCATCAAGTGTGAATCAGGTTGACATCACAATGGCTGGCTGATTTTAGATCAATTTGTAAACGGTTGAAGCTACCTCTGAGCACGTACCACATGGACATCATGGTACTGATGGCTGATCTTTCACAGAAATCTGTAAAGTGTTCCCACTTTATCATCAAGTGTGAACCAAGTTAACATCATGGTACTGCTTGCCAATTTTTCATATCAGTCGCTATAGCATCCAAGTTACAATCAAACACAAAACAAGTTAACATCATTATATTCCTTGGTAACGTATCCATCTGAGAGTGTTGAGGTTCTGAAAATAAGATTGAAAAATAAATTAACCAAACAAAAAAATACCAATATTTCAAAGAAATTACACATGGGCCCAACAATTCGATTATCTCGCAGGTTGGGTTCCTGATGACAGGCTATATATTTATGTAGATGTTAAACTTAATCATAAATGTCATTCACTTAAGGAGGACGAGAGAACTACAGCTTACACTTAAATCATGGATTTATCACCTACTCTATATGTTACAAAGGAATCACTGTTGCAGCATCTAGCAATTACGAAAAGGATCAAAACATTTTTTTCCCGATTTTAAGGTAGGTGGGTGTAAAAAATACTAAACTGTAACTTTTTGGCTTTATCCAAAGCTGGATACTTCTCTAAAAGAAAAATTCATATTAATGGTAGATTCTATCTCGCAGGAGAATAACATACAGGTATATAATGTTCAACAAGTAATGTTGGAGAAAACAGAAGTACGTCTCGAATGCAATGCTCTAAATTTTTGCTGTATTTTGAAGACTCGTTTTTTTTTAACCAGCATTAAAACCGGCACTTAACACTTTTCACAGCAACACATTTGTGTTACCACTCGTAATTATCCAGAATTATGAAAAATAAAAAAACCGTATTAATTACTTCTTCCTTCTGGTTTAAGATATTTCTTTCACGCCCTATTTTACTGAAAGTTTCAAACTATATTATAAAACTTACCTTTATTTTGATGTCTAACCCCAGAACTTCCCAACTGTCGAGCTGCAAAAATACTGAGCAAAGGATTGGGTGACAATTTTTGAAATCGTTACAAAATTCCCAAAGTATAATGTAAACCACATAATACGTTGCGAAATGTCAACTATAAATTAATGGAAATTCTGAGAAATTGGCGCGAAGTTTACTGCTCAATTGTTGATGTATTTTCTTTACCGAAAACGGAACGCCGGAAGATGGGTAGAAGTTTATTTAGCATGAAAGCACCAGGATTAGAAACTGCGCGCCACAGCACGCACCACGTGACACCCGTTGTCACACGCATGAACCACGCACAAAATCCGTAAAACAACATTGTCTGCGTGTGAATCATACTTTTCTACTTTAGGCCACGGGAAATTTCTTAGGGTTAAGGGTGGGCCGTGTTCAGGCCTGTCAAGTGTCACGCTCTGATATATAAATCTCACGCGTTGGACGTGACGTATGTCAAAATTATTTATCATTAATTACAAAATCGAGTTGATTTCTTTCGTACGCCACAGTTTTGCTAAGTTTACTTATTTCCATAAACCTAAGGCCATTTTCGCTGTTCAATTATCAATACGCAACCAATGACAGTCTAGTTTTCATGTTGAAATTTCAATATGTCTGAGTGAAGTATAAACTTTGTTGCCATTTGCTAAAAAGTTAAAGTAATGGGTACTGCAAAGTATAGAAGCAAATTGGATTGTTAAGAAATTCTACAGAGGTTTGTAAAGAATTATGTAATAAAATTCTCTGAAAATAGTTTGGTTTGTTTTGAATTTCGCGCAAAGCCACATGAGGGCTATCTGCGCTAGCCGCCCTTAATTTAGCTTTGTAAGACTAGAAGGAAGGCAGACAGTTATCACCGCCAACTTTTGGGTTACTCTTTTACCAACGAATAGTGGGATTGAGTGTAACCATATAACGCCCCTACGGCTGAAAGGGCAAGAACGTTTGGTGTAAAGGGGATTCAAAACTGCGACTCTCGGATTACGAGTCGAGTGCCTTAACCACCTGACCTTTGCTGGGCCTGAAAATATTGTATAAAAAGTCTTAAAATTGCTCAGAATACCCGATTTTGCTTATTAATCTTTCAAAATTACTTCCGATTTCCCCCTATACCACACATTTGTTTACAGTTTAATTTCTCGCGTCTGCTTGTCAACACAGAAATCAGTGTGTGTAATCAAAAAGATTGGAAAATGTTGCCCTAACCAATGCACACTATAGGATGGTGAATACAATCCCAGTTCATAATCTGAGAAGAAAATTTGACCACTTATAATTAATGGAATAATTAACGCTGATACAACGATTTGTAGAAGCAAATTGCAAAGTTTATATTCATTCGTCTGATGGTTACTATGGTATACAAACAAGTAAACGTTATTTTCTCCTAATGTTGACTTCTGTCTTGTAAATTTAAACTAACCCATGTTACCTCCTAAGCAGTGCAGTGTTTAGTTTTTGTTATTAGCATTTCATGTGCAAACAAGTGTCATGCTATTAGATTTAGGCCCGGCGTAGCCAGGTGGGTTAAGGCGTTCGACTCGTAATCTGAGGGTCGAGGGTTCGAATTCCCGTCGCATCAAACATGTTCACTCTTTCAGCTGTGGGGATGTTATTTTGTTACGGTCAATCCCACTATTCGTTGGTAAAAGAGTAGTCAAACAGTTGGCGGTGTATGGTGATGATTAGCAGCCTTCCCTCTTGTCCTACACTGCTAAATTAGGGACGGCTAGCGCAGATAGCCCTCGTGTAGCTTTGCGCGAAATTAAAGAGAAAAGTTATTATATTTAACTCAAGATACCGTCGTACTTATATGAATTTTAAAATAATAATAACTCAAAAATTCCAGTTGTCTCAGATTTTCATCAATAGAATAAAAAATGTAAATGTTTTAAGCCACGTCTCGTGCTTAAGTTTGCTTAAGTTTACGCAGAATTAAAATTCAACATGACGATATCTTATACAGAGCAACTACAACGAGCAGTAAGTTGTTTTCATTCAGCAAAGATAAGAAATTGACTTCTTTATTTTACTAATAACAAATTGTACTTTTCCAAATCCACTGCATAATTTTTTCTATCAATTCGAAACATCATGATACACGACTAGCATCGTTATTCAAAAACTGTGTCAGCGATTTTGATATGAGCTTTATGTCTGACACGATTCGTCCTCTTCTGGCACATGCAGGTAGAATAAATAATTGGATTTGCCTAAACATTCCAAGGATTTCTAACGAAACCTTACAGCAGACAGTAAAGTAATACTTCGCCTATGTACTGAAGTAAAAGCACTAATGTTTAAGAACTAGGGAATTACTGAGTGTTTACAGTGGATAAAATAAGTTAGGGACCAACAACTTATTTTGATATGTTTTACAGTTAGCAAAATTATAACTCGAAAACTTGATAGACGCAAAAAAAATGATTGCCTTCTTGAAAGACACAATGTCTTTGGGTCAGTCTGTAAATATGTACTTATTGGAGACACGAGCTGACCTGTATACAAAATGCTTGAAAGGGGGTTCTAATTTGCGATATCAAAAGCCAACATATATTGTGCAAACTATAATCAGTATGCAAAGTATGGTTGTGCTGCAGAGTTGAGAGGCTTGCGACTAATTCGAGTCTAAAGATGCTAAAACTTCATTAGAATGAAATAGACGCTGAATAAAACATTTAAGAACATAAGCAGCAACGTCACGCAATATGAACGTAATTTTTACATCATAAAAACAGGGGGTTCGACTCAACACCCCTCCCTACATGCTTGTATGACTTCCCTCCCCACCACCACTCCCTTTTCCAACATCTAAAGTGAAAATAGAACTAGACGCTTTCTAGTTTAGAAATTTATTTGCACTAACACTGAATTAAAGATATATCCAACATTTTGCTCCGGCATGGTCAGGTGGTCAAGGCACTCTACTCGTAATTCGAGAGTGACAGGTGTTAATTCATTACAGCCGTGGAGCCATTATAATGTGACGCTCAATCCCACTATTTGTTTGTAAAAGAGTAGTTCAAGAGTTGGCAGTGGGTGATGATGACTAGTTACATTCCCTCTAGTCTTACAGAGCTAAATTAGGAACGGCTAGCGCAGACAGCCCTCGTGTAGCTTTGCGCGAAATTCAAACCAAATTAAACATTCTAGCGAGTAAATCTATCTCTATTGGCGGCTCAGTGTGGACACACCTGGAATATGAAAATCTCGAGAATATGTAAATTCCCGAGTCATCGTGCACTGCACAAAATGCCAACTGCCAGAACACGGTTGAGGGACAGCTTCTTTAGTGCTTTGCGGCTTTATTTTAAGCAGGAGATAAATTGGGGCTCATTTGAATGTTAAAGTGGATCACAGGTGGGAGTTCTACCTCTTTAAAAAACCAAATTTAAATATTTAATATTATCTTCATTAGTAGTTTTGTACAACAATTTAGCTGTTAAAAAAATCCAAATTATGTTAACCTTAAATTTCTTCTTATTTTAGTTATACGTAAACATATGTACTTCATCAGAAGGATTGCGTGTGTGTGTTTTTTTATAGCAAAGCCTCATCGGGCTATTTGCTGAGTTCACCGAGGGGAATCGAACCACTTGTTTTAGGGTTGTAAATCCGTAGACTTACCACTGTACTAGCGGAGGACTTGCCAAAAGGAAGTGAACTGTGTAGAAAACGTTAAGTAACATTAACAGCAGCATTATAACTGTGACCATTATAGTTGGCATCATAAAAATAGGGGGTTTGACTGAACTTACCCTCCCACATACTTACATAACATTTCTCCCTCCCCACCACATAGATTTATGTTGCTATATCTAAACATGTATTTAAAGATGTGCAGAACTGCCTGAGATATATCAACATGCCAAACTGTTGCATCTTAAGCGAAGAGCAACACATAACCAGACACAATGTATATACATCATAACTATACACAATGTATATACATCATAACCAGACACAATGTATATACATCATAACTATACACAATGTATATACATCATAACTAGACACAATGTATATACATCATAACCAGACACAATGTATATACATCATAACTATACACAATGTATATACATCATAACTAGACACAATGTATATACATCATAACTAGACACAATGTATATACATCATAACTAGACACAATGTATATACATCATAACTAGACACAATGTATATACATCATAACCAGACACAATGTATATACATCATAACTAGACACAATGTATATACATCATAACCAGACACAATGTATATACATCATAACGAGACACAATGTATATACATCATAACCAGACACAATGTATATACATCATAACTATACACAATGTATATACATCATAACTATACACAATGTATATACATCATAACCAGACACAATGTATATACATCATAACTATACACAATGTATATACATCATAACTAGACACAATGTATATACATCATAACTAGACACAATGTATATACATCATAACTAGACACAATGTATATACATCATAACTAGACACAATGTATATACATCATAACCAGACACAATGTATATACATCATAACTAGACACAATGTATATACATCATAACCAGACACAATGTATATACATCATAACTAGACACAATGTATATACATCATAACTAGACACAATGTATATGCATCATAACGAGACACAATGTATATGCATCATAACTAGACACAATGTATATACATCATAACTAGACACAATGTATATGCATCATAACTAGACACAATGTATATGCATCATAACTATACACAATGTATATACATCATAACTAGACACAATGTATATGCATCATAACTATACACAATGTATATACATCATAACTAGACACAATGTATATACATCATAACTAGACACAATGTATATGCATCATAACCAGACACAATGTATATGCATCATAACCAGACACAATGTATATGCATCATAACTATACACAATGTATATGCATCATAACTAGACACAATGTATATGCATCATAACCAGACACAATGTATATGCATCATAACGAGACACAATGTATATGCATCATAACTAGACACAATGTATATGCATCATAACTAGACACAATGTATATGCATCATAACTATACACAATGTATATGCATCATAACTATACACAATGTATATGCATCATAACTAGACACAATGTATATGCATCATAACCAGACACAATGTATATGCATCATAACGAGACACAATGTATATGCATCATAACTATACACAATGTATATGCATCATAACTAGACACAATGTATATGCATCATAACCAGACACAATGTATATACATCATAACTAGACACAATGTATATGCATCATAACTATACACAATGTATATGCATCATAACTATACACAATGTATATGCATCATAACTATACACAATGTATATGCATCATAACGAGACACAATGTATATGCATCATAACGAGACACAATGTATATGCATCATAACTAGACACAATGTATATGCATCATAACTAGACACAATGTATATGCATCATAACTATACACAATGTATATGCATCATAACTAGACACAATGTATATGCATCATAACTATACACAATGTATATGCATCATAACGAGACACAATGTATATGCATCATAACTAGACACAATGTATATGCATCATAACTAGACACAATGTATATGCATCATAACTATACACAATGTATATGCATCATAACTATACACAATGTATATGCATCATAACTAGACACAATGTATATGCATCATAACCAGACACAATGTATATACATCATAACTAGACACAATGTATATGCATCATAACTATACACAATGTATATGCATCATAACTATACACAATGTATATGCATCATAACTATACACAATGTATATGCATCATAACGAGACACAATGTATATGCATCATAACGAGACACAATGTATATGCATCATAACTAGACACAATGTATATGCATCATAACTAGACACAATGTATATGCATCATAACTAGACACAATGTATATGCATCATAACCAGACACAATGTATATACATCATAACTAGACACAATGTATATGCATCATAACTATACACAATGTATATGCATCATAACTATACACAATGTATATGCATCATAACCAGACACAATGTATATGCATCATAACTAGACACAATGTATATGCATCATAACCAGACACAATGTATATGCATCATAACTAGACACAATGTATATGCATCATAACCAGACACAATGTACATGCATCATAACTATACAAGGACACAAGCATCATTTAACGAAGTTTAATAGCATGGACAAGGAACTGTGTTAACGTAATTGGTCGTGTGTAATGATGCTTATATAATTATACAGTGTGAAAAAAAAAGTATCACCCTTCCCCTGATAATGCCTGATACCTATCCTGTAGGTACAAAGTTGATATCACATGATATACTGTCGTAATATAAACAAATATATAGTTAGCTGCGTATAGTTATTCCTAATTTGGCACTAGAGTGAAGGAATCTAGTCATCACCCACAACTGCCAACTTTTAGACTACTCTTTACCGAGGAATAGTGGGATTGACCCTCACATTATAATGCTCCTACGGTTGAAATGGCGAACATGTTTGGCGTAACGGGTATTCGAACCCACGACCCTCGGATTACAAGTCGAAAGCCTTAACGACCTGACCATGCTGGGCCTAATTTAGAAAGAACTACCTTAACACTTCAAATATACAACTTTTTTTAAAAAAATCGATGTTTCGCCATTGCAGCTTCCTTAGGGTTAACATACACAACTGCTAGATATATTTGTAGGGTAAATGTTGTTTTTTTTCTAAACGTATTACCAAAATCCAAGGTGATTGTCTATTAGGCCGTCTACAACTGTATTTTATCATTTCGTGAGTTATTTCAATAAGTACAATCCATTACATGTTTTAAAAGCAGAGTAGACTAACAGTAATGCACTGCTAACAAAATTATTTGTGTTTCAATGCAATTGGTCATCCAGCTGATAGAGCTCTCATTTTCACCAATTAGCCGTGGCGGATTTTTTCGCTGGATGCCACCGTCATATTATTCAGTGCAAGAAAAGACTCCTATAGAAGTGAGCGTCTTTTGACAGCCGTCGTTTCTGTAAGAAGTGACAGAAGGTAGATATCCAATTAAAATTAAATTAATCTATTCGACATAATACAAAAAAATTATGTACGTATATAAAACCAACATAAAAATATATATAAACCGAAAAACATCAAATATGTATATATACTCAAAGACATTCCTCTCTTCGTGTGTTTTTTCTGCTTATGTTAATATCTTCGCAATATTTCTTTTAACACTCTTACACTATGGACTATCTGTGTTCTGTCTTCCACTGGTATCGAAACCCGATCCTAGTAGTGTAGTAGTGTGCTGGGGGTAGCTATATCCGTAATGCTTTATTTAATAGACGCATTTTGATATATGGTTTTATTTTCTGCAATAAACTGCTCAGGAAATGGAAGTCGTGACAGAAACACATTTGGTTACTACGTGTGAGTGTGTGTACATATATATATATATACACATAAATATTGCTGAGTGTACGTTTTTCAGTACGTATACTTCGTATCAGTACTTTTACTCTACTGTTATCAGTTTCAATATTTTCTTTTCATGTTCGTATGATACTGTAGCTCTAAGGAAAAAACAATCATGTGTATTATTGCCTTTACATTAGAAAATACGTTCATATATATGCGACCCCTTGCAATTCAGTATAAAGCAGAGGGCTTGTGGCACTGATAATCGGGTTTTTATACTCGTGTTGAGTAGCTTAATGTTAGACCACAAACAATCATTTGTGTGAGTTTCTATTACCCTTATACTATGATGGGTTTGAATCTCCGTCACACAAAACATTCTTGCCCTTTCAGCCGTGGGGGCATTGTAATGTGACGGTCAATCTCACTATTCGTTAATAAAAGAGTAGTCAAAGAGTTGGCGGTGGATGATGGTGACTAGCTGCCTTTTCTCTTGTCTTACATTGCTAAATTAGGGAAGGCTAGCGCAGATAGCCCTCGTGTAGCTTTGCGCGAAATTCAAAACAAACCAAACGAAATTTTTCTATAGATCCCTCGCCGGCCATAAGTAAAGTAGAAAACAGTCAGTACCAAATTAGAATTATTTGAAATGATCACAAAAACGATGAAATAAAACTACTAATTTTTTGTAACAGGGAATTTAAACTTTTTACAAATACACGGATCGTCCATGTACAGTAAAGACAAAACATTTATGTGTATCAATATCAATGTTAATTTAGAGCAAACGTTTATTTTATCTGAACGTTCGAACACAGAAACCTATTTGTTACAAGGGCACAATCAATTTGCATACACTTTAGCCTCCCTTGTGATTCAGGGTTAATCCTGAAGACTAATAACGCTAAAAAGTAGGTTTTCGATACCCGTGGTGGGCAAAGTTCAGATAGCCCATTTTTTGTCTTTGCTCTTAACTGCAAACAAACCAATCAAATAAGAATCAAGATAATATATTTTATCAATTTATCGTAACTTTTGTTTTCTTCAGGATGAAATGAAAAATAAAATAAAATATCAAAATTAAAGATATTTATTCAGAATTTTTATATGGTGATAGTAATTTCCACTTCTCATCAGTAAAAGATCAGCTCAAGAGTTGGTGTTTGTTTTGAATTTCGCGCAAAGCTACTCGAGAGCTATCTGCGCTAGCCGTCCCTAATTTAGCAGTGTAAGACTAGAGGGAAGGCAGCTAGTCATCACCACCCTCCGCCAACTCTTGGGCTACTCTTTTACCAACGAATAGTGAGATTGAGCGTCACATTATAACGCCTCCACGGCTGAAAGGGCGAGCATGTTTGGTGCGACGGGATTCGAACCAACGACCCTCGAATTACGAGTCGAACGCCTTAACCCACCTGGCCACGCAGGGGCCCCCCATACTTGTTTGGCAGGATGCTGAGTAGTTTAATAAAGAAGGGTTGCCAATTTCATTCAGTATTTGTTCATTTAAGGTTCTGGGTAAATGCAAACATTTGTAATTATTCCAAGTTTCGTATTAAATAATGCAGGCTTAAGCATAATAAAATATAAGGTCAAGAAACCTTGTTTTGAAAATGAGTTTACGAGGTTCGGTCATCTTGTGCTTTAAAACTTCTATGAATCGTTAAACATGTGTTACTGGCTTATTATTCGGTATTCCTGTTATGTTTCATAACATGTTAAATCGCACGAGCAGTAGTCAAGTAGTTATAGTGAGTGACGAATCCGTGCAGTTTTTAATCAAGACTAGATAGGGCAGTGCTGGGAATTGTGCGAGTGATATGTTTGTGCAGGGCGCTGATCAGAAGATTTGTTGTTGTTGCTATTTGTGCTCTGCCCACCACGGGTATCGAAACACGGATTTCAGCGTTGTAAGTCCACTGAGCCACTGAGGGGGGGGCTGAACAGAAGAAGGCAACAGTTATCCAGTTGACGTTGTTTTTTTTGTTGTTTTTTGAATTAAGCACAAAGCTACACAATGGGCTATCTGTGCTCTGCCTACCACGGGTATCGAAACCCGGATTTTAGCGTGTAAGTCCGCAGACATACCGCTGAGCCACTGGGGGGCAATATCCAGTTGACAAACAAAGCAAACGACAATCTCCGTGTGCGAACGATAACATTTTTCAAAACGATTTTGTAACGAGTTTAACAATTTGTATAATGTATTGTAAATATTTAGAATAAGAATCTTTTTAGAGAGGTGGGTGACCCGAATTTATGTACTGCATAAGGCGCATCAAATATTGGTAATACCGTGGGGCTAAAATTAGCCATTCTTTGTTCATAAGAAATGTAAATGTAAAATTCATACTCATCCAAGTTATCTAACTTCCAGTCTGAGTCTTAAAATTTCTTTTCAGTCAAGAAAATAACAACAACAGCAAAAAACAAAACAAAAAGCGCATTCCGCTATATCTCATACGATGCCCTAAAAGTTTCGGGAATAATTTTGTTACCATTGAAAATACTTAAATGCTACCATTATAGGAATTTATAATCATCAAGATTACTTCAGTGTTTTCATACAGTAAGTTTATTTTAATGTCAGAGACATTCAGGCTAACCAGAAGGAACGAAGCCGCCAGAGAGCACCCATCACCAACCCTTAGGCCTGACGTGTTAAGGTGTGCGACTCATGATCTGAAGATCGCGGTTTCGAATCCCCATCACACCAAACATACTCGCCCTTTCAGCCGTGGGGGCGTTATAATGTGACGCTCAATCTCACTATTCGTTGGTAAAAGAGTAGCCCAAGAGTTGGCGGAAGGTGGTGATGACTGGCTGCCTTCCCTCTAGTATAATACAACTAAATTAGGTACGGCTAACGTAGATAGTCTTCGACTAGCTTTGCGCGAAATTAAAAAAAAACAAACAAACTAAAAAGTATGGAATTATCTTAGTGACTCAGGCCTTTGGGAAATTCAAAAAGACCGTGCATGACAGCAACTTATACTGCTGTTTGATGGTGATTTATTATTTAAGTTTCATGATTATTCTGAGGCATTGTTTGATTATAATGGATGTAAACCTGTCGCAAGATACGCTCGCTTTTACAGCCGCGAGGGGGGACGGCATGGCCAAGTTGTTAAGGCACTCGACTCGTAATATGAGGGTCGCGTATTCGAATCCCCGTCGCACCATACATGCTCGCCCTTTTAGCCGTGGGGTCGTTATAATGTGACGGTGAATCCCACTATTCGTTTGTAAAAGAGTAGCCCAAGAGTTGGAGGTGGGTGGTGGTGACTAGCTGCCTTCCCTGTAGTCTTACACTGCTGAATTAGGGACGGCTAGCACAGATAGCCCTCGAGTAGTTTTGGGCGAAATTCAAAAACAAACAAACAAATTATTTCTCTGTGGTTTTAACAAAACTGGACGTGAGGACATTTTGTTTATGCATCTAAACAAGAAATCTTTTCAGAATATGAAATTCCTTTAGTCATCCATGTCAATAGTTCAAGGTTTCTTGAAGACATCCGAGATAAAAGAAAGTCCATGAGCATAAATAAATGATGTATTTGTGATAGGAACATTTGTCTTGTTTTCCTTCGGTTTCTTAAAGCTTTTGTTTTTCAAGCGAGGAACTTATTGTGATTCTCAAATTGAGAATTACTTCTCAAAGCTACCGTTATAAAAGAATTCGCATTTTCGTCATAAATAAAACAAAAAAGGTAAATTACAAATTTACCAATGACCACACAAAAAAAAGTTTAAAATACAAAACACAGACCTCTATCGGTAGAAAATCAAGAACACGACACAGACATATTTTAATCATTCAATGAAAGAGTTATATAATTACATTTGTTTCTGAAGGATAGGTAATTTAATGTGAATAAAAGGTGTTAGTAGCGTCCAAGAGAAACTAAAAACACAGTGAGAAGTTTACGTGCGTTATACTGTGCAAGTTGTACAAAAAGATATAATGCAGAAAACAACTTTTGAAAGCAAAATTATATCGTATTGCGAATATATTCATAGAAAAACAAATATATAAATAGTTTCGTCCTCAGCTAGTACAGAGGTAAGTCTACATTTTTACCACGCTTCCATCAGGGGTTCGATTTCCCTCAGTGGGCTCTGCAGATAGCCACATGTTTCTTTTGCTGTAAGTAAAACACAAAGTTAGATATGAAGAAAAATAAAATTCCCAAAACAAAACACCAGTTAAAAAATATAGAAAAGAAAATTCAATCATGGCACGGTTATTATAGCAGATATAGAAAAACACTCAAAGTATCGAAGATCTCAGATGTGGTGGGCCCGGCAAGGAAAAGCGTGTTAAGGCGTTCGACTCGTAATCGCGGGTTCAAATCCCGGTCGCAACAACATGCTCGCCACTTCAGCCGTGGGGGCGTTATAATGTATGGTTAATCCCACTATTCATCGGTAAAAGAGTAGCCCGAGAGTTGGCAGTGGGTGGTGATGACTAGCTGCCTTCCCTCTAGTCTTACACTGCTAAATTTGGGACGGCTAGCGCAAATAACCCTTGAGTAGCTTTGCGCGAAATTCTACACAAACAAACAAACTCAGATGTGGCTCTTTTTGGACAAATATGTAATATCACTTTGGGAAACTTGTTAAAATAAAATAATTAATTTAAAAAAACAAATTAGAACAATGTGAGTGAAATATAATTACAAATTTGAAAATTTGCTTGTGGGTGTGTTACCGTAACTGATCAAAGCAGTGAGAGAAATGTCACTCGTTACTTTCATAAAGAATATATTGTTATAATTTCTTTTAAAATGTACACAGTAGGACAGCGTTAGCTTTGTGGACTTGTAACGCTAAAATGTGGAATTCAGTTGCTCATGATGGTTTGGTTTGTTTTGAATTTCGCACAAAGCTATCCGAGGGCTGTCTGCGCTAGCCATCCGTAATTTAGCAGTGTAAGACTAGAAGGAAAGCAACTCTTGGGTTACTCCTTTACCAACGAATAGTGTGATTAACCATCACACTGTAACGCCCCCATGGTTGAAAGGGCGAGCATGTTAATGCGACGGTGATTCGAACCCACGACCCTCAGATTACGGATCGAGTGCCTTAACCACCTGGCCATGTCGGGCCGACGAAAAGAGTAAGACGTGAGTTGACATCAAAATATTTGTAAAAATTTAGATGAGTAGAAAATTAGTTTCAAAACAGAAATTTCAGTCTTTTAATTACTATGAAATTTTGTAATTAATAATCACTTATTTTGTTTTTACAGAATTTTGAACAAAGTTGCCAACGAAATTAATTCGCAAATTAATGACTAATTTACGTATTGTTCATTTAGCGTTGGCCTTCACATATTGCATCATTTTGAGTAACTTCATGTGTTTTCCTGTTGCAACACGTACCGTAAAGAGTTGACAACAAAATTACGTGGACTCTCTCGTTTTCCTTGTAAAAAACATAGGAAACACTAACACTAAATTTGTGGTAACGTGTTTTAGTCACGATATTTTTGCGTCCCTTACATTTCATTAAAGATTCTGTAATCAATGAAGTTGAGGAATGACAAGCAAGCTCGCTCATAATTAGTTTAGAAAACGTATCAATAAAAATGTTGATTTATGTCCATGAACCACTTCGTTAACTTCATGGTTAAAACAAGCAGTATTGATAATAATTTAGTTATTTTCAGGAAATTCAAGTGCGTCGAGTATTGACTAATAACTACAACTGTAAACTTTTGACTGATGATTAATATGATACATTTTCTCTGTATATCGTATACAAAACTGAACTTATGCGTTATTTTTTCTGAAATATGTTTTTGGTTCGTTCATGATGTTTAATCAGTAATTTTCATACTAAAAATAACTTTTCCCTCAAAAAACCGAGGTACATAATATTACAAAAATGTGTTATTTTAACCGTCTCTCCACTTTTGTCAAAGTTTGATTGAAAAACAATAAATGTGTATTCTAGTTTATTGAAAATATTTTATTTTCATCTAAACCTTAAGAACAAATGTGAAGTAGTATGCATTTTCGTGATTTCTTAGTTATAACTGATAAAACGTTCTGCTCTTAAGTTATCGCAGTATCACCACTACTTTTTCCTAAGTCTCGACAATCCCATAATAGCATGACAGAAGGAAGATTGCTGTTACATTTTTCAACGTAACTCCCACTTATATAAAATTTCGTTCCTTGTAATTGAATTAGGGTCGAAAGAACATGTCTATTCTTTGCACGATTTAACAAGAACTAAGGGCAGCTGTCGTACCCATCCTACTGAGGTAATAGGATTAGCTTTACCAATGTCTTGGCAAGTGAATGCTTGACTAAAACTGCTTTACAACGAATTGTCATTACTCCCCATTCACCACACCCAGAGTATGAGGCTAAAACAGCAGTTGGCTCTAGTGAATTGATGTTTGCGTGTTTTTAAGCCTATAGACTGTTTGAGAGAAGAAACTTGAATATTGTTTGTGCGTTCTTCGTAAGATAGTAGTTAATACACAGTTATAATCTATAGTATGATGTTATAATTTCTCTGCGTTGAATTTATGATTAAGGTATAAAAAACTTTCTCGATAAATTATTGTAACTCTCGCGCTATTCGCCGACCATCATGGCGTGTTGTTTAAGTCCGGAGGCGCAGGAACAGAAGCGAATCAATCAAGAAATTGAGAGGCAACTTCGTAAAGACAAACGAGATGCTAGAAGGGAACTTAAATTACTTTTACTAGGTGAGTTTATTCAGAAGTCAAATTATTCGTGAGAAACAATCGAAGTAAAGTAATAGATAACCTCATATTACGCTATTAATAGTTAGGGCCTAACTTGTAAAGTAATACGAGTTTTACCTACTTAAACTCCCTCACGGTATGCTTACAAGATTACCATTCCACATCTGTCTTAATAGTAGCAGTATAATCACAAGTATTACATTCACCTAAATCTTATGACTGTTATCTGTAAGCTTTCTAAATATTTAATAGGCTTAAAAGTAAAACCGAGTTTGGCCAACTTAATTTTAAAAAATAAACAATTTATGGTCAATGACAGTCAAATTTAGTTATTACAATTAAAATAATATATCTAAGTAACGTTTTGAAGTTTTTGAATCCAAGAAGTAAAGTGTTTGAACTGCTAGTTCAGTGATGACATACTTAGTGAAATACCACTTGGATACACAATAACTTATGCTGTTATGGTATAACACTAACAAATTCGAATTCAAAGCTGTTAATGGTTTACCAAGTAATTCTGCAGTAATGTATAGCATGCCATTTTTAATTATCAAATATTTTGTATTATTATTAATATTATTGTTATATCTATATTTGGTAAGTACAGTAACAGAGAGCTTGCAAATAATTTTGTGCACAATTACACTTTAAGGCAACAAAATTGTTGAGAGGTAAATTTCAAGCAAGTTCTTAAATTAAAATTTATAATATAAGTATGCAAACATTGAGACTTCATAGTGTAATTGTTACTGTTAAGACTGTCAGTTCAGAGGTTTTGAAATATTACGGTTGTATTACAAATTAGTTACAAGTAAGCATAATTTAAGATCTGTTCTTATCTTGTCATAAGCCCACTTAGAAATTGATTAATATATACTTTTAACAAAAAAAAATATTTTTTTTTCCCAAAATGAAACAAATTTACTGAATTGTTTTTAAAATGTTATGGGTTATTACTTAACATTTTATGATGTTATGTACCCATCATTGGTTAGTTCTTGCTCATTTCTTGTATTAGTTATTGGAGAGAGCTCAGAGAAAAGCTACTGGGATGATACAAGGTTTGGAAGGGGTTACGTATGGTATGTTAAACTGCTGTTCACGGAAAAGTATATGTGAATTTGGTACAAAGCCAGCAATTAGCTGAAAATATAATTACTACCATATCATGGATGTTTGATACATTTTTGCATGTCGACATACTAAAATTTTTTACATATTTTATGTTGAAATTAGTTAACGTTCTTGTCAGTGTACATGGTAGATAATATATAATTCAGTGAAAATAAATTTACTCTAGTCAAAGAAAAACAAAGTATAATGTTAATTATTTGTTAAAAGAAACTTGTGGGTATACAATAAAATCATTTTGTAGAGATTAAAATGATTCATAAGATAGACTCTGAAATATTAAAATCAGAGTAATATGAAAAGATCTTTACAGATTTATCAAAATTTTGTTTTTATAATTCTATCATCAGTGTATAAACTTGAAAAATAATTAACTTAATAAATCTAATGGAAGAAGAAATGGTTCTTCTTGAGATATAATTAGTTTTCAAGTGAGTTGTTGATTCTGAAGAATGTTTAGAAAGTACTCGTTAAAATGTTTTATCTATTTACATTTTACATTATAGACTGTCAAATGGATATGTTAAGTTGAATTAAAGAAACAAACTTGAATACCTATTATTAAGTACATTTGCCACATTAATTTGATTTCATTCTAAAAACAATCAGTAACACAGGATCCTGCCGAGAAATTCACAAATCGACTGTAAAGCTCACACTACTGAGTAGTGTTTAAATCTTACATTTTTATTTTTTATTGCTTCTTATCCATCTATAGCTAGTCGTAAATAAACAGGAATTTTGGTGATGTAAATAGATTAATTTAATGTGTTACATGTTTCTCGACTGTTAATAATCTGTCTACTGATTTTACACAAAAACAGTTAAATAATTCAAAAATAAACTTTGTGCACAAAAATAAAATTCTAAATATTATCTTACCTTGAGATTTGTATTAAAGCAGTCATGGTAAAAATAACACTGGTTATGTGTGCATTTTTTATGCAAATTAACAGTATTAAGTTAAAGTTACAGTGTGGTTTAATCCAAACAAAGTAAACTTGCACAATGAGCATCACGGGTTTTGATATTTTGATTGCTTTGACAAGTGGAAAAATAGTTGTTTTGTTTTTTTAATCAGTTGTGATAATAATTGATTTTAGCTTAATGAAGCTGGATTTAATCTAGAATAATAGAGAGAAGTCATAAATGGAATATTTTGTAACTTGCATAGTTGGAATTGAAAATTAACTTTGAATTGTTGATTGACATTAATAACTTGAGCTAAACAAACTTGAGTTAATGAAAATAATGAAATTCTTATGACATGTCAATTACTTGCATGACTGAAGTAATTACAAACAATAATTTTGGTTAATATAATATTGCACGTCACCTATTAATGTAATTGATGCTCGAAGGTAATCATTTGCTTGGTTATAGTTTCAATGGTATTCTGTGTAAGTTATTAATGGTGTGAAAGAAAAACATTCAGTGTTTATGACTGCCTTTCTTCAGTTCCTTTTTCTTTTGAGCTCTCTTGATTATCTAGTCTGGCACTTTGTTACAAACATTTTTTCTCTGTCTGGTTACTTTTGCAGGTGGTATGTTCTGCCACAATTGACACATTTTCACATGTTCAGCCTTTCACATTCACTTGTTTATCCAACAAGAATAAACTGATAGTAAACAATGAAGTCATAAAGTGTTTTGAAAAGATCATTTTTACTTCAAAACTGTTTGTTTTTTGTATAGGTAACCATGTGAGCATACATCACATAACATGTATTTTGTACTAGATAACATTGAATTATTTAATAATTTTTTTAAGATTTGTATGTGAATTTATGGAGTCAGGTCTGATGCAGACATTAATATTGAGTGATTTTCATGTTATGATTAGAAATGCAGGTTTTCATTACAAAGTTTTCATATTTCATTTCTATAAACTTTAGAACTTCTTGAATAAATATTAAAATTTGTTTTTTAAATAAACAATAATTTTATTATTTTTCTCTATGATAACATTGTAACGAATGGTTTCTCTTATTAATCTTGTATCCACTATGTAACACAAAGTGTGAATTATAACTTCTTTCTTTGTAGAATCTCTGGACATTTTAACAGAGAATTATGCTCTTTATTGTTACAGCTAACATTTATAGATTGTTTTGTGTAGTTGTATATAGATCCTCTTAGATTAAGGTGAGATCTATTTATTGTTGTCACATGTGTAAACAAGGGATTTTGTTACCAGCATTCTTAGGTTGAATTACACAAAGTTTTCCACACTTGGCATGTATTATCATTGATCATAAATGTGTTGTTTATTTACTTTCATTCATTTTCTTTATCTAAACTCTCTATCAGTTACTTTTGTAATGATAAACAGAAAAGTGTATTAAAAACAAACTAATCTTGTCATCTTCAGCTTCTTCACTTATACAATGGAACCAATGTTAAAGATTAGCCCTGATTATTAGTAATAATAATACAGATTAAAATATATTTTTTAAAAAACTCAAGTATGCAATGTAAAATAGATATTGCCATATGTATAAATTCCTTTAAACTAGCATAATTTATTTAAATTTCAAAATAAGCTAGAAATGGTTTAAATAAATCCTATCCTGGTTAAAAAGAGCTTAAACTATGGCAAATAAAAAAAACCCCAACAAAAAACAATTAAGCTAAAAATTCAGATCTGCTTGTGGCCCTGCAGGTGTCAAGAAATTTAAGTCTTTGCTTTCAGTTGGTTACAAATAATCCAGTGCCAAATGTTAGAGAAACTGCTTGACAATTTCTGTAAGTGGGGTGTTCTGAGAGGGGTATGAAAGGTGATCTTTGCTTTATTGTTTATTTATTTATAAAGCAAAAACACTTGTTACAGGTTGGTTTAGCTTTGGGTGGTAACATGTATGGAACGTTCAGATGTCATGGGTAGAAGAAAATCTCAAATGAACAGTTCATTGCAAAGAAGCGTTGTTATAAAGACAAGTGAAAATTTAGTACTGAAATCTTTCTTTTTCAAATTAAGAAAATAAAACTCGTGTTGAAAAGTGAATTATCAACATTTTGATGTCAAATGTATTGATATACATAAACAGTGATGTAGCTCAATTGAATCTTGAAGATATCTCTGTGAAGATGTCATAACATGCTTGCTCTGACCCCTTGCCTTACCTCTGTAGGTATAGAGTTAAGATTTGACTTCCAGTCTTCATCAACATTCACTTGAATCTCTCTCTGTGGGTGCACACAGAAGTACGTCATTTTCAAACTTCCATATTTTGAGTGAAGTACCTTACACTTCTCAGTGCTGAAAATAATTTTCTTTGTTTCTCTCTCTCTCATGCAGTTAGTGTTCTGTTGTTTACATTTTCACAGTTCTAGATGTAATAGTGGTAGAAACCATCTTCTGGATGAGAACTGGGTTTTGTAACTTTAGGAGAAGAAATTCTAGCATTCTAAAGTGGAATTATATCCAGGAAATGGATATTGATGCGTGTAAAAACTAGTAGCAGGACGGTGTTTTAAGATCAAGCATTGTAGCATTTTGTTTTTACTATTATTTATTCAGTGGCTATTCTCAGCATATTACTGGTTTTGGTAAATTTAAAGTACAATGTTTAAGAATTTAAGCACGACAAATCATTAATAAGCTGACAACAGAGTTTCTCAAAGTGATTTAGACCAGTTGTTCCCAACATTTTAGCATCAAGAGCCCCTTTTATAATATTTTTTCCCACAGAACCTATGTTTTTGAAATATTTCATCTATACTATGAACTGTTTTTATTAATTTATGGTTAACCCATTTTTTCCTATCAACTGAAAGACTAAAAGAAATGCAGTATTTAGAAGTTTTCGTGTTTATTGAGATGGTATTACCTTTGTTGACCACAACTTTGGAATTACTATTTGAACACATCCACTAGTTATGTTTCTACAGCTGAAGAGACTCTTTAAAGAGACAAAATTTTGTTCTCCTTTCTTCATTAGAAAACAAAAGGATATAAAGACTTTTTCCTTTGTAGTTATTACTGTTAGACACATCTGTAGTTTAATCTGAGGTTCGCGAGTTCAAATTCCCATTACTCCAAACATGCTTGCTCTTTCAACCATGGGGGCATTACAATGTGTTGGTCAATTCCAATATTCATTGGTAAAAGAATAGCCCAAGAGTTGGTGGTGGGTGGTGATGACTAACTGCCTTTCCTCCAGAATTACACTGCAAAATTATGGATGGCTAGTGCAGATGGCCCTTGTGTAACTTTGCATGAAATTCAAAACAAACCAAACCACATCTGTAGAATCAACATTGGCTTTGTCTATTTTTTCTCAGCCGTATTTTCAAATTTATTAATAATGTTATGTAGTTTCAAGTCTGTGATTTTTTTTTGTTTCAGTCTTGAATATACTGTTTATCCAGTTCACAAATGTTTTGAGTTAGTTTATGATGACAGTATAATGACAAAATTGTAACAGGTGCTTTAATACATTCTGGTTGCAGGGGGGAGGCTTTGATAAATATGGTATAGTCTTTGTTTTTAGGTCAAGTAAAGGTGGTTTAGTTTATTTTTGAAAGAGCTGATGCTACTTTTAATAGTTTTAGTTTGGAGTGCTTCTAATAGGTTTTGACATGTGAAACACTTTGGTTTTATTAACTTTATGACTCTGCAGTGATGAAAAATAACTTTGTTTTAAAAATTTCTTTATTTTAACTTGCATGGTTAAGGAGGATTTTTAAATTAGTCATATCATAAATATCCTTTTCATAATGTATTCAAAAATAAATTCTTTTTAGCTGAATTACAAATAGCCTTTTTGTTTTTTTCTGTGAAGTTATTGTACCTATTTATTGAGTGGAATCCACCCAGCTAGTTATCACAAAAGTAATTGAATTATGATATTTGATGATGCACACATATCTTTTCAAAGTTTTGCAGTTTACTGATGTACATTACAATACTTTCAAGCACAAAATATCTGGTTTTTAAATTAAGTGTTAAATTTTTTTAAAATTAAATATTTTGTCATTAGTTTTATTTTCAAGATGTTGACTGTCCAGTGTTCAAAGAAATTTTTATTTTCAAATAGAAAATACTTTTATGTCACAGAACATCTTAAAATTGCACGTATGAAATCTTTAACTTTTGGATAATTATGAAATATATTTTTAAAAACTATTTGTTGAAAACAACAGATAAAATATAAAGTATGGGTTAGTTTGATTTGATTGATTTTGTAATCTCCGTAAAAACAAACAAAAAAACTAGAAAATAAATATGAATATTTTTCTTTCTTTCTTGGATGACTACGAGTTATAACACAAAAACAAATGTTTATTCTAAATAACTTAAATTTCTTAACATTATACATGTGTTTTTTGTCTTTTATTGGTCTTTCAACTTCTGGCTAACAGTACAGAAGATAAAATGACGTGGCATATGTGCACTGTTTTGGCTATGTTTTAGTGGAGTGGTATTTTGTAGAATGCAGTTACATTTCAGGTTTATAACATTATGTACGTTTTTACTGTTTTCCAGTAAGTTTGTAAAAGTAAAGTAAAGCAAGTAATTATCTCTTCTGGTTATGACCTTTGTACTCATTTGCTGCTTTTCATAGGTTAAGTCATAAAATTTTACATGTGTAGGATAAGATTTGTGTTGATGTCATAACACGTGGAAATGATAGTGGCCACGAGGGGACATTCTGTGATTGGTTATTTTCATGCCATGGATAGAAATAAGTGTATGTATGGGAGAACTTTTAAAAATCGAAAGAGGCAAGTGAGACCAGTGTGCTGATTCAGCCAATAGAAAACAAAGGAGATTCTTATTTGTTACCCTAGTTTGTAAATATTGCTTATATGAACATCTAATTTTTAAAAAACTATAGACTTTGTTTGGAAATCACTGACATCTCATTGGAATTGGTGATACATTCAATATACCATGACATGCACAAATGGATCACAATAAAATTTAAGTTATCTACAATTTGATACCAAACTTACTGACGTATTCATAAAACAGTAGTTTAATAACATTTTGAATGAGAGTCAACCAGTGCAGTATGATGTGACCTTTGACTTGTTGTGATTGGGTTAAATTATCTTGATCATTTTCTGGTTGAAAGAAAATTTTAATGGGTACAATATGTGATGAATTTCAGCAGTAGTACTTGAGATAAGACTGGTTCTTGAGTTTGACTTTAGAATATTACAATATAGAACTGTATTTATCTCTATTTAATTCATACTCACAAGGGTACTTATTTTTTAGAAACAAGTTGTAAAATATCTGAGTATGTTTTATGAACTGACACACCTTCCTGTGATATTAATTTTAGATTTTCGTAATTGTGGTGATTTAAAGTAATGGTGTATTTTCAAGTGTTTCTCTTAAAAGTTATGTTCTTATTTCATTAAATACCAACAATTATTTTTAACTCCTGCAGGGTTTAGTAATATTTTTGATAATCATCTCTGAACTGTGTGTAGAAGTTATAATACAATAAAGTTAGTATTAGAACAGCAGTTAAAGTAATCTGGTTCTAAATGTGGCCAAAGAACCTAAATCTTTGAGACTGTGTAACTTGATTCGCATTTCTATGTAGGGGAGTAGAAAAAAAACATTTGTTTTTCTTAAATATTTTATTATTTTAGGTATAATGTTTTTATATTAATACTCTTATATTTAATTGTTTTTTTTTTTCAAGTTTGCATATTTCTTTCTTCCAGGAACTGGAGAATCTGGTAAGAGTACCTTCATTAAACAGATGCGTATTATTCATGGATCAGGGTATTCTGATGAAGACAAAAGAGGTTTTATCAAGATAGTTTATCAAAACATATTTATGGCCATGCAGAGTATGATAAAAGCCATGGATATGCTAAAAATACCTTATAAAGACCCAAAAAATCAGGTGAGTCAGATCTGCAACTGATGAATTTTGTGTCCGTAAAACTTTTAACTTGTATTGTTTTTAAATCCGTATTTTGCACACACACACAAAAAAGTCTGTTTTACTGTTTAGTTAATAAATAGTTATTCTTTGTTTAAAGTAATATAGAAGTTTAGTTGACATATATATGTTTTTTTTAATTTTGTGCAAAGCTACATGATGGCTATCTGCTCTAACTGCCCCTAATTTAGCAGTTTAAGACACGGGAAAGGTTGCTAGTCATTACTGCTCACTGGCAACTTTTGGGCTACTCTTTTACCAAGGAATAGTAGGATTGACTTTCACATTATAACACCCCCTATGGCTGAAAGGGGTGAACATGTTTGGTGTAACGGGGATTCGAAACTTCTACCCTCAGATTACAACTACAGCAAAATTATTCTTGTGGCTGAATATTAACCACTGACATGCTGACAAATGCACTTCAAAAATAGTCAATGAGTTAGTTACATGACTAGTTTATATTAATGCTCAGAAAGTTTAGTAATAAATAGTTCTTACCTTACACACTGGATTATATTCTGCTAAAAATATATTTTTGTGGCTGAAATGAGAACCATTTCTTATGTAGGTGATATTAATGCTTCCATTGGAGCCATTTTCCTTCTTTCAAAGATATCTCCACTGTCAGTTGTAAGGAATTGTCACCTATTCAATTGCTCAATGAAGGTTGATACTCTTAATGTTTCCTTTGTATATAATTATAACAACACAAAATTTCTCTTTCTAGGAACTTATTTATTGTAATCTGACTTTTTCAATTAACTTCATAATTGTTTAAACTTCAGTTTAGATGTAACTTGAAGCCTAAATGTAAAAATATATAGTATTTTCAAACATTACCAATCTGTGTTAGATTACCTCAGAGCAACACTAGTGCATACTACTCAAGTATATAGAATCCTGCTGCGAGACAAGAACAAAAACATTTGTACTCCGTGGTATTAAAATGTTATCTGTAAGGAGTATTCCATTCGCAATACTAAAAGTGCATTGGTTCATAAAAATACCAACACATTGACATGTTATGTAAGTTATTTTGCTATTAACAACAAATATATTTTTCTTACAATATAGTTGAGTTTTTATATTGTTATATCACTGATATGTTAAATCAAATTAATATTGTACATTTATATATTTTCATAGTACAATCCTTTTAGTCTGTGCATATATGCATTTGTTAAAAATTATGATTACCTTCATATAAACCAAATTAATATGTATGTTATGTGTGTTAGTCTTCTGTTTTGTTTTGTTTTTCAAACACAATTTTGGGTCAATTTCATTGTTTTCTTGAACTTGCGTGTTATAGTTAAACATTTTGCAGCAGGTGTTTTCTAAACGTTCTGTACATGTAATTGAAACTAGCCAATCAGAAGGGAGAACTTTTTTGTTCAAGGTGAGATGAACAAACAGTCTCCCTGTGGAGAAATTGGAATCATAATAACGTAGAGCAGGAAATGGTTGGTTATTAGCAAAGCAACATCAGTAGTAAATGCAGTGCCAAAACCTGAAATTAAATAGATGTTTGTAGACTGGGTTGGGTGAGGCAGTAATAGGTACAGTACAGCATTTGTACATCAAATAACTAATTCTAGGAAATGATGAGTAGACGAATATGTCAGCTTTGTTACGTTTGCAAAAACAGTTCTGAATTATTACTTAAAAATTATGAAAAAAATATTTTGACCGAGAAATAAAAACTTTTTTGAGTCGACATATTTGAAAACAAGGGTCACCAGCGTGATGTTATAGTAGGAAGTCATCACAATTTAACTTGATTGGAACTATAAAAGAAATTCCAGTCAAACTGAATTTCATAGATTAAGGTAAATGGAGATTCTCCAATGCCATTCCTGGATTTAAATGAGAATAATGCATCTAAAGTTGTTATTAATGTTAATCTTTATGTGATGTTTTATTATGTCTGTTGTTGCCTCAGATTTGATGTTACTTCAGTAGCTGTAATGGTTACTTAATAGCATATCTCATGAGTGTATACTATGGTGTGTTGAAGAAATAAAGTCAACATAAGTTGAAATTTAAGATCATAATATTTTAGTTGCAACTGCCCATCATACCAGAGAAGACTGTACAATAAACTGGAATAATACTAAAGTAAGAGATAAAATCATCACAAGGATAGGCAAATAAAACACTACGTATTAGTAACTGATGAAGTGCTTAGTGTAAGATATATCAAAACTTGGATAACCTGTTGCAAGTGTTCAAGTCCTAATGGGTGTGATTCCAGGTTTAATGGATAGTATACCATCACTACATCAAGAAGAAACAGCTTTAAATCCCAGCCAGTACCACTATGGTACTTTTTCAGGACTTTTATGAAGATGAGAGCAGATTAGAATATAAATTAGTGAGTCATTAAAAAAAAACTAGCAACCCATTTTAAGTTAGACTTGTAACGTCATATAGGTCATGAAACACTGAATACTTAAAGACCACATCTTCACTTTAAGTTTGTAAAGACATTATGCAGCTTGAGACCACCATATCTTCCTTCATAAAAAAAACAATGTAATTCATAAACTTGACTCGCTGTGTTAATGGCTTAATTATAATCATTGTTAGAGATTATAAAGAAAATAATAACCTCACTAGAGAATATTTAGCTTTGTTGTATACACCCTAGTCATTAATGTACCCACCCCCTTAAACACAACAGTTACTTCAACAGCTTACAAATGATAGAACCCTCAAGAAATGCATCAGCTGGCATTCACCACAGTAAAAGAACTCGGAGCCAATTTACTTTCAACATGGAGGTAAAGATGCTTTCATCTGTCATTAGTACTAAATAACCTTTATATAGATTGGTTTACTTGTGTGTTTTTCTAGGACAGTCTGCCTAGAAAGAATGCTGGAATGTTTCACAGATTTTGTTGTTGTTTTTTCATGCAGACAGTTTATTTAGAAATACAATGTGTATCATCTCACATTAGTAAATTACACATTTTTCAACATGTCATTGAGTAAATAACTAAACATATTATAAAACTGCTGTCAACGAGGATTTGTTAAAGAAAATAAGTTAAGGGTTTTGTTCTATAGGAGTAGATTATCCAGTGAAATTGATGTTTATTTCAGTGATTCATTCATATTTCTAAAAACTTGCATTCTTATATACATATACAGAATCAAAGCCATAAGCAGGTGTATGTAGTTTGTAATAGACGATTAGCTGACAGTTTATATTTTATTCTGATAAGCAAACTTACAGATTGACAGATACCAGTGTGGGGAAAAAGAATCAAATTGCAATCAAAACTTGTTTATATATCCCTCAACTGGTCTAACAGTTAGCTTGATAGTAGTGTGTATTCCTTGCTTGCTGGCACATTACTTGCATGTACACGGAGATTTCAACTGGCACCACTTAATGCGAGTTTGTAATGAAGAAATATGTCAGTATGTAGCACTGTAAGGAAAATGTGAAACATAAGTGACTCCTTATTTTTTAATTGAATTGAAATAGTTAAATTATTTATGATTATGTTAAGAAATAAATTACAGCATTGATAAATTGGATTCCTGTTTTAAAAATTATTACTATATCTATACCTATGCAGTTTATAGAGTACCTTGCAAAAACACATCTATTATCATTATAATTTTTTATATTAGATAAGCAACTTAGAATTGAAGTCAAACAGAAGTTATAATAACATCAATTTATGTTGTAAAATAATACCCAGAAGTTATAACAATATCTTAAGTTTTGAAAGCCTATGGAGAATGAATAAGGTTAAAACAAGGTGTTTGGATCATGCTGTGTTAACAAATAAACAGTGGTGTTTAACTTCTCTGCACTAATGTGTCAGTCTTACAACGATGATACGATACCAGCTAATTCTTTAAGAGTTAGCTGTTTAATACTGTAGTTAAGTTTTCAATATTTATATGAAGGAAGACTGCTAATATAATTATATTGTATTTTGGAATATTCACCGTCACCCATATAGTTCTCACTTAAAAAAGCCTCGCAGAATCAAAATAATGGTAATATATTTTGTAAATAATTAGCCCAGTCATGTAATAAGCCAGTGTTTTTATAGATTACATTTTTATTTCTAGTAAAGTGATTGATATAAAAATAAAAACAGTTAGAAGTAAACATTTCAAGCATTTTTGATTGAATTGAAAATAGTTATTCCTTTATGTAATCATAAGTAATTATAATTTACACGTTCGTACCATTTGCATTTTCACTTATGTTTTTCACATTAATTTTATCAAAAATTTGCAATGAGAATTCTAACCTCTAAACAATGTAAAATCAGTTCTGTTACAAGTCTGTGCAGTAAGCACTATAGATATCCTAAACAACACACATTTTGATGAAAATATATCTCTGAAGACCTAATATATTGTGAGAACATCTGAAAAATTTTGACACAAACGTGCATCATGGCATAATTTAATTAATGTTTATTTTCAAGTATTAGCTTGTAATTAATCTAATTGGCTGAGGCCTAACTACATGGCTGTAGATTTCTCTGTGTTGGTTTCAGAAAATCTCAAAAATTGTTTATAATAATTAATATCCTAATTAGATAAAAACACTGACATTTGATGTTTCTTTTTGGTACTGTGTGGTATTAAAAGAAAGACTGGACGTTCTTCTATTAATTTGTGAAGAAATGATCTAATAAATCAGCAAATAGCATTTAAAAAACATTTTTTACTTTCAAAAATACTTTCCCACACCGTGCTCTGGATTAATTTTTTTTTATGTGAACTGATAAATTTCATAAGTTCATTTTAACAGCTGAAGTAACCTGTAAAACTATCAGTATCACTAGTATGAAGTGCTGGTTAGACTAGTTGCCAGGATATAAAGTGTTTATACTGGTGTGTCTTGTACACATTCACTGGAGAAGATAAAGTTCGACTTCATCATTTCTTTTCAATAATAAATTGTTTTATTATCAAATTTCAGTAATATTCACAGTGGAAGCAGTGTAGTGATCTGTAGTAAGAAAACAAACATCCACACATACAAAACAGCTAAAGCTTAATCGGAACATACGTTTGTGCAGGCCTGTAAAATTACCAAAATATCTTCATGGCACTGGTCTTTAAACTTTAAAGTCTACTAACTGTTAATTTCTGGAAGTTGTAGACATACACTGTGTACCATGTTAAATAAAGCAAGATTTATCTTGGTGTAGGGGGCATAGTCTGTCTGAGACTGGATGGACACTGTGTGTTCAGCCTCCTCTCACCTATCAAACCAGTGCGCCTGGGACCTGTGGGATAGTTACGGTCTGTTTCCACACAGGTGTGAGTACTAGTGAAAACTTGGCCCGACATGACCAAGCTCATGAGGCGCACGACTCGTAATCCGAGGGTTGCGAGTTTGTGTCTGCGTTGCGCCAAACATGCTTGCCCTCCCAGTCATAGGGGCATTGTAATATGGTGGTCAATCCCACTTTTCGTTGATAAAAGAGTAGCACAAGAGTTGGCAATGGGTGGTGATGGCTAGCTGCTAAATTAGGGAGGGCTAGCACAGATAGCCCTTGAGTAGCTTTGTGCAAAATTCCAAAACAAACAAACAAATTATCTTGGTGATTGAAAATGTCATATAATTCACGTGCACATATATTTGTACCTGACTTGAACCAGTTTGTATCTATTGGTATTTAAATGTGGTTTTCATCAAGGAACAATAATATGCTAATAATATTGTTGTATTTTGTGTACAGTTGGAGATAATATTTATTTCCTAAGTTGAGGAAAAGCAAGACAGTTGTGCATTTCACACATGCTTCATATACTCACAATCATGGCTTTCTTAATTGTAAAACCTGTCATTTATAGGAATATGGAATTTCATTTGTTACATACTGTGAATGTTTTATCATTTAAGGGGTTTTTGGTGGCACAGTGGTAAGTCTGAAGGCTTATAATGCTAATGAATTTTATATATATATGTATTTGCAGTGGTTAGTTTGCAGATGACCCATTATATAGCTTTGTGTGTGACAACAAAACAAACAATTTTTAATATACTTTAATATATTTTTAAAAAAGTATCACATTGCATGTGATTTGGGCAGCCTTGAGAACAAGTTCATGTCAAAATATAGTTTTACAGTTTTCATTCTCAGTTTTGGTAATTATCAATAGCACTGAGTGAAAAGAAAAAATGTAGGAGACACAAAGCAAGTTTAATGTGACTTGCTGGGTTTTTTTTTACAGAGCTTAATGTAGACATGTTGCACCAATGTTCACTGGCTATTTTGTCTTCTGGATTTAGAACTCTTGTATGATATTTCATATGAGAGTGTTAAAACCTGATGTATTTGCACATATCTGTGAGGGTAAATAAGATAATTGAAAATATAACACTTTTATTTCAGTCTCCTGTGTTTTTGTGAACATCTGTGGTTATAGATTCAATTATAAGAGTGTCCCAAAACTATTTCAGTAATGAAGACCTTGAATCATCACCTTCATACATCCATCAGCACTCATTGTCATTATATGTAAAACAACAAGAACAAGAAATGCAATGTTCCTTGGCACTACAATGGCAACTTACTTTTGGAATACCATATATGAAGATATCTCGTACAATTACCACTATCAATTTTTGTAAATGAAATGTATGATTCATACTGTTTCCCAAATCATAGTGGATCATGGCTTAAAGTATATACCTTAAAAGTTTCCATATTTGTTGAAAGTGTTACTTTTTTATTTATTATAGATGTATGATAATGCATTATTCAATAACTCATTTTGTGAGTTTAAACATAATAACGAGTGCTAATAATTTACGTTAATTATTAACTTGTATGTTGCCACAGTTACCTGCAACGTCAATGAACATTTCATTTGTTACTCTCTCAGGTGGGATGTAGAAATGGACAGAAACCTGTCTTCCTCGAGAGTCAAGTGTCTTCCTTTCAGCTTTGTGATTATTAAATCTTTATTATAATTTTAGTTGAGTAATCTTTTACCATTATTCTTCAGAGGGCATTGAAAAGGCAGGAGCTCATTGAAAAACAGGAAATTCTAAACAGTTATAATGTAAGCATGTCTTTGTGGGATGGGGTAGGGTGTTTGGGCTCTCTTTGCGCTCCATGGGGTAAAAACACAAGAAGCAAACATATCCTTATCCTCGTTTATTCTTATTCAATTGGTCTTATAAACATCTTTATGATTTAAATCTAAGAAGAATTCTTTCACTATAACATATCAAAAGTATTTTTTTGTGATATAAAAAAAAATTTAATGTTCCTGGTTTTTATTAATGCGAAGAACTTGTTTCTTTTCTCGAGTAACACTGAGAAAACAAAGGTACACAATCAGGTGTATCTTTTTCATAGTTGTTAACAATCTTTACACTAGAGAAAAAAGAGGTACTTTTTGAGTATAAGGACAGGGGTCCAAGTACCCCTTTCCTCACATTACCACCAATTATGTGTCATCATTCTTTTCTTCAGGGAGAGGGAGCATATATCTTGGTACACGGAGCACCCACTTAAGTTAAAATAATTCCTGGGATTTTTCTGATTTGATAATACAGTGGCCCTGTAGTTAATATTTTGGTATTCAAAAACATTGCGTGTATTTTTGTAGAAGAGATAATTTTTGTTTTGTTTTGATAAGAATATACTTCTGTTTTTATTTTTGCCACTTTTCTTGACAGGAAAATGCAGAACTTGTAAGGCAGGTAGACTATGAAACAGTCACAGTGTTTGAGAGCCCTTATGTGGAAGCTATTAAGTCGCTCTGGGCAGATCCTGGTATCCAAGAATGTTATGACCGAAGAAGGGAATATCAGCTCACGGATTCAGCGAAATAGTAAGTGCATACGGTATACAAAAACTGGTTGTTATTGCATCTGTTAACTCAGTTTTAGGGTTGCTAAAAACAGAACACTTATCAAAGTTACACAAGCTTCAAAGTGAGACCTTGATGTGTAAAGGTACTTTCTATTTTAATAAAATTAATGTATTTAAGAGAAGAAAAACAACAATATGAAACTAAATTATGATATCTTATGCATCTAATTAAATTAGAAACAAAATTAATTTGTGTATGAGAATAGAGTAGTTGAAGTAAATTATAGGTTTATAGCTCCATATTCAATGAAATGCTGTAACAAAACTGTTACATTGATTAATGATGTAAAATAACATTTTATTCATGAAGCCAAGTGGCTGGATACTTTGTTCTGGATATTGAATACTGTATGTTTTGTTTTGTTTTTTTAATTTATGTATGTATGAGAGTGTGTGTTTAAAAGACTGTTTTTGTTTGTACACTAACTCTTCCAAACCTGTAGACCAATCTCAACCAAAATGTTTATGTAAACACAGTGAGCTGTGAGAAATGTCCTGAGGGATTCAAAACTGAATTTGTCCATATTTCTAGTTTTTAAATCATACTGAATAATCACTCCCAGCCTGTTGAGTCAATCTCAAACAATCTTGAGAGATTGACACTTTAGATAACATTAAATATTTTAAATGGGTTCAAGGTCAAAGTATGAAAGTTGCTGGACTGTTTCTGAAACAACCATGCTTTTCTCCTTGTAAGGTGTTCAAAGGAGGGATCATCTCCAAAATCTTTATTTGTTGATAGTAAACTATAAGTGTTTATGAAGAAGCTTTGTTATGATTTTAAAATTTTGAGATAAACTTTAAAATAGTTATTACTTTGAAATATATCATGCTGTTAAACTTAAATTGTTTCAGTTAAGTTTCTCAAACATACGTATGTCCACTCACACTGAAGCAATTATTCAACTGCTAGGATTTCTTTTCTATGCCCATCAAGTCATTGGGTCAGATTTTTTTCTCAGTTGCTACAGTCTTTTATTTCTCACTTAATTGCCTTTGGAAATACCTGTATCATGATATTCTCCACCTACACCCTCTATCCTTATACTATAACAACTTAATTCATGCAGTATTATCACTTTTTATTTACAAAGTGTTCACTAACAGGTGTTTCTGCACGACGACCATTGAAGGTACTTTGAAACTTCTTTGTGTTACATAATTGTTTTTCATTCTTTAAAAAAAATTGTTTAGCAACCAATATATGGTATGAATTCCCAGGTTATACTTTTTGTTATGGAGGCAAATCAGGTCTCTCCTGTCCCACACCTCATATCTAGGATTGCTCGACAATTGGGGAGAAGAAATCATTCTCAACTGAGGTTGTTTGTGACCTTACATATAAGGAGATTAAGTTGTACTTGGTGATGTTTCTCCAGCGGGCTCTGAGGCAGTGCTTGCTGGTAATCCTGTAAATTCTGGAGAGACTTCAGATTAACATTTTTCCAGTGCCTTATTTTATTCTGTTGGCTTCTCCAGATGCCAAACTGGGATCAGTCACCTCCAGCTCCTCTTCTCCAGTTAGTAAATCAAGTATGTGATGTTTTGGGTTTTTCCTGGTTGCTTTTCAGTATAAATTTTTCTTTACAGCAAAAAGTCTGAGGGTGAATACTTGTTTCTCTTACAATCGCGCGTGACAGTTGAGCTCGGCTGTTTCCTATCCAATTCCATGCTATGGAGCAAGTGGTACAACTCCAAGTTACCTATTCTTCTCCTGCTGCATGGATAGTTTTTACCTTTTGAAGATGTCAGCATCATTTGAATCCCTTGTTCCTTCACTGGGCAGTCAATTGATAATAGAACAGCAGTTTGCTGGATTCTGCAATCTCTTTATCCAACATTAACATTTTCAGTCACAAATGGTGAATAGATTGGAATAATACTATGGTAATTGTTCCTTTACCACCATCTTGTCTAGAGATCCATCTTCTCATGGATGCCTTGCTTCAGTGATTGGGTGTATTTATCAACAGTTGGGAATTCTGGACCCTTTAGAAAGATGACAAGGCTTCCCTCCACAATGTTTTAGAACTTCTTGCTGTTCAAAGGATGTTATATTAAGGGGAAAATATTATTATGCTTCACTTGGATAATTTCATGGTTGTGTTTTATATTTACACTACCATGAAATTATCCAAGTGAAGCATAATAATATTTCTTTGTTTCTGAATCTTTATTGGGGAGGAGGGGAATCCACTTCCTGCATAAGTGCCAAACAGAACTTGTTTTTTTACTTGGCTCTTTGACAAAGGTTTTGCAGTTGTCTCATATAAGGTGACAATTGAGATGAAATTTGTGTCCACAGCGTTCGCCAGCCTCCTCAAGTCATTTTGGGTCCTTCATCCTAAACAGTTGTTTCAGTTATGTAATTGGGATGTGTAATCTTTCCATTAAAGTTTATCTTTTGTTGCTGCTGGTCTGTGGACCTCACAATTGGAATTGTTTATGCTGAATGTGCATGGGATGCTTTGTCATTGTATGCATATCCTCCAATATCCAGATAGGTTCTTTTTGTCCAAAACACTAGCAGCCAGGAAAGGGTATAAATCCTTTTCAGTGATTCTGACTGCTATTTCTTACTTTTATGATCATTTGGATAAAAATTGTTTATGTCCAGTAATGGCCTTGAGTTGTTAGATTGCCAACACTAACATTGTAGAAGTGCTAGACAGAGACTTTTTATTCACTGGAATCCTTCAGTTTCCTGGTATTTAATGCTGGTGACTTTGTGGGTACAAAAATTCATTCGTATTGCTTATTCCAGGCTTCCTTTGGATGTGAGGATACTTCTGTGAATCATGTCTCATCAAATTCATCACATTTTCATGCCTTTAGCAGCCCTGTTGGATTACCCATTGAGGTCGTTGTGCAGGCTGGTATGTGAACTTTCTCTAATTATCTTTATCTCATTATTTGCATGATCTAGCAATATCTTCTTTTGAGAGTTTTCAATTACCTTCTGTAGCTTAACCACATATATTACAAGAAGGTGAATTTTCATTACTAATTTTGTCTTCTTTACTTTCAGGGTCTCTTATAATGTTTTCACAAGATACTACTCCAGGTTGCAACAGACTGTATAGATCTGACCACTTAGAGGCAGACTTTGTGGTATGGCTGTTATGCTAGACCATCACTCATAGACTGTTCTGAGTGAAGCATAAGTTGATTACCCCTATTTCTGCTTATCATTGGATTGAATGAAATAAAATCTGTGTGAAAAATGTAGGGAACCTCATCTTGTTGCCCCATTTCAGAAAATCTTTCCTCAGGGCTTCCAAACGTACGTCATACCCTGTTATTCTACTATAACAGCTTGGGAGTCCTTACCATGCCCAGTCTCCAGTCATTGGGTTGGTGGATGGAGGTTTTTCTCTCCAGAATGTTCAAGTAAGTTTCCTCCACTCTTGGAAAAGAATGTGAAGTTGGAGGCCTTCCTATCCAAGACCCTGGATGTTTCTTCTTGTTTGTTTTCCAGACTTTGGTAGAAAAGACACCAGCCTAAGCAGGAGGCTGCTAATAATACTGGATCAGATTTGACACTTGACCGTCCAGTTGGATTGAGTGTAGCCCTTCTTTTTAGTTAATACTGGTTCAGTACATTGTTTGTGGGTCCTTGGTTGAACATAGTTTGTAGCATACCATTCCCATAATTCCAGGGAAAAGCAGATTTACCTTGTCCATCTAGGTGTGGAGTCAGGATGAATGTTCATAGTTTCAGAATAGATGAGTTCTGTTGCCTTGGGTTCTGTATGATGTACAGGATACCATCATTTCTGTTTGTTTTTTGAAATTCTTCAGGTTGAGGAGACAGTTTGTCCACTTCGGTGTTGGTTACATTCTTGTCTAGATTCTGGTTGCTTGGAATACATCAGTCAATAGCTAAAGGTTGAGATCCACTCACAACACAAATGTGTGTGTATCTGTTGTGGTTCAAATGTCCTAGCTACCACCATAGGATATAGTGACCATTTACCTATAATTTCAACCCTAAGTAGTGGAACCTAGGTTATCTAGTTGGGGTCTGACCAACAGTGGTAACAGCTCATTTGAGATTTCACCTATAGTGCATGAATTAAGTGTCAAGCAAAGGGCATAGCTGTTCTGGATTGTTCTGAGTATTGGTGTTAGAAAATACAGATTCTGTCTGTCAAAAAAAGTGACAGTATGCTTATATTCAGTTTCAAGATAGAGGGTACTTTGAAGTATGTGGTGAATGTCATGATTGTCATGATTCAATATTGCGAAGTGTAACTATCCTGTTTTTTAACTTTTAATGCAGTATGGGTGTCTTCACAAAATTTGATACTTTTAATAAAGTTTGCACAAATTTGTTTTGTACACAAGAAATCAGATATCTGAAAGAAGTATTTTTACTAAAGATTTGTTTGTTTTGTTACTTGACCAAGTGCAAAATGATTTTTGTGATATTGTTTTTGTCCCAAAAATCTACATTTCAAATATTTGTTTTTAATTGGACTTTATAATTTGTCTATTTCAACTGCATAAATTTGACTGACTTTGTAACCACCCTAAAAAGTAGGAAACAAATACAAGTTTTTTTTCACTGGATACAGATTATAAACTAAAAATATATATTTAGGCTAAATTGCTTAAATCTCATAATATTATGTATTTTTATGTATACAGATGTATTTTATTTCTTATATTGACTTTACAGCCGTGCCTGACTAACATTACATGACTTGCTCTGATGCATTCATGCTTACTGAATCCAATAATGTAAAACTGATCTTTAGTCTTTACAAAGTAACCTCTGTTGGCTGTGTTTTAGTGGACTAGTATTTCGTTAAATAATCACATTTTAATTATCACATGTTATATATGTATAAATTATTACTATGTACAAATAAGTTTTTAAATTTATTTTTCTTACAACATAGAACAGTAAATAAACAACCTCCTTTCACCCATTCAATGTGGATTCGAAACACATCAGTCCACCGTGGACCACCTGATTCAACTTAAAATGTCAGTCAGAGAAAACTTTCTCAAATAATGACATCTTGTTTGTGTATTTTTTTGACCTTGAGAAAGCTTATGGTATGGTATCTTGACAAACCTCCACTCGTATGGGTTTCAAGGCAATTTACCAATTTTTATTGAACATTTTTTTAATAAATCGACGATTCCAGGCCTGTGTGGGTTTCACACGCTCCCATTCTTTCCCAACTCTCAACCACAGCACCATTTTAGACGTGTTTTGTCCTGAGGTTTACCCATAACATTGGACAGCATCATCAGCAATGGTGACACTGTCCACTTAGAAATGTTTTTAGTATTCTAAAGACCATTGACCTTTTTTAACACTATTTAAGTTTTTAATTCATAAATTAAACCATTTTCTAAATTCCTTTTTGAAGTACAACCAGTTTGATATGAAATTAAAAAATGGCCGTGACGGCAAATAACTGAAAACCTGGACTGGAAAACCCAGCTTCATATGACTAACGCTGATGTTTGTACATATGTTAGTCATCGTGGCAAGTTATGACCATTCAACTTATGCTACAAAATATTCTTTAAAACTAGTATTACTATAATTTCTCTCGTATTGCTGTACACTAGACATACAAATTGGATTTTATGCTGTTTCAGTTTTAATTCAAAAATTCAGCTTTGTTTTCCTTGATTTTATTTTGTGAATTTTATCACTTTTATCCTTTTACCAGATGTTTGGAGCAGATAGTCTAGTTACTTTGCACCATAAAACTCCAAACTCACCACCATCTTCCCACGACTGTCTACTGGGAGTGAAGAGTGATATAGATGTGGGACATTGTGGGTTTAAGTACCTACATATCTCTCCTAATTTCTAAATTTCTGATCTTCTTATGTGAGACTAGCAAATTGGAGGTTAAAACTTAATAGATGATGTATCCCCACAGCAATGTGAATCCTACTTTTTCAGTCACCTCCCAAACCAAAGATACATTTTGTAATTCCACATTGTAGCATGTACCATAGGATCTTTTTTAAAATGTGTAGCATAGTTTATTTAATTTTAATGTGTTTTGTTTATGGTTTAAAATTTATGGTTGTGTGTGTGTGTGTGTGTGTGTGTAAATTCAAGCAGACTAAAGATAATCTACCTTGATATCTTGGTTCAGGAGAACGAGATGACTGGCAAGCACTTTAAAATGACATAGAGTGACTGTGGGGACATTCTGAACTTTTAATTGGTTATTCACATGTATATTCAAGTAATTATAGGTAAGGGATTGTTACCAAAAATAGAAAGAGGTGAGCTGGATTACTGGGTTTTGTTAAGTACATAAGCAATATCTCAGTGCATAGGAAAGATATGGAGTTCTTGTGTTAATATTCCAGCTTATCAGTATTGGTAATTTAAGCTTCTTGTTTGTATCAAACTATGAAATTACTATTTTAACATCACAAACATTTAATCTGAATCAGTACTGCATTCAACATATCACGTGACTCATAGAAATGAATGTTTTAGTGTTTGTTTTTTTTTATATTTACTTTTAAGTTGTGAACAATCACTTAATACTGAAATTTGAATTATGTTCCACAGTTTGATACCAGACATATCGACATAAATTTATAAAATAGCAGTCCAATAAAGCTTTGAATGCATGCCAGCAAACATGGTGACATGGTTTTTGAGCTGGTATCCATCGGGATAGGGTTAAGTGTGGAATAATAGACCAAAGTAAGCAATTAAAAATCAGACCAATGCATAAATGAGCAAAAGAAGAAATGCTAGCAGTCCAGTAATATCTTCAGTGTGAGGGAAGGTAAGTATTATTGGACGTGTATTTTTTTATTTGAGAAAATGTTGACTTAAACGTTCTCTATCAGGTGAGAGGTATTTCAGCTTGTGAAATAGATTTAAAAATTTTATTAGTGCATAACGCAAATGAAAAAAGCATGAAATTCCAGAACTGAAATTGTGACTACACTGAAATCTAAAATAATTTAAGGCCTCATTTTAGTACCAGGTTTTCATTATTTGAAATACTTAAACTTTTTAAAAATAGAGTAACTAACAGCAAAATGTTATCATAAACATTAACAGGTGTTTATAAATTGTGAAGACTAAAAAAATAATTCTTCAAAGGTATTATTATTCTCAACACCTAACCAGAAATTAAATCATTGTTTTTAATGCTTTCTTTATCCAAAATAATGAACCACTCAAAATTCAATCAGTGATGTCGAGAAACCCACTTGTTGAGAATTTTATATGCAAAAACGGCTCTTTTGGGCTCAGAAAACACTTCAAATAGAAGAGCGAACAACATTTCGACCTTCATCGATGACCAAAAGAGCCGTTTTTTGCATATAAAACACTCAAAATTCAGTGTTCACTTCATACTTTTTGCTGTTAGTAGTATACAAAATAGTTCTTTACTAAAAGGGGGTTGCTTAAAAATATTATTCACATAAATCAATTAAAAAAAGGAATCCTCTATAATCACAGTTGTAATTAGATGTCAAAATGGACAAGAGATGGAGCTGTAAGATAAAAGTTTGTATATTAAAAATAAAACTGCTGTGAACTGCTATGCTGAAGCTATCACTTGATGAAATAACACAATTAAAATTAAATAGGTAGTTAACTGTTAAATTTTGGTATTTTTAAATTAATAACATAGACAGTAATTTTTGCTCTTTTACCCTTTACCTACACAATAAGTAAAAGTAAGGCTGGAGTTAAACTTGAAGTAACTGTACATTTATGAAAAAAAATTCAAATGTTTATGTGCATATATAAATGTGAAGAACTATTTTAGATTAAAAAGATACAAATTGTTTACACATTGTTTACGTTCACTTAGAAGTATTTTAAATTTTGTATATTTGAAAGTATAAGGAAGGTATATGGTCATTAAGAAGTTTTTAGTGATTTCAAATTAATGTACTGAAACATAAGTAAGAAGGTTGAATCTGGAATAAATATAAATGTCATAATCATATCTCATAGATACCACTTCCTAATGTATCTAAAGTAACATGCTTTATATTTCTTAAACTATGTGTGTTTATGAAAGTTCTCAGGAATTTGCGAACAGTTTCATCCACTAATTTTATTGTTGGAACAAAATACAGCAAGACTTGTTGCATTGGCTACTCAGGAACTTGTAATCAGTGGTCATCAAGTTTCACAAAGTATATTGTTTAAAATGATGCGAAACAGTGACTTTAAAGTAAGAAATTTCAGGTCTTGTGTGTGTGAAGGTGTTTGTGAATAATAAATAAAATTAAAGTAATGAAAATAAAAACTAAACATCAGTTTTTAATATGCCGAATTGTACTGCATTTTGTTAGAAAAGCAGAAAAAAAAGCTTTAAATTGACACTAAATTATTCTTACAGGTCACCCTATAAAAAAGGTCAGAATTTGTTTTATACATTTTAAACAGATTTTCACCATGTACAGTATGAATTGTAGAAATTTTCTTCTCACCAGTACTCTATCTTTCATATTCAGGGTTTGTTAGGTGGGGGGGTGGGGGTGTGTCAGGTTAATCACCAACTTTCAGATAATTGTCTCATCTTCCCAGGTACTTAGACTATAAATGCAACCTTTTCAGCAGTTTCTACTTTAGTTTGATAAAGCTCAGTCATGTCTACCACATTAATTGTAATCTTTCTAACTTTTTCTTGTCCTTAATGAGCAAGAAGTGAGGAAAGTTTGACTTCAATGTTACAGCTATTATACTTCCATATCATACTCTGTATTTATAGAAAATATTGATCTACTGGTTTTCACGTTTGGATATCCATATCAATCATCTAAGTTTTCTTTCTAATATCCTTGGACAGTCAAGTTACCACCTTACCAGAATCTGGCTATTTTTCGTGTGTCGCTTTCAGATTATCTGTTGGTATCTAAATGGTGTAACAGTTTTCACAGTAGTTAATCATATCAGTGAAACTGTGTAAATATGATAATGTCTTGTTGACTGTAGAAAAGGTGTGATAAGCTTTGTAACCAAGTAATGATTTCAAAGGAACATGAAAATGTTACTTATAAATACTTGTTTTTATGTGGTGGTGAGATGTGTAGATATTCATTTTTCAGAGCATGACTTGAAGTAAAAGTTATGTTTCTTGTGTCAAACATGTTGAGTAGTAACTCAAACTATATTAAGATGATTAAACCACTTTATGAGGTACTGTATATGTTATACCTGCAATATAACCAGAATGGGGGCCATTCGTTATGCTGCTACTTTAATGACACACAGACTTTTCATTATTGAACCAAAATTTCTTTATTTCAGCTAACTGATTTTAATAAGAAAAATCTGAATATTACTTCAAATGCTGATTTCCATTATATCTCCAGTTTTCTTCAAATGCTTTGATTACAGTTAAGCCTTCCTGTAGCTTTCAGTAGTGTTCTTTACAAAACTTTGCAAGAATGATTTTCAGTATTTATCGTTTATAAATATTGTATGAAGGAATAAATTTTTTCTGTCTTTTGTGCATGTGTGTGTGTGTTACCAACATCTGATGTCAAGGATTTTTCCAAAAAGTATGATGTCCATCATATAAAGCTATTCTTAAGCCTTATATTTTTTCTTTTGTGCAGTTACTTGAGTGACATTGACAGGATAGCACAACCAAACTACCTTCCTGAACAACAAGATATTCTTAGAGTTAGAGTACCTACAACAGGCATCATTGAATATCCCTTTGACCTCGACTCCATTATCTTCAGGTATCCTTTTTTTTTTTTTTTTTTACAATTACTCTAACGTAAAAGATATTTTCTTTTGTTTGCTGTAAACTGCTTCTTCCCAGAAGGAACAGTGAACGTAACTTTAAGGTTTAAATTAATTTTTTATCCTAAATGGGGTGATACTATTTTAAAGGACCTGGTTTAGACATCAAGAAATGTCCACACATATAGACAAAAATAAAAAAGAAAGATATAAAAAAATAAAATAGCCATGCTTGGCTTTGCGATAATTATAGTGTTTCACGTAACCAAAGCTGAGAGTTATATAACATCTTGGAAAGTGTCATTGTTTGTTTTGGAGCATTAAAAATAAGGTTCATGTGGTCAAGGTGTATTTTACACTGTCAAATAAAGAAATAGAATAAATTGACCTGAAAGTACTATTTTTATGGTTGAATACAAAGTTTGGTTTGAGTGGTCTGTGAAAAAAAGTTCTTAAATTTCAGATTGCTGATTGACTTCACAAGTTGTTAACTTGAAAATGACTGTACCAAATCTTCCATGTATACACATAGAGAGAAATCAGTGTTTATTATTCTCTCTTCAACCATTCTTCTTTCAAGCTTCTTGGAAGATGTAAATTTCTTGGAACTGGTTACACCCATTTCTTTCATATAGTTATAATTTCTCATCTGAATACAGTTAGTTGAGCTAGATGTTTGAAATCGGTAAATACTGTCTCCCAACAGTTTAAAATTGGCACAAAACATTCTCTAGAGAGCTTTTCAAACATTTTCAGTGTTGTTGCTGCTTTTGCCCTAGCATTATGGCATGTTTCTCACCTATAAATATGTTTGTTAAACAGACATTTAAATTGTAATAATCTTCAGTGTAGTAGGTAAGTGTCCCAACATTCTGTTATAGGCTAAATGATCAGAAATGAAAACAAAACATCAAAAATAAACTGCATATGTGTAACCATTAAACATATAGCCAAAATTACTTAACTAAAATATTGTCTTTCTTTGTGTATTAAATACTTACAATCCTTAACAAAATCTTACCAACTGTTTTGAAGAGTTATAAACTTTGTTACATCACTTCCCCATATTGGGTATGGTAATTGGATATTTGCCCTCTTTCCTAAGAGTTAATTGATGCAAGATCTGATTAGAGGGCTCATTTGTAGCTTCTGAAGAAGGCTTCTTTAATTATTATCTTTTTTGTCAATTAAGTCTTTTGGCACATTGTTCTGGCATAGTACCAGCATTCCGTTGTTATTTAATATTGTGTTATTTGCAGATAATACAACTGATGAATTGTCAAAGTTTCTGATTAATGTGGTAAAGAATATGTTGACAGTTTCATGAATCAGTTTGAATGGAGAATTTAAGAACAATACCACATTCATGAGGAGAGCAGTGGATACCAAAGGTTACATTCTTCCATTGTAATGAGAAGCATTATTTTGACATTCAAAATTTAGGATGTTACAGCTGCAGGTTTCACTGAGTACGCTTTGTACAACCTTTCATATAGAAACTTATTATGCATTTAAGATATTCTATCTTTATTATTTTAATGATGGTCAAAGTATGATCTGCAAAGGATATTTAAACCATAATTTATTATCTGACCTATATGGGCAAGAGGGGGGATTAGTCTTCCATAATTACTTAATCTAGAACTCTTTTAACAAATAATACACTTAAGTTAGCACAAATTCCTACACCACTGCTAAAAATCAGTATGTGAAACCATCATTGGATAAGCAACAACTCCAGTTTAGTGGATATAACTCATCTTTATGGTTCTCGAGGCTTCAGGTTTGAAGTCCACCAGCGGTCATTTTAAGGAGTGCAGATGTTTGAATCTGACATCAAATTGGTAGTCAAATGTAGTGTTTATTGGTTAAAAAGAAAAATTTTAATTTGTTGGAAAATTATAATAGTAATAACAATAAAAGGTTTAAGGTAAATTAGGAAGGAGGTGCTAAATTTGTTAACATGTTCTGTCACCGAAAGTACATCACATTTTGTTACAACTCTAAACATGTTTTGAATTCCTCTTGCAAGAAATACTTGTATATGAGAGATTTTTTGTATCATAAGCAGAAAATGTTCAGTAATTGCCATGTTGCATTCATTAACTGATATTGTTACATGATTAATTATAACAAATTTCACATAAAACTCTGTTGTTTTATGACACATTTAATCGGTGTATGTTGCATGATGTACTACGTTGTTGACATTAACGTAACAAAAAAATGACCAGTCTCCAAAATGGTCATTAACACTTAAGCAATGAATATGCATGTATATGTATGTTACAAAAATCATGGCATGTGAGAACATTTCAAAGTGAAACACCAATGTTCAGATTTCACTGGTATCAAATGTTGGCATGGGAACAAGAAAAAAATCTGAATACTAAATTTTGTCACCAAGAAAACTAAAAGGTCGGTGTGTGTGGTCTTGAGAACTTCATAGCAGATGGTGCTCTTAACTTTGTTAAAGTTTTTTTTTTTTTTTTCATGCCAGATTTGGTAAAGATCCATCAACAGGAGGCAAACTAGTGGTAAAAATCCAAAAACAGTCATAAAATCACAAAATGCAGAACCGAAGATTGGTATGTTTGTTTTCCTGGACTTTGGGAACCTCCATACAAATATTGAAGGCTAAATTCATACCATATGAAGTAGTTACATGGGTGTAACAGACAGTGCTATTATATTTATATAGATAATAACATTAAATTTTATAAAGTTATATTCCGAATGTAAAATTATTTTTATGTCAAAATATAGTTAGTCAAATTTTACCATTATACATGTTTTAAATTGATGATTTCTTAAGGAAATATTTTTAAAATGTTCAGCCTTCCCATGTATGAAAATTGTGGCATTTATTGTTAGATCTTCCCCTCTTCCCTAATTTACTTACCATCCCTGCAAGAAGTATGAAATTTTAAAATGTTCATTCTTCCCTTGTATGAAAATTGTAGCATTTAATGTTTGATCTTCCCCTCTTCCCTAATTTACTTACCAACCCTGCAAGAAGTATGAAATTTTACTTAAATTTTACATAGATATTACTTAGACAAAGCATAATTCTTATAGCTTTCAATTTTATGTGTTTATAGAACCATAAACTATAAAATCAAACCCACTTGCCACAACCACCTGTCATGCTTCACAAACTACCAATAAGATATAAGGTATTGTCTGTTTCACACTTGTTCTTACAGGAATCTTCTTGCATAGTTAGAAAGCCATTAAAACTGTATAAGTTACAGTAAATTTATTTTCCTGTTTTTAGTTATTCTGTGTTATGCATGCTTTACTTAAATAAAAAGAACTAGTTAGTGTAGTTGTGCCATTCATATAAAAATAGTCTTAAGTTTCATTTACAGATAACAACAAAACACTAAACTGGTTAAGTACATTATTTCTTGTTTTTCAAGTATTTTTTATTATTATAAAATTAACTTAAGTATAAAAATTAGGAACTTGTTAGTTTTGTTTGGGTAAGATGATTAAAACGATAAAAATTATTCATAAGTTGTATTTAAGAAGAGCTCGTACGCTGTGTGATTTGATACAGCACAGTGTGCTGTACACGTTTATCAAGTTATTTACAGCTTGTGTGGTGGGATAATTAGTTAGGTGCAGCTCAGACTTCAATAAAAGAATGAAACTAGGTGTATCGTTATGAGGTCTAAGATAAATAATTGTAGCTTTGTGTTACAATTTGCAGTTGTTCTAGAAAGACAAGAAAGGTAACACGTATTTACTTCCTATTTCCCAGTATAATTTTGAAGTAGGAAGTTCAACCTTTCAGACCACTCAGATTATAGAGATTTTATCATTTTTTATCGAGTCGTTTTGAACTTTTGTCTGACATTTTTTTTCCTGATTGTATATGGTAGTCGTAAGGCCAGTTAAACATATGGACCTTGTATAAAGTTGTGGTGGAGAAAATAACAGAAAATATTAAATTTTTCTGAGGGAAAAAAGTGTATGAAGTTTTAGAGATTACACAAATAAAATTTCAAAATTTTCAGGTGAAGAAAAATACTTTTAATCTCAACATGGAAGTAACTTTGCACACAGAGCAGTCAACACTGTGACACCACAGATGAACACATTTTGTGATGAACAATAGTTGTTTGTGTGTGTGTGTCAACAAAAGACATGCAGTATTGAAAGTAAGTTTGACTAATTCTGTGAAGCCACATCAGTACTCTGAATTGTAATTGCCTATACTTTCATGGTTACAAGCTGATGTGATATACAAATCCATTACGAATATGTTAGGTGTATCTTCGTACTTAATAGGTGATTAAGTTTTATTAACACCTGTTTAAAAAGAAATGCATCTAACAAGCTGACAACCTGTGATATTTGTACAACCTTTTTGTTGTTGCGAGTTTAATTTGGCAGTTTTAGAGAATCACATGTTGCAAAAATGTTTAGAGATTGTTAATTTCAAAAATTACTTTTCATTGTTTTACCAAGTTGTGTACAGTGTGTTAAAACACTTTCATGTACCGTGTGCAATGTAAGGTGATGTTTCAAAAATTTAATGGCACCATTATATTCCTCACAGATGTCACACGAGACCGTTAACACACGTTGTAATCAAAAAACTTCATTACGATTTTGAACATTTCTTTATATAGCTATCTGTTATTTCTGTTTTAGAATGGTTGATGTTGGAGGACAGAGATCTGAACGAAGAAAGTGGATTCACTGTTTTGAAAATGTCACATCTATAATTTTCTTAGTCGCCTTAAGTGAATATGATCAAATTCTGTTTGAGTCAGATAATGAGGTAAGAAGTAAGTAATCAAAGATGGACAAAACAATTATATAATATTTCACTTAAAGACAGCATGTTGGAATTATTATTGCTTTTTAATTTTGTACTTTGCTCGACACAGCATTGTTTACTAGATATTGTATTAAGTATATCTTGAGCTCTTAACAAAGAAAATTCCTAGGTTTCACTGTCTTTACTGTTCTTGTGGAGAATATGTGGGTTTCATATGTCATAGGATTATATAAAGGTACTTCTACAATTTATACCAGATTTATGTGATGCAGTTAATTAAAATTGTAATGGACCAGTTACTTAAAAGGTTAATTATTCTTTGAAATCACAGATGTTAGTGTCTAGAACAATAATGAAATACTTACCAGGTAATGAAACTCTTAAAAATAATGCAGATTAATAAGTAGGAAGGTTTGTGAACTACATAGACGATGAATGCAAATAGCTTTGTATTTTTAATTTTGTATCTGTTTATAACTTACAGAAATTTTTGTTCGTTGACAGAATCGTATGGAAGAAAGTAAAGCATTGTTCAAGACAATTATTACATATCCATGGTTTCAAAATTCATCTGTAATTCTATTCCTAAACAAAAAGGACTTGTTAGAGGAGAAAATCATGTATTCACATCTTGTGGATTATTTTCCAGAATATGATGGTAAGTTGAGAAAATGCTTTATTGTTCCACAAGCTTATTTTTTGCTTTGTTCTCTTACTTTGAGCAAAGAAAAACTATACATCTTTTGTTTTTAAAATGAGCATATAAAAACATTTTGATACAAATCGCAGAACACTTAGTTTAGTTTATATACACTTTCACATGTCTGAATTAGATTTTGTTTCAAAACTCTTAAATCCGTAAAAACGTTCCAAGTCGAGCATGAATAACAAGGTATGTGTAAATAATTTATTCACTCAAGGCTATTTTTCTTTCATTTTAAATAAAGTGTGAATTGTAAGAAGCTGAAATATTGGACAACCTTTTTTGAATTTATCTTAAAAAAACAATTTGGATATTTTTCATGTAGATTTGATTGTAAAATTTATTTAAATTTTTAATAATTAGAACTGGATAATTAATGAGTTTTAAAAATTTTCTCTTTTCTCGAAGCGTGGAATTAAAAACCTGCTTAATACACATTTTTGTAAACCAAGAAAGATTTTACTGAACAACAAGTGACTATTGTACAGCACAATATTTATTTCTATAACATATACGTATTTTCAATAGCAATTCTCAGTTGTGTTAATATACAGTACAACAGCACTGAGAAAAGGCACTAAAGAAGATTGCAAGGCTCACAGTGATTGGTTGAAAAGTGAAATTTTCACCAAAGAAGACCCTCGTTCTTGGTATTTTAAATACAAGCTACTTCAATTTAATACATATCTATTTTTCATTAACTGTTACCTAAATTTCAAGTTATTTTGTAATTATTAAGTTTGTAAAGGTTTCTATTTTGCTGAAATTTGTAATATTTCGATTCAGAATAATATTTTAACTGAGATACAAATAAAATTAATATTACAGAAAACGTAATTATAAAACTCAAAAGATGTAGGATTTTTAATTTCCATTGCTGTAAGTCTGTTTTTTCAAAGTATTAAAAACAAAACAAAGAGACACAAAAATCTAATAAAGCACGACATCTCCTAAGAAGAATTTCCAGGTTCCAAAGTTTCTTGAGAGTTTAAAATATATTAAGTAATATTTATCTTTCTCAAGATTCACAATACAAACATGGCCCCTTTTTTCTTAATACACGTATGCTTCAAAGTAAATAAAAATTATACACATGCACTGCTTTTCTAGCATAACAATAATATTTTTCTCCATTTATTATGTTCACTCCAAGAGTAATCTGATTGAAGAATATTTATAGAAACAAATCTATAAACTTATGTTTGTATCTTAGTTAACCCTTAATGAAATCTTTGTGCAGTATCACCATGTTCTTATAATTTATGATCAGAATTGTCAGATTTAAAGCCAGTTATGCAAGAAAAATGTATGGACCAGTGATTCAAATGCTAGATTTTTGTGTGGTATTAAAGCTTATAAAAAAAGAACAATAAACGATTCATTGTTACAAAAGCCAGCCGGACGTGTACAACAGTAAATAGTTATTGATCTTCTTCAATTGAGTAACACCTTCCTAAAAGAGCCAGATTTCATTAACTTGTTTTCAATTTAATGGTCAAGTTTTATTACCATTCCACAAGTATAATCATGGGAAAAAGAATGAAACTTCATCTATCCTACAGTTATTAACCCTTGTTTTTAACGATGTTTTCCATTGAAATAACTCAGAAGAGGATTCTTTAAATTATAATAATCCTGATATGTTTATTACACTGTTAATCTTTGAAAGAAGATTTCTGTAAAAGGAACTTGAATGATTTATACTTACTGGATTTAGATTTAAATATCAAAGCAGGTTTTCTTTTTTCATTATGTCATTCTAAAAAACAAATGATACATTTATTTGTTTTTCAAGTCAAATGTGATTCCACATTTTCTCACAAAGAAAATCAGTTTCAGAGAACTAATTTTGGAATTAATTGTTATAGGCCCCAACCAGGACCACATTGCAGCCCGTGAGTTCATCCTAAAGATTTATCTGGCTCAGAATCCTGACCCAGATCGTATGATTTACTCTCACTTCACTTGTGCTACAGGTTAGTTTAGCGAGCAGACAAGTGCATCTAAGATAAGGAGCCCTTGCCAATAGATAGCGCAAAAATGACATTCCCTTTGCCATTTTTCTCAAAGTTATATTCCTTAACTTTGCATTTTTCCTGTCTTCTTTGAGTGCTGTGTAGTTATGAAGGTGCTTTAGTGCTGTTATGGGCAACCTTTGACAACCCATACTGAACGTACATGTTGGTGGATGGTTGTGTCAAAGGTCTATAAGAGGCTGCCTCCTGCCTCCAAACCTCCACAGACATTGAACTCTTAGTGCCTTCTGATACTCACTGAAGCACTTCTTCCTCTCCCCTTTGCTTCTCTAGGGCCAAAGAAAGATGCCATTCACGCTAGGGAGTTCATCCTCAAAATGTTTGTGGACCTCAACCCAGACAGTGAAAAAATCATCTATTCACATTTCACATGTGCAACAGGTAGGAATAAACTACCTGTGCTTGTGATAAGTAGATGTGGAGGTTTGGTAATGGCAGACTTGAGCATCTGACCCCATGTGCATGCTTGTTTGTTTGCTATCACTAAGTCTGCCAGCTTTAGAACCTCTGTGTTTTGTTAGTCTTCTTTCAACAGTTTTTACTAACTTTTTTTTGTGTGTGTGAAGTTTAAATAGTGAGATATTTTCTGTGGATGATATTAACAATCTCTTTAATTTAAATTACAATATTTTCAAGTTTGCATTTCTTATCTCCTTTTTTTATGATGTTTTTCATGTTTGTTGGTACGTGTCGAAGTGTTTGTGTGACTACTTAGCATGTTACTTATTGTGTCGTTCTTATAACTCGTACTTGCTCTGTCACTAACAATTCTGTTTTTTTGTATCTTTCTGCTTGCATGTATAATAACACAACTGTGCATGTAGATACCGAAAACATTAAACTGGTCTTCTGTGCTGTCAAGGATACTATACTGCAGAACAACTTGAAGGAATACAACCTTGCCTGATGTGATGACAATAAGAAGTGTTGCAGATGATTTAGATACAATAGTTACCAGGATCTCTTTCACTATTGCACTTGTTGAAACACGTTTATGTTATTTTACTGTAGAGAAATTGATGCATGTGTAGTTGCACAAGTTTGTTATCTTGTATAAGAGTTGTACTTTTTGGTTAGTTACAGGTTAACTGTTCACACAATTGGTTGATTTGTTTGTGAATTGTGTATCTAGTTTCAGTGTATACATATATAATTTTCAATGTTGTCAAATGCTACTTACTTAGAACATGCATGTATTTATAATTTCTTGGAAATATGTATATTTATTGAATTTTCATGTATTTACGTGAGAAAGTTGCATTCGCAAGTTTTGAAAGATAGCTCATTACTATTATGATGTTTTGCCAAACATAACTGTCAGTTGATTATACATTTTTCTAGTAGTAACTAGTTCATAGGATGAAACATTAGATTAGTCAGTGTTGAATAATTAAACTACTCAAACTTGATCTGTTTTACGGGCTAAGAACGTTGTAGGATCTTGACGTTTTCATCTAGCAATTGTCAATCAAAATAACCATGACGTTATTCATAAGAAAACTTGTGGTGTTTCAAATTATTTGAAGCAAAATTATTATCATTAAAAATTAAAGGTAAGAATATTTCAATCAGTGAATAATTTTATTAAAAGAATGAATGAATGTCTATAGTTAAAATGGGTAGTTATCCCTAACAAAACATTCATTAAATTATACTCAGTTGTGTAATGCAGTGTTTACAGGAAGACTGTAAATGTTTGAAAGGAAATCAGCATGCCTGTATGTGTATATATAATATTATCAGTAGATAAAGTTTGTGGCAAAAGGAAGAACATGTTAAATAAGAGATCACATAAAAAAACTAATGAACAATGGCTTTTATATACTCGTAGAAGAATAACGGGACAAAATTCAAGGTGTTATTCGCCCTATTTGTTTTGAGTAATGTTAATAATAAACATGTAGCCAAGTAGAACAAATATTTAAAAAATTAATTAATGTTCAGTTGTCTGTATGAATAAGTGTTCTTTGATTCTTTTATTTTAATCTGTTTTGTACTTGTGACGAAAGTTGGTCAACAGTAATGGAAAATTTATATCTGAAGTAAGTTTGAGATATTCGTGCATATGGGAAAATAACTAAAAATGAGTGTCCAGAGTAGACAGTTAAATTGCTGAAAATGATAAACTACAGTTTAAAAAAAAGATACCCTTCACACACACTAAGAGATTTAAAAAAGTTATTGTTGTGCGAGAGTATCTTATATTTTGCTTCTAAATTAATGGTATAGAACTTGAGAATGATAATTAACCTGTAAAAAAGCATTAGGTCGTGTGTTTTGTGTGAATAGTTTGTTTAAATTTCAAGTTAATGCTTATGGATTTTTTTTTTATTTTTCTGGGCAGACACGGAGAACATTCGATTTGTTTTTGCAGCAGTGAAAGACACCATCCTTCAACTAAACCTGAAAGAATACAACCTGGTATAGAAAAAGAGAGACTGTAAATCACCCTGTTGACTGATTTCATCTACTTTTCATTACTGATACCACTTTTGCATATTTGGTATCATTCTACTGAGAGGTGGACAGTGAGCTTGTGGTTTTGAAGGGTTTGTGTTTGGATGTACTGGGTGGCACTCTTCCTACACACACTCTTTTTCCTCTTGGGCCCACCAGAAAGACTTAGTACTCTGTAGCATAACCTAGCACTCTGATCTCAACCTCTCCAAATCCTTGATTAATCAGACAACTTCATGCAGGTTCCTAAATGCACAATAATTTTTCTAAATATATTTTTTTTTTTGTTTTGCACTTCAAAATAATCCTTTTGCTTAATATGTTATGTAGACGTGAGAAAGCTTATGGGTCTTAACTTGTCAGTCTGTGCCAAAAGTCAGCTAGTAAATTAGAAGTGAGATAAATGTGGTACAGTCAATAGTGCTTCGAGTGTCTCTGTGCTGTTGATACACCTAAATATTCTGGTTAATTTGGCTGTAAGACTGGCTCATAAGTTGGCTTTGGTTGATTTAGGAGACTTTGGTTACAAATCCGCCCATTACTGGATAGAGATGTCCTTTATCCTAGGTGCTGATAAGTCATCTAGTTGAGTCTGCCATTGTGGAAACATCTCCACTTCAGTACCTACATGCGGTGTCTCCCCTTAACCAAGCAGGAGTTATACATGAAAATGTAACACCCTAAAGACTTCAGTCTCAGTCTTGAACTAGTCACTGTTGTCAGTGTAATCAAATATTTTGACATACTGTTGATAGATGTGGTTTCTGAGCCAGCTGTAAAGCTGCCATTTTAAAATGGTACTCTGTTCATAAGAGTCCTAGTTTGTCTTGTGCTTTGTCACAGGACTGCCTTTTGTATACGGGACCTGGCAACACTTAAGTATATAGTAAGGACTAAATTTATAATGTAAGCTGTGTTGGACATGTTCAGTTATCGTCTGTAGGCATCTAATTAATTACAATTGTAGTGTCTGTTGAATTTCATTAAACATTATGCTCTTCATATATAGTTAAGTGTATAAATTTTATGTAAAGTTGCACTTTCAAAAATGCATGAATGGTTAATTTGTTGTCATGGTACACCGATTATTTAAAAACAACCAACACATTCTCAGCTAATTTGGGAGTTGATCACAAAATCTAACACTTTTTTTTTATGTTTTATTAGAGTTATGTAAACATTAAATGACTATCGTTTTTTCCACTTCAAAGGCAAAAGTGTACTTAAACCTGAAGATTCCATTATGGAGACTTCTGCTTTTATTTATAATTACTACTAGTACTTTGTTCTTGAGATTTGTTACTGTGAAATATTTGATTAGCAGAGGATGCAAGTTATTGTTGTGTGTACAACTTAAAACATTTCAAAAAACAAATCCATTGGTGATGTGCTACAATATTCACTGTTCTAATTATGTTTGAAATATTTTTTTTTTCATGTAGTATGGATCTGTGGTTTATCTCTGGTTTACTGTTTTTGCAACCTAAAAGTTGTGTAGATACTAAATATATGGTCACCACAAGCAAGGTTTCATACTGACCCCATGGTGATTTGTATTCTGGAAATTAAAATATGCTTCCTAGCTCTAACGAAGCTGTGTAATGTGCATTTTTTAAATATGAACTCATACAGACTATGGTGCCTGCTAAGTGCTTGTGGTATTCCAACCCCACCCCCTCTCAAGACTCGTAATGTATTATTATAAGATAATGGGCCATGCAGAAAACTCCCAACCAAAGACCAAAACCAGTGCTGGCACTTGACTTTATATATATATATAAAAAAAAATTTAGATCCTGTTAGAGGGATGGGGGATTTTTTTATTATAAGAATGACTTTTTTAATTTATATAATTGTGTAATTGTTTTCGACTTTTATGTAATGATTGGTACTTGTAGAGCTTGCATTCACAACCATATTACTGAGATTTGTTTTGGCATGAAACTTACAAATTTTAGTTTTCTAATTTGGTTGATGTCTGAATATTTGAATAAAAACGGAGCACTTGTTACTAGAGTGTAGGGTACGTATCAAACTGTGCGTGGTTTCTCTAAGAAATATATTCTATAGTAATATGCAACTTTACAGGCTTTTAGTTTATTTGTTAAAGTTATACTATTATTTGTCAACTTATAAAACTTGTCTAAGTAACTGATCAGTATTGTGGCATTATTTTCCATTCCAGAAATAAAAAGTTTCATTGTTTTTCAACGAATTTTGTTTTATAATAATTATGCCATACGTTTAGCTTTAAAAATCGTAAAAGCTACCAATAAAGTTATTAAAAAAACAACTTGTTGTTTGATCATTTTTAATCATAATTCCACAGTTGTACTAATTTCAATCTCTGGTCTTACACTGCTAAATTGGGGACGATTTGCAGAGAATAGCCCTCGTGTAGCTTTGAGACAATTCAAAAATAAACGAACACACATTACACACTGTTACAACGTTGTATATGTTTTGGTTGATTTTTGTATATACGTACGATCATTTATGTAAAGAAATGTACACACCATAATGTATTAAATGCTCTATTAAAATGTATAAAACATTTGAAACGATATTTAAACGGTGATAAGATGAAGAAATAAGCCTAAAATAAAGCAACTTAATTTAAAAATTGAAGTTTCAGCTATAAGTTTGAATTTTAATCACTTATGGTAACCTGACCTATCCAAAATATAGCAAAGCTGAAGAAATTAACACTTCAAAATTTCAATTTTTAGAGATTGTTTTTGTATTACCTCGTAATCGGAAGTGAGAGACTGTAGTTATGTACTTCATCACTTAGACCTACTTTCGTAGGGTGTGAAATCTTTATAATTTCTACGTTAGAAGGAAACAAACTAAGGAAAGAAAAACATAAATTTAGACGAGTTAAAGTATGACTCGTTAACTTCGAATTATTTTTTGGAAAGTAATCGAAATTAGTAATATATCATGTAGCAGAATAAACATTTTATCCGAAGCTAGGCTTTACGACGAAACACCTGGGAGAAATTCAACGACAGTACGTTTCTGACTTCAGTTGCAGAGAAACATCTTGTTAGAAAAAAACTCACAAAGTTGCTTTTACATCAAAGAGAGAAAAAGTGTATTTTATTACAGTAGGTTGTTAAACTATTTCTGTGCCAATAGGTGTAATATATTTGTGAACAAAATTAATCTTAATCTAGAGACAAACGATAAATAGAATTTCAATTTTTTATTCACCTTATGTATTTGCGAAGCACGATTTAAGACTGATTAAAATATATGCAGTTTAAAAGTGCTTTACGTGTTATGCGCTTAAATGTACATTGGTCGTAATTAACAGAGATAAAATGGTATCAAATTAATATGCCAAGCGACAAGGGAACAAAAGAATTACTTCTGCAATCCTGTACAGGTAAAGCAGAACATTTGTGGAGTGCGAACTTATTTGATGATGCACTTTCGTTACATAAGAGAAAGGGTGCTAAAAAGATGGTGAATGATGCGTGACCATTGTATAATGAATCCATGCATATATGTAACAGAACTTTTGACTTAAATATTTTTGTTCTTAAAATTGACTGAAAGGAAGTTCTAGAACAAGTTAATGTGAGCATAAGAATAGAAACCATGTTAAACTTTCGTTACCAATTGGACCGAAACGGTGTGTTTGTGTATGTGAAGTAATTTTATGCCTTTAACATCGAACGTAACTTGCTTGACATTAACTGATTTTATACAGTTCAACCCCTCGGTGTGAATTCCTGTACGTGGTGAGGAAAGTTCTGTTCTTTCAGTTTACCTCCCCTGGGATCTAAATATCCACCCACGTGTTTGTCGTGACTCGTGAAGGGAAGGAGAGAATCCTGGTGATTGAGGGATCCAACCCTAACACACCACTTTGGTTTTGAATTCCTGTAGATGGGCGATCTTGGAATAGGCACCCCTATGGTCAACGAAGTACCAGCGTTGGATGTTCTCAGCAAGTGTTGTGGACGCTATGTATGATGCTGTGTATAGTGCTCTCAAAACGCTGGTTTTGCTGCACTGTCCTTTTTTTTGGCATTGTAGTGCATCTCGTAGGGCTCTATGGTGGGTGGAGTCAGTGGTCACTGATACATTCTTTTCTGTTATTATGGTTCCTCCAAATAAAAACTTAAATAAAATAGTGAAAAACAGTCTATAGATAAACGACCACGTCTTGAAGATTTTGTTGTTTTGTATTAAGCACAAAGCTACACAATGGGCTATCTGTGCTCTGCCCACCACGGGTATCGAAACCCGGATTTTAGCGTGTAAGTCCGCAGACATACCGCTGAGCCACTGGGGGCTTGAAGATTTTGAGCAGCAATCTTCAACACCTGTAATACCTGCACCTCATTTTCTTACACTACATTCTTTTTCAAACGAAGCTTCAAAACAGATCTCTCCCTTTTCCATTCAGAAGGGACTTGCAGGTTCTCCAAAGTCAGTAAAGAAACTTTGCTCCTGTGACATATTGGGGGAAACATCTACATTTCAATACTGAACTCCTCTTGCATTGAAAGAAGTTATTGTTAAGAGAGATTTGAAAAACATCCCCAAGTCAGAGATTCTCGCTGGTATCTCCACCCAAGAAGTTTCTGTTGTGAGGCGTATCTCCATTCGTAAAGATGGAATTATGATGCTGACCAATGTTCACGTTCTGAGATTTACATCACTTCATCCACCTGCCACCATCAATTGCAAAGTTTAGCCACACATTCCTGACACTCGGATGTTTCCAGTGTCAGCAGTTCGGTTACTCAAAGATGTCATGTCATGGTTCCTTGATGTCTGCTTGTTGCTGTGGCAAGGACTATGATGCCTGTGGGTGTGAAATGGACTCTCATTGCATAAATTGCAATGGCTCTCACCCATCCTATTTTCATTCTTGCCCTAAATGGTTGGAAGAAATAGAGGTGCAGCATTTGAAAATGATTCATAACAATACTTACCCTGAAGCTCGAAAGTTGCTGTCTACCACTTCATTTTGGATTATGCTGCTGCACTTCATTCCACTACTACAGTGAGAGTGCAGACAGATCTTTCTGTGCCTCCAAAAGAATTGTTCTCAAACCAAATGAAAAGTCTTTGATCTTCATGGTTAAAAAGTTCATGAATCAACGTCAACATCCATCTCTGTCCCCAACATACATTTCAACAAACCCCAAGATCCACTTCCTTTGGTTCTCGTTACGGGAATTTCCTAGGGTACATCTTCACCCACTCCAAGATGCAAAACGATCATTTGTTCACCTCCTCAGTCACTGGAATCATATTCCAACAATAAAGACCTGCCCCAATTGACTGAGGGCAGTATCCATGGAGGTAGACAGATCTCCCTCGAATAAACACAATAAAGAAAAAAGACGTGGTCGTAAACAGAAAGGATCTCCACTCAGTTCATTTACACATAAATAAATATTGCCACCTTGATACAATGAAACTGTCGAGGTTTACATTCTAATCTGGATGACATCAAAGCACTAATTGCTTCCTACCATCCTGTATGTCTTTTCTTTCAGGAGTTTTCTTTGTACAGAAATGTTAAGCTGTATGATGGACGAGCGCATGGAGGGGTGGCACTATTGGTTGATCAGCACGTGCACACCCTGTCTTTGCCACTCAACACACCATTGGAGGCTGTAGCCATGCATGTTTCCTTGGGTCATACAATCACTGTTTGTTCTCTCTATCTGTTGCCTGGAGACATCTATGATCAGTCAGACCTCGATGCTTTCATTGAACAGTTGCCGTCTCCCTGTTTAATCCTGGGGAACTTTAATGGATATCATTCCCTCTGGGGAAGTGCTGTTATTGATGGAAGGGGTCGCTCCATGGAGCATATGCTCTCTAATCATAACATTTCTCTTTTCAATACTGATTATTGTACTTATTTTCATACACCTATAATGTCCTTTACTGCTATTTATCTCTCAATTTGCTCCCCTTCACTATTCTTCTTGGAGGGTTGAAAATAACCCAGGATGCAGTGATCATTTTCTTATAATTTTGAGAAAGACTGGCTATGATAGATGCCACCTGACTCGCGTGTCCCAGTTGAAGCTGAATCAAGCCAACATCTTCTCTTAAATAAAAGGTGAAACCGTTTTCTATCTTTAGACAGCATTGTGAGTTTGTTTGTTTTTTGAATTTCGCACAAAGCTACTCGAGGGCTATCTGTGCTAGCCCTCCCTAATTTTGCAGTGTAAGACTAGAGGGAAGGCAGCTAGTTATCACTACTCACCGCCAACTCTTGAGCTACTCTTTTACCAACGACTAGTGAGATTGACCGTCGCATTATAACGCCCCCACGGCTAAAAGGGCGAGCATGTTTGGCGCGACGGGGATGCAAACCCGAGCCGTCAGATTACGAATCGTACGTCTTAACGTGCTTGGTTATGCCCGGCCGCTTAAAAAGAACATTGCATTGAGAGATTTGAGGAATTCATAAATTTGTGAGCCAATGAAGTTATGTGTATTAACTTTTCTTAGTGTGTTAAAACCCGATATTTTCAGCGCATAGTTTTCATATCATAAATTCTCGTAATGTCTAAAGATTTTCTTTCTCATAATTCTGTTTATCTACACCACAATTCACTATAAAGCATTTCCGGTGTTTAACCCTCACTTCCTTCTCCAAAACAGCGATGAGCAGATGTAACTATCGATCGTACTTCACCCTATGTGGTTCTCACGCGTCTGCTTTTACCGTCACTTCGTGAACAAATGCGAAATAAAGTGCTTTTGAGACATGCGTTGTAAGGTAAGTTTATTAATTTTATCTTGCATGAAATTGCCTTACTGTTGATTAAAGCTATACATATCCTTATGGGGAGATCTTTTGCAAATAACATTTTTTATTATTATTTTGTTTTAAACAATAGGGAGGACTTTTAAATTGGTATATGGTAACTATAACTTCAAACCCAGCATGGCTATGTGGGTTAAGGCGTTTAACTCGTAATCCTAGGTTCAAATTCCAGTCGCACCAAACATGCTCGCCCTTTCAGCCGTGAGGGCGTTATACTGTTACTTTCAATCCCTCTGTTCATTGGTAAAACAGCAGCCCAAGAGTTGGCGGTGGGTGGTGATGACTAGCTGCCTTCCCTCTAGTCTCACACTGCTAAATTAGAGACAGGTAGCGTAGATAGCCCTTGAGTAGCTTTGTGCGAAATTAAAACAAAACTAACAACACTGACTTTAATACAAACTTAAGCTTCATTTATGTCATTGCAGAATTCTTCCACTTAAGACAGTAATGTTGTTAGCTGTAGTACTTTTTATTTTGAAATTGTGGGAGTTTTCTACAGAACTGAGTCGTATTCCTGTATATGAAATAAAAGAGAGTTAAAAATAGTTGTTAAAAGTAAAACAAACAATCTTTATTAATTAATGACGTAATTTTCTCTTCTTCATGATTAATATATATATATATATGACTAAACACGCCCATAATGAAAGATGGCCTTCTCTCGGTAATCTCTCCGTACAAGTGCGTAATTTACGTGCGCAAGAACGAGACATATAAATTCTCTTTCTTTGTCTAGTTAGCAGCATCACCTCACGACATATTTTTCTTACAGAATTAATCGACTGTAACAATCGGTACCCCTCCATGCTGCACATATTACTAAAATATCCCCGTGGGTAGAAGATACTACCAATTGTGGAGAACAAAGCAACTAGACCAAGGTAATCTCAACGACTTTCTGAACCACACATGTTGTGTCGCCATTATAATTTGGAAACTAAATACCCCCCCCCCCCAAATGAAAATTTCAGTATCACTAAATAACGTAGAAAACACGATATAACATAAGCACAGGAACTGTTATGTCATAAATAAAATTAAGAAAGTGAAGCACAGTTTTATCAAATTTAGATGACTCATTTTACACACCAGAATAACAGTAATGATAAATAACACAATATTATTCATTTATATTAACATCAATTATATATTCATATATAAAAATACTACATTAGTTATTTTGCAACTTAAGAGAAAAGTAAAAAAAACAACAACATTGTATGCATCTTTGTTCAACAGGTTGAATATTTGTCATATTTAGTGCCAACGAAGCATTTCGCTTGATACAAAATTTCATCAGACTGACTGGAATGCGACACTCAAACTAATGGTTGAGGAGGTCTACCTCACAAAATCTTTGTACCATGAGACGGCGCACGTAATACTCCAGGTGACTGACTCAGTGTAATAAGTAACTGGGGCGAAAAGAAATAGTTACTTGTTTAACCAACGTTCTATGCTAAAACTATATATATATTGTATGCATGAAAATTTTGTTGTTATACACGTAGTGTGCCCGCATATTATGTAGATAAAGGTTAAGATCTCTCAACTGTTAGTCTATTTTCTGATAAAAATAAATGATGTAAAATGACCTTATTCAAATTTGCAAGATTATTGGACGATCATCGGGATAGGCCTCCTTCGTAACTCACCAAAACAGTCTGTGGCTTATAATACTAAAAATCAGTTATTTCTGTGCCAATGATATACAACAGTCCTTCGTGTACAACAACAAACAAACGTTTCTTTGTGCTATAAATTGAGAAACCTTTAAGATTTGGAAAAGACGAATTAAGATCCAGTTAGGACAATTTTCTTTTAATAACACTGGTTTCTTTTGAATTTCGCTCGAAGCTACACGAGGTTTATCTGTGCTAATCGTCCCTAATTTAGCTGTCTAAGACTAAAGGGAAGGCAGCTCGTCATCACCAACTCTGGGGCTCTTTTACCTTCAAATAGTGGGATTAACCTTAACATTATAACCCCCTACGGCTGAAAAGGCGAGCATGTTTAGTTTGATCTGGATTCGAACCCGTGACCCTCGGATTACGAGTAGAGTGCCTTAACCACCTGGCCATGCTGGGTCTTAACAGCAGACTTAATAGCTTATGAAATGAGTTTGTGTTGGCTACTGTGAAGGGAAGAATTGTTGACATCCAGGAAAAACAAGGGTGAATTTAAAAATTTTATTTTTTCTTACAGTTGGGGCAACCTTATTGTGTGTATGTTGTTAAAATTTGGTGTAATATAATACATTATTATGATTCTGATTAAGAAATCATCCAAAGAACTATTTTTTACATGTTCAAGTGTTTCTGTTTGTTTGTTTGTTTGTTTTGGAATTTCGCACAAAGCTACTCGAGGGCTATCTGTGCTAGCCGTCCCTAATTTAGCAGTGTAAGATTAGAGGGAAGGCAGCTAGTCATCACCACCCACCGCCAACTCTTGGGCTACTCTTTTACCAACGAATAGTGGGATTGACTGTCACATTATACACCCCCACGGCTGGGAGGGCGAGCATGTTTAGCGCGACGCGGGCGCGAACCCGCAACCCTCGGATTACGAGCGCTCGGCCATGCCTTTTTTCGAATCGCTTGTGAATAACATAAATGTATCTAAATTTTGGCTGTTCTTCCTTTTTATAAAATATATTCCTGTAACACAGAATTCGGGACATATAATGCAATGATTATAAAACTCAAGTGATTTGTTAACTCCTTTGCCCTTGAAATGCACTTTGTGTTCCTCCCTCTCTACAGGCCTCCCAGTCGCACAGCGGAATGTCTCCAAAGTCACACTAGACACCGGGTTTCGATGTCTGTGATGAGCAAAGCACAGATAACCCATTATGTATCTTTGCACTTAGTTACCAACAACTCGATATTGAAAGTTACTCTTAGAAGTGCATATACTTGTACTTAGTTTCTATACTATTTCAGTTGTTGTTTTTTCAGTCAAAAAAGCTACAATGAAACTATTTTTATCACACTTAGTGAACAGTTTTCTTACTGAACAACTATAAGAGATTATTAAAGTAAGTGCAAGAGAAACCGTGCCTTCTTTAAGTGCAGCGACCTCTTTCTTATGTTTTTATTGCGACAGATTTGAATTTTGTTATGACTGTGAGCATTACTTTTGTTTTGATCTTAAAATTTTGATAAAAAATTGCAGTAATGTATTGACGTCTTGATGAGTTACTAAGTGTTGGCCTTCAGTGACACAGCGGTTTCTTTGATTCACATGACTCGAAATCGCATAGAATACAGATACGACTTTGTGCAGATTTAAGTCTAACTTCAAATAATATCGGTATTAAGCCAGCTTACTCTTTATTACATTTAGAGTGGTTTCAGAATATATTTTATTTTTAAATAATAGGATAGAATAAAAGTAGAGAAAGATATTTATCGTGAGTATATAGTGTTTTATTGGTAATATTGGTATATTAATATTACTTTACCAGTAATACTAGTACTACATATTAATACTAAAATACAACTATCACTATTATTATTACTGACGAAGTCACGGGTTTGAATCCCCGTCGCACCAAACATGCTCGCCCTTTCAGCCGTGGGTGCATTATAATGTTGTGGTCAATCCCCTATACGTCAGTAAAAGAGTACCTCAAGAGTTGTCTTCCCTCTAGTCTTACACTGAAAAATTAGGGATGGCTAGCGCAGGTAGCCTTCGTGTAGCTTTGCGCAAAATTCCAAAACAAACAAACTTTTGATGAATTATATATAATCTTATTATGATGAAGCTTGCCAGGTTTAGGTCCAAAACTCGAATGTCTGGAAACACTGCACTGATCATCGCCATTCATAACTTGGTAATATTTCTATAATTAGGCAGTATTTTTAGGTGAGCGATAAATAAAATAATTGATTTTATTCAGATTTAACCAATCAAAAGTACAAAAAAGATAAGTTTCAAATATAAAACAAAAAAATAAAAACTTAAAAAAAAATTATTAGTGTTTCCTTAGGGGAAATCTTGTGAGTGTTGAAACAGAAAAGCAAGTTATTTTCATTGATAAGTGCGTCCACAAAGAAATATTTCAATAAAATACACTTTGTGATGTGTATTTGAAAACAAATGACAACAAATATCTTAACACTGAACCATAAGGTAGCCAAATTATGGGTTCCCCAGTTTGACTGGACTCCAATTATAACAGTTGTCAGTGCGTTGTTCATAATCAGTTTATGTTATTTGTCATAAATGTGTGTAACTTAACATCTCACATGATCATAAACTTAAAATATATTTAGCTGAAGGATGTTAGCAGCAGCATTTCATTAAACATTTTTTTACTGTGCTTGGAATATTCAATTTGTATTACAGACTGTTTTTCACTAAAACTTCTGAAAATAAATGTGCTAATTTAGTAATTACGATATAGTGATGAGGCGTACGTTGCGATCTCGAAGTGTTATGACAGAAAGCAAAGGAAAATGTATGGTAAACATTATACTGAATGCACTGCTACTGCCAGTAATTTTATTATTTTTATGTGTGTAATTTTAAAATCAGAGCTAAGCCCATGTTGGTATGATACTATGCAATTAATGGTTAAGATGACAATGATTTTATTAAAGCTGTGTTTCACTTTTGTTTGTCCGTATTATTTTTATTACTGCAATTTACCTTTTCTTGGTGAAACTGTATTTGAACTGCACATAAAGCTACAGATACAGAGTTGTCAATGTTTAAGCCTAATTTTAGAATACTGGATCAATTTTTAACTTAGGCTTAAGCAACACTTAAGCTGTCACTAGGAATAATTATACTGAGTACGTTGAAAATAATGTGTAAAAAAGTGTGTTGTAAGGGACGAAAAAAACCCGTCAGTAATATTATTTTTGCTACTATATGTTGATATAAAGTTAAATACATATGCATATCTGAAAAAAACACGAGTTTCAGTGGATACTGTAACCCATTGTAAAAAGGAATGCCTGTATGTTGAACATTTTCATTCCCAAATGTTTAAAGTTTTTATAAATAAGGGCCAGCTATCAGATCAGTTGCAGATTTCCATCTTTGTCAGTTTGTGAAGGATTTACTAATGCTAGGCTTGTGGTATATTCTTTATTTCTTCTGATGTTCTATGGATTGTTTATGTTTTGGGAGGCTTTTTACTGATGTATTTGAGAACCCCCTCTACACCAACTTCTCCTTTTTTTAGTGACAAATCCCAGATATAATAGCCCTAGTGGTTGTCCTTTCCAGTCAGGGCTACTTATCCTCTTTCTCTATGCTTATTTCCTTCTTGAACTAGGCCCATCATGGCTAGGTGGCTTAAGGTGTGTGTGTGTGTTTTCTTATAGCAAAGCCACATTAGGCTATCTGCTGAGCCCACCGAGGGGAATCGAACCCCTGATTTTAGCATTGTAAATCCGTAGACATACCGCTGTACTAGCGGGGGGCAGGTGGGTTAAGGCATTTGACTTGTATTCTGAGATCCATGAGTTCAAATTCCTTTCTCACCAAACATGCTTGCCCCTTCAGCTGGTGGGGCATTATAATCTGATGGTCAATCCTTCTGTCCGTTGGTAAAAGAGTAGCCCAAGAGTTGTCAGTGGGTGGTGATAACTAGCCACCTTCCCTCTAGCCTTACATTAATTTAGGGTCTGCTAGTGGGTTAATGCATTAGACTCATGATATGAGGGTTGCAGGTTCAAATCCCCATCACACCAAACATGCTCGCCCTTTTAACCATTGGGGCATTATAATGTGACAGTGAATCCCACTATTGGTTGGTAAAAAAGTAGCCCAAGAGTGGGTGGTGATGACTAGCTGCCATTTCTCTAGTATTAAGCTGCTAAATTAGGGACAGATAACCCTCGGGTAGCTTTATACAAAATTCAAAACAAACAAACCTTCTTGAGCTTCTTCTCAGAGTAGTTTCTTTAATTCAAAGCCCTCTTACTGTTTTTTTTTCTTGTCCTGCTTGGTCAGTTCAGTTGTGGGTTATGCATCTTTGTCTCTTGGCAGTTCTGGACCTCTTCTATCTTGGAAATCAATTTTACACTAGCCTTGGATGTCTAACTTTCACCATGACATTCTACACTTTTAACTTAACATGTGGCTTTTTTCTGGTTCATCGCAAGACAGTCACATTTTTCTTATAGAGAAGTCACTTTTGTTCATCATCAGTGCATGTTAATCCACTGTTTAATCATTTTTGTTAAGGTCTTCTTCATCTCACTTCATTTTTAACTGGCTATTCATGAATATTCTGTCCCAGTGGTTTCCAAGCTGTGTTTCACAGCAAGTTTTCACAAGAGTTTTGTCAAATAAATTACAATTAAGAAAAGTAAAAGAAAACACAAACAGAAAATTACATTTGGCAACAGGGGTATTGTGCATATCTAGGTAAATAAGTTAAGGTGACATCAGTGAAAAACAATTTGTAAGCCATTTTTATAGCTGTTTCTAGAATTACCCCTTAGTGAGAGCTTTTTTTGACTACCTATCATCTCTTTTTCTTCCTGGCCTTTTCCTTCCACCAGTTTATATGATCATTTTCAAGGCCTTTCTACTCTGTTTTCCTCCTTGTTCACTTCTTCTGGTTGAATGTCTTCTGAGTCCTAAGAACTATTATGAATCCTTCATTTGAACTGTTTTCTAATTATTGTTTTATCTCTCAAAGAATATTTTCTTCTTCTTTATTGTGGGAGGATGTGTCCTTGGTGTTTTTGCCATAGATGCTTCCTGCATTTTTGGTCTCATGGTCTTGGGTGAATCATACCTCCATCTGCATATTGTAAGCACACAATGCTACACTTAACACACATTATGTGCTTATTCCTGGAGATATAAAGGATAGCTCAGCAGCCTTAACATTCAACCCACATTTGTAACATCCAGGAAATTTATTTGAAATAACTTTTCTGTAGTACCACTTATGTTGGGTGAAAATTATTAATCCCTGCTCTAAATGGAGACAATCTTCCACCAAGTAATACTCTCACTAAACTCCCTTCCCCATAGTGGAAGACACACTTCTCAAATTTTCTGTTTCTTTTCTTTCAATATATTTTCAGAAAGGAGCTCATTTGTTTTAATTTATTTTGTTACACTAATTCATCTACCATTTGATGTTAGCTATGTAGAGGTATGTTATGTATTCTGAAGTTAACATTATCCTTACCAGAAAAGGTACTTTCCACAGAACCATCTACTGTCTATTTGCATTTCTAGTGTGTGATTCCTTTGCCATGTCAAAGGTCAGTTTTTGGTAAGTACAAAGTGCTCTAGGAATGTACCTCAAATAGAGGGGTATAGTCTAAATTTGATTGCATTGTAGACTTACATATGTAGATTATTAAGGCTCGGTGCATGTGCAAGTATTGTTTGTACAGTGGATAGTTAGGTATCTATTTGAAATACATTAACAGGTAAAGGAAAATGTTGACTCTGGCCATATTAGCCAACATTAACCCTTTTCTCATCAAATGGATATGTGTGTATCAGTATGTGGGAGCAGCCTGGTAAATATATGCTTTGGTGTGTTTGATTCTACTTGTTTCAAGTTGTAGATAGTTCCAGTATGGGGTTGACATCACTTGGTGTGGACTTGATGTCATATTTACACTGAAAGGCAGTACAGGAGCAGTCACCTTTAAAAATGTCTTTGTAAAAGACATTCATCTCATGATATAACTGATCCTACAAGTAATGATGTCTTCATGGGTTGTCGACATGTAAAAGACATTCATCTCATGATATAACTGACCCTACAAGTAATGATGTCTTCATGGGTTGTCGACATGTAAAAGACTTTCATCTCATGATATAACTGATCCTACAAGTGATGATGTCTTCATGGGTTGTCGACATGTAAAAGAGATTCATCTCACAATATAACTGACCCTACAAGTGATGATGTCTTCATGGGTTGTCAATACTACACCTTTATAAGTTGTAAATTTGCTGCAGACCAGTAGGTTTGGTCTGTCCAAGCCTATTCTTATTGAACCATCATGGGACATTCTTGAAACGTGACTTATTTTCCACTTTTACTTGCATAAGATGACAAGTTTTTGTAGACAATAGCAGACTTTCATGATGAGGTGAGCTCAGCAAAAAAGGTAAAGAAAGAAAAGATTATATCCTATGTGTTGTGGACCATCTTTAATAGCAAACACAGTTCACTGGGTGTAGGGTTAAAGTTATGGCATATTTTGGAGTACTTCTATCCCCATTCCTTCCCCTTACTGGCAACCTTGTATGAAGAATTGGAAATAATTCTTTTCGAGAATAAGTATAATATGTTCCATGAAACCTAACATGACACAAGTTGTTGCCAAAACAAAATTACTTCTGTCTTAAAGACTTGTGATAGCACATCAATATCTTTTTTCAACCGTTTTTCATGTATTTATATTCTAAAGTCAAGTATTTCAAAAATAACATCAGCCAAATGTACTTAAACATGAGAATGAATAGATAAGAATAGTTTTATCATAATATAACAGTTTCAATAGCTTAGAAGAAACATAAGAATAAGTAAGGTAACAAAAGGGGATTCATATCCACCTTCCAAATCATCAAATCTCAACTAAAGGTAGCCCTTCACATCTCTACAGATGCATGCACAAAAGTCAAAGTGGATTTAAAACACTACCACTACAACAGATAAAGTCATTAAGTCATTTCACTTAGGTTTGACTAATAACAGACATAATGTTCAAGTTTGCATTTCTGTTGTTTTATTCTAACACACTAACTCTTCACTTCAGTCACATCCAATAGTGCACTCTATAGGAAGGAGTTCAAATTAATAATGTTTTCTTTATGGTACAGAGGATGGGTATGAGTAAGGACCTAAAATATCTTGCATCAGATTTGGATGAAAATGTCTATAGGTCAACAGACAGTAGGCAAGTGCCTGGGGATTTGCAAAAATTACTCTTATTTTTAAAGGGGGTGATAATTGTTACTCTTGAATTTATAGAACATTAATCTTACATCTGTAATGAGAAAATTTCTAGAGTGAGTGATAAAAAAGTTTATCAAAACCATTAGTGGAAGATGTTATAAAAGAGAGCCATCATTGATTTATCAAAAATTTATCTAAAGTCAAGTATTTCAAAAATAACATCAGCCAAATGTACTTAAACATGAGAATTAATAGATAAGAATAGTTTTATCATAATATAACAGCTTCAATAGCTTAGAAGAAACATAAGATGTCACAAAATTAACATAGAAAAGTCACATTAGCGAAGGCTGGGAAGGGTCTTGTTTATTGGATTGAAGAATGAGATAAAACAAAAACGTGTGAATGAAATCCAATCAAAGTGGACTCTTGTTCTTGGTGGTTTGCATTAGGAGTTAGTGCTTGGGGGTTTGACTTTCCTTGTTTATGTTCATCAGATTGGTGAAAGCATAATTAGTAAACTTTACTGGTCACATTAAATCTTTGGTTATTTCTAGTTGTATTGAAGTACTAACAAATGAGGATTTATGGTTTAATTTTTTAACAATTTTTAAGTTGGCAAGTGATCATGAATTATTGTAAGTTTAATTTGGATCACTCACTAGTTTGACTGAAGATGTGTGATATAATTTTATAATGTATATATAAATGCAATATACTGAAACATGTAATAATATCCTTCCTAGTGTAGTACAATTACTAGATGACCTAATTTGGATAATCCAAGATAGTGTCTTATGAGGTCATGTGGTGAGAGGCACACCTTTACCGAATGATTCATCTTCATAACATGTTTGAATGTTTCAAAATGATTACAAAAAACATGACAAGCATACTTGTAAGCAAATGGATAATATAAATAGATATTTGTTTTATATTTTAAGATTAGACAAAAAGTACAAGCAATGAGTTTTTCTTTTTATCAGAGGAGTTATTAGATTTTTACCTTTCTTCAGAAATCAGCTGAGAGAATGTTTATCTTTCAATGGTATTTATTTTTAAGAAAATCATTGATTCAGTAAATAACATAGATTGTTAAAGACTAAATCCTGTTAAATTTTACACGTTATTTCAAGTTTTAATGTTTGCAGCATTTTGTCAAAGAAGTGGAAAATTGATAATATTAAAAACAATGGAAGACTATTGTTTGTATTTGTATTTTTTCTTATAGCAAAGCCACATTTGGCTACATGCTGAGTCCACAGAGAGGAATCGAACCCCTGATTTTAGCATTGTAAATCTAAAGACTTACTGCTGTACCAGTGGGGTTCAAGACTGTTGCTATGCTGGAATGCTCAGCTTAGAAAATGCACTTAATACATGAGGAAGGGAAAAGTCAAGTGTATTTACCATGTTGAAAAGTCAAGTGTATTTACCATGCTGAAAAGTCAAGTGTATTTACCATGCTGAAAAGTCAAGTGTATTTACCATGTTGAAAAGTCAAGTGTATTTACCATGTTGAAAAGTCAAGTGTATTTATCATGTTGAAAAGTGAAAGACTTGTATTAGGTTTTTGTTCTGATTAAATGTTTTTGGTGAATGCATGAAACCAGTGGCAGCTTGGACATAATCTTTTTATGTAGAGTTTGTAGAACATTCAACTTCTTGTCCAGGAAAGGTAAAATAAGAAAGAAATATATGTTGTTTAATTTTAGTAAAATGTATTGAATTAGTCCTAATAATGTTCTTTTCAACATTGGTATTCTTTATATTCTTGAAATAATGTGAAACTCAACTTTTATGTTTAATCCATGTGAATAGTTGCTAAGACTATAGTGATATAAATCAATATGTATCATTCTTCTGTCCAATACTAAAGTAAGCCAGAGCTCAGCTTGGTCATACCACATACATTTTTACAGGATTAATGTTAATTTAGATATTAAATTGGCCTGGCATGGCCGAGCGCGTTAAGGCGTGCACTCGTAATCCGAGGGTCGCGGGTTCGCGCCCGCATCGCGCTAAACATGCTCGCCCTCCCAGCCGTGGGGGTGTATAATGTGACGGTCAATCCCACTATTCGTTGGTAAAAGAGTAGCCCAAGAGTTGGCGGTGGGTGGTGATGACTAGCTGCCTTCCCTCTAGTCTTACACTGCAAAATTAGGGACGGCTAGCACAGATAGCCCTCGAGTAGCTTTGTGCGAATTTCCAAAAAAACAAACAAAAAAGATATTAAATTACATTTTGTTTAAAATAAATGTCTTATTAAATAATGTAATGAAGAATAAAAACTACCATTCAAAAGAGCCCCCAGTGGCACAGTGGTTTATGTGCAGACTTTGTTACTATGCTATAATCTGGGTTTTGACACTTATTGAAGGCAGAACACAGATAGCCCATTGTGTAGCTTTGTGAATAATTACAAACAAACCATTCGGAAAATTATCAATCATTTTTAGTAAATAACTCACTCATGAAAGAAAGGCAGCTTCATACAAAATCAGTGAGAAGGTATCTGTAAAGATAGGCCTACATGTATTTAAAACTATAGAACAAACTTGACACATGCTTTGGTTTGTTATAGCAAGACATTAAATTTAGTCTTAACTGAATTTTTAAATTAGATAATGTATGGTGTTTGTATCATTGAATATTTAAGTTATTTTTGGCAGTTATTTTCTGAACAAAATCGTAATATTATTCATAGTAAAAATTCTGAACTGTCCTCTTATCATGGTACTTGACATTTTTCGTGAAATTCTGTGGCTTTTCTGATACCTTTGCCATATGTGGTCACTGATGTCAAGGGCTACACTCCAAACAGCATAGACAATACAGGTTGATTTGTTATGCCTATAAATATTACTCCTAATGCCACAAGAAAATGTTATTATCTTTTTCACCTTTTTTTGATAACTAAATGAGTCAGAGTGAAAGTATCTATTAACCATTAATATTCCCACATACTTGTACCAAGGACATGACATACGGGTTCTGCTTGGATGATCATATTGATCAAATGTAGGGTGTGGAATAACTGTCATGGAACCACATGTATTAACTACACAGAAATAAGATAGCAAGGAACTAGCATATGGTATTGATATATGTCAGAAAAAATCAATGTAATAGTACTCCATAAATAAACCTTAATGAAAACAGTGTTTAACTCCATATATTACATTTTATTGTTCTGCCACAGCCCTAAAAGTGTATAGAATTGTCAGTAGATAAGAGAGCTAGCATGAAACCTTTACGTGACGCTGGCTGGACTCTCCCAGAAGTGGTTGCAGACTTGAAATACTCCCTAAACATTGCCTAGTACATCAGAGACCATGACACAGAAACAGGTAAATATGAAAATAAGAAAGGAAGAGACAGAACACCTAAGCTCAGTGATACTGATGTTAAGTATCTTTGTTTATGTGGCCTTCAGGACAGAAGGAAGACAACTACTGATTTCAAACATGAAATAAACAACCATGTACCAAATGACAGAAAAGTGTCCAGATCTACAGCATCAAGAAGACTCATGATGATGGAATATTTGATCATGCAGCAATTTTAGAATCTTTACTTCAATCTTCAAGTGTTGTCAAGAGACTCAAAGTTGCTAAAAAGTCCAGAAACTGGACTGTTGATGATTGTTTAATGGTCTTATGAATGGATGAGTTCAAGTTTGAAGTATTTGATTCAAAGTGTAGGTTGTACATCTGGTGAAAGAAAGGTGATAAATACTTACCTCAATGCATTGCACTTACCATGAAGCATGGGAGAGCCAATGTGATGGTTTGTGAATGTTTTTATACTAATGCAACAGGAGATATTTGTAAAATAGATGGAATAGTGGACCAGTACAAGCACCATAAAGAACTCATCCATCATGGTATACCCAATGGTTTGTGTATTATTAGTAAAGAATTCTACTATCTAGAAGATAATGACTTCAAACACTCATCCAACGTATGGAGAAATTACTTAGATATGGAAGAAGCTGATGGAGCAGTTCAAATGATGCAGTGGTTCCCATCTGAACCCCATTAAGCAGATATGGGATTTGACAGATCAGAAGCTACTGTCAAAGGAACCTGATGTGAATGTATTAGAGACTTTTGGAGTAAAATCCCAAACAACACTTGTATTAAACATGTTGTAACAATACCTGAAAGACTGTTTGTAGTTATTAAAGAAAAAAGGACCACAATATGTTCCCTGTTTACTGAACTCAGGGATTTCTACTGATTTTCTGTTCTATTAAATATGAAGAGTGATGTTTGATGTTTCACTTGTGATTTACCTTACATTTTTTCACCTGTGATTTACCTTACATTGTTTTACTAGTGATTTACCTTACATTGTTACACTAGTGATTTACCTTACATTGTTTCACTAGTGATTTACCTTACACTGTTTTACTGGTGATTTACCTTACATTGTTTCACAAGTGATTTAACTTACATTGTTTCACAAGTGATTTAACTTACATTGGTTCACCCGTGATTTACCTTACATTGTTTCACAAGTGATTTACCTTACATTGTTACACTAGTGATTTACCTTACATTGTTACACTAGTGATTTACCCTACATTGTTTTACTAGTGATTTACCTTACATTGTTTCACAAGTGATTTACCTTACATTGTTACACTAGTGATTTACCTTACATTGTTACACTAGTGATTTACCCTACATTGTTTTACTAGTGATTTACCTTACATTGTTACACTAGTGATTTACCTTACATTGTTTCACTGGTGATTTACCTTACACTGTTTTACTGGTGATTTACCTTACATTGTTTCACTAGTGATTTACCTTACGTTGTTTTACTGGTGATTTACCTTACATTGTTTCACAAGTGATTTAACTTACATTTTCACCCGTGATTTACCTTACATTGTTTCACAAGTGATTTACCTTACATTGTTTCACAAGTGATTTACCTTACATTGTTTCACTAGTGATTTACCTTACATTGTTACACGTGTGATTTACCCTACATTGTTTCACCCGTGATTTACCTTACATCGTTACACTAGTGATTTACCTTACATTGTTTCACCTGTGATTTACCTTCGATTGTTGTTTGAAAGTTGCCTGAAATCTGATTTTAACTTTGTCCCAGCATTTCTGCACAGTGCTGTATATTTATGTATATATTTGTGTGTAGTCTCCCTTCATACATTTCTGCACAGTGCTGTATATTTATGTATATATGTGTGTGTAGTCTCCCTTCATACATTTCTGCACAATGCTGTATATGTATATATATGTGTGTGTTATCTTCCTTCCTAAATTCTCCACGATGTCTACTTTTTTGTCTTGGTAAAGACGATTAATATATTATTTACAGGTAAACTCCAGAACTATTGTCAAAACACAGTGTTTTGTATGTTTTTGTATTCGCTACCGTTTTGGTTTATTTATTGAATAATAAATTTTTCAGAGTGAGTTTTAGTTATGTTCTGTTTATTAATTATAAAGTTACCTTTAGAATTGTTCGGGAATTTTAACCTTTTCATTTGATAATGCAAAACCAAACGCCCAATAAGATTTATTATTAAAATTAAAATAATAAGGCACACAAGGTTTTTCTGTGGCATTTGGGTAGGAACCTTACAAGTCCTATTCCAAACACGTGCCTTTACATCTAGAGGAATGTAAGTCAGAAATATCGAAGCGGTTGATAAATATCTGATATTTGAAAGATGCAACGCTTCACAAGTAAAATATTTTCATAAGAAATTGTAAAGCTGTAGGTTGTAATACAATAAAATTTCAAATATATATTTTTGTGACGTCAGATGTAGATTATTTTGGAATTCTCTTAGTTGCATTGTAATAAAAAAATAAACACAGCTACAGTATTGTTCAAGATAAACATCTGAATCAAAGATTTTTCCACGATTTGTTTTAAGCAGGTTTTGAAGCAAGAGATTAATAATAGATGGCGCGTTTTATGCTCTCCAGGGACTAGCATTATAACATTTTCCTTCCTGAAATATAGATAATATAACTTAAATGTTTTCTCGTAACTTGTTTGTTTGTAATTAAACACAATGGGCTATTTGCTCTCTGCTCACCCCTGGTATTCAAACCCGCATTTTAGCGTTGCAACTCTGCACACGTACTGTTGTGCAATTGGACGAATTAGCTGTCGTACAGTTCTTTCCTAAATTATGATTTGGCAACAGCATGGCTAGGTGGTTGAAGCGCTCGACTTGTATTCTGAGGATCGTGGATTCAAATCCCCGTCACACTAAACGTGCTCGCCCTAACAAGCAGTGGGTGCGTTATAAAGGATACGGTTAATCCCACTATTCGTTGGTAAAAGAGTAGCCCAAGATTTGGCGGTGATGACTAGCTGCCTTCATTCTAGTCTCACAATGCTAAATTAGGGACGACTAGCGCAGATAACTCTCGTGTAGCTTTGCGCGAGATTTAAAAAAAACCCAAAGCTCAAGAGGGCTATTCACGCTAACTTTCTCTAATTTTGAAGTGATATACTAAAGAGAAGGAAGCTAGTCAACACCACCCACCGCCAACTCATGGTTATCGTAATGGAATAGAATTATTTGACTCAATTCACTGTCGCTTCCAAACTGCGGACCGAAATATTTGTTTTTAGTAGCGACACGACGTGAACTATAGAATCTCGGATCCAATATGACACAGCGTTTTAATGAATAAGGAAATTACAATAACTGTTAAGAATAAGGGTCCTTGTATAATTAATAAAATATGTTCAGTGTTAATAATTAATATTAAATACATAAAGCTTTTCGTTATACACATTAAGAACATTTCCAAAAGCTCATTTTTTGAAGCTAATTATAAATTATTATTATTATTTTGTAAATTTAAAGAATTAGATAAGCAAGTAAAAGAATCAGTAAGTGGTGTTGATATTAATTCCTAAAAGGATTCTTCGCCATATATTGCATACATGTAAGAGGCACAAAGTTCTAAATACATGTTTTAGGTTTACAGATTCTTTACTTATTCCCTGAACAATCACTAATTTTATTAAGATGCACTCACAAATATTCTTCATTGATGGTGGGTGTTTGATATGATTGGTAAGTGACAAAATATCTGGTGTAATGTAAATTAATTTTATTATTTTGCGATAAATAGTTTTAATGCGAAGTGCTGCCATCTGATGAAAGTATTATGAATTATACACGTAACAAATGTTAATATACTCTGTAAGGGTTGACTGCACTTTATATGAAAGATATTCAAAAAGTTAAAGTATTGGCGTGTTGTCGCAGATACCATTCATGATGCTACGATAAGTGTATTTGCATCATTACATTAAGTCATTGGCGAATTCCCTACGTTCATTCAATAGTGTTATGTCTTCGCGGTTAGACTTGTGGCTGGAAGGTTGTGACTCAGCTACTTTCAGATAAAAGATATTAGAACAGTGTAATAGGAAAAAAAGAAATGTACAAATTGCTTAGATGACCATCTGTATACCACAGTGAATAACATTATAAGGACGTATGCGTACATCCTTGTGAGAATGTAATTCACCAGATATAATACTGTCAACTAGTAATACCAGACCCGCCTCCTAAATACACACAAAACAAATAGTATTAATCTGCAGTACTCCCAATCAACTGCTCAAAAACCACGAGCGCATAAGTTGGACACAACAGTGCGAGACAGATAACCTGCTGAATATTGTGTGTAAAAATATCTTGTCCGTGATGGGTGAAAGTTTGTTGAACATTGGATGAATCCTGGGTGTAATTAAACAACTGTTACACACAAAAAAGGGATTTGACATTGAGCAACTGTTACACACAAAAATGGATTTGACGAAAAAATTAAACCACATAAATTTCTTGATAAATAAAATGTGAGAAGTATTTAGTGTCAGTGGAGTGTATTACATTAAATTCAGAACGAGGGCCCACTGCGGATAAAGGCACATCGCGCAAAGCTACACGAGGGTTATCTGCTCTAGCTATCCGAGAGTCGCGGGTTTGAATCCCCAGTCGCACCAAAGATTCTCGGTCTTTCAGCTGTGGGAGTGTTATAAAGTGACGGTCAATCTTACTATTTGTAGGCAGTGGGTGGTGATAACTAGTTGCCTTCTCTCTAATCTTACACTACAAAATTAGGGACGGCTAGCGCAGATAGCCCTCGTGTAGCTTTGTGTGAAATTCAAAACAAACACATTTTTCCACCATTAGGACGTTCGTATTGATGGTCACAGATTCTCCAACAAATCAAGAGGATACGTGTGTTTGATAACTTACGGTAGTCGGGAAATTAATTCCTACTGAAACACGTGAACTTGATGTCACTGTTTTCTATACAGTGTGTGCATATTGAGTTAGTTTAGATCTTCTGGTGACTGTAATTTTATTTTTTATATTTAATTTAGCCCCTAACCCCCGAGAGAAAACAACAACAAAAAATAGTGAAGTTTTATACATTTTTTTGTTCTTGGAGAAACCACACAAAGTATTTTTTTAAATAAAGATAATTTGACAAATTTTGGTTTGGTTTTGGATTTCGCGCAAAGCTACACGAGGGCTATCTGCGCTAGCCGTCCGTAATTTAACTGCGAAAGACTAGAAGCAATTAATCATCATTACCAATCGCTATTTCTTGGGCTACCTTTTCACCAACGAATAGTGGGATTGACTGTAACATTATAACGCCCCACGGCTGAAATGGCGAGCATATTTGGTGTGATTGGTATTCCAATCCCCGACCCTCAGATTACGAACCGAGCGCCCTCACCACTGGACCATGTCGGGCCAGGTAAATGTTGAACTTGTTAAGTGTAAGACATTAAGGAACGCTTAATAGTTGCGACACTTGAAATTATTTTAGACACAATTACAGTAAATTATTCTCACACCTCACACGTTATCTTGTACCAACTATGTGACGTTTGGTGTTGGTTAATCAAGAAATGTGGAAAAGTGTAGGAAACGGATACACACATACAATATGACGATTATTTATATAGATTAGATGGGGTCTAATCCCATTCTCATGTCATTCTGAATCACTCTGTCAAACCGCTGTATTTTGTTTTCAGAAATTAGGTACAAAATCAATATGTAGGTCCAACCCCCAAGTCCTGTGGAAAAACTTAGATTACAAAGTTTTCATTTACAATGAGTATGTGACACCACAATCATTAACCCGAAGGACACTGACTCCATATCTTTTGAGGCCTACTATTATTGCGGCTGAAAAGGTGCAAACAAATAGACACAAACTTAGCTTCAAACTTATTAGCTATTTACGTAGCCAGCAAATACCAAGCGTGGGGTGCTTTTGTTTGTTTTTGAACTTCGCACAAAGCCGTCCCTAATTTAGCAATGTAAGACCAGAGGGAAGGTAGCTAGTCATCACCACCCACCGCCAACTCTTGGGATACTCTTTTACCAACGGATTGTGAGATTGACCGTCACATTATAACGCCCCCACGGCTGAAAAGGCGAGCATGTTTTGCACGACATCCTTGAAACCATCAGCAGGTATTTACTTACAACCACCAGGCCGATTTTTAAATGTCAAAGATAACGCTTCTAAAAAACTAAGAAAGCATCGTTGTTTTGTTTTGTTTATATAATTTGTGATAATTGTGAGAACAAGGATATAGGTCAAGCAACGGGTACGTCAAAACCCCGAAAAGGTTAGTACAAGAGAGTCTATAGGCGAGGTCACACTTCTCATTTAGATTTTAGAATTTGTTTGAAAGCAATCTGCCAAATCACGTTTATCTCATCTGTAGAATGAACAAATAGAAATACGATTCTACAGGAAATATTTCTACACATAAAAAATATTCGTAATGTTCAAATAATTTTACTCTTTCTCACGAGTTTTTTCGCGCTCCTTCCCCCCTTCTATCCTTCGTTCTGATTTGCACATTTAACTTAACTCATGATGGTTTTTCACTATGACATCAAAATCTTTAGGTAACATCTCACCTGACCTAGATTTAAAGAGGCTTAGTACATTAATAAAGACATTTTGAAACCTCGGAATGATATCATAATCCACATCTCCCAGTTTGGTTAAACACTACCTGACGACCACGCTGTGTAATTTACATTGCAAAAGGCTGGCATGTCTAAGCACACCTATTCTTCATGCATGCTGTGCATAATCCATCTAGTGTACGATGACGACGGTTTATCAGCGTTCTGATTGTGTAGAAATCCATATGACAACTTAATCGGTGTGTTATCTTAGCGAATAACATAACTGCCTGTTTCAAATACTGTTGCTTGAGACACTAAACTTGTTAGTAGAAAAACGTCCAAGATACGAAGAGCAGCGAGTTAAGTTCAGATATTACCATTAGATAAGGACAAGTCAGGCTGAAATTATTTTCTATATATATATATATATTTACATAAATTACTAAACACCATATTAAGTTGAATGTTTTGCATGGTTGAAGTAGCTTGAGATAAAAATAAAAGATTTTATTTTATATACACAAATTATTTGTTTGTTTGTTTTTGAAATTTGCACAAAGCTACTCGAGGGCTATCCGTCCCTAATTTAGCAGTGTAAGACTAGAGGGAAGGCAGCTAGTCATCACCACCCACCGCCAACTCTTGGGCTACTCTTTTACCAACGAATATTGGGATTGACCGTCACATTATAACGCCTCCACGGCTGGGAGGGCGATCATGTTTGGGGCGACGGGGATGCAAACCCGCGACCCTCAGATTACGAGTCGCACGCCTTAACTCGCTTGGCCATGCCGGGCCCACAGATTATTGATTCAATCATTTACATTACGTCATGTACGCATCAAGATTAACTCGTGCTAGTTTTGAAGTTCAGGTATAATTAGATTTTAGAAGTTTTGTTTTTTTATTTGGAATTATTTATAAGTTTATAAATCAATGTTATACAAAAAGGTAAAAAAAAGGTAGGTATTTACGTTAGTTTTACGAGGGAAAAAATTCAATTGCGAGTGGTCAGAGATCAGAGAAATATTTTTAGGTAACATTGTTACTTACTTCGTGATACGTTCAACTAACGGTTCGAACTTCGCATGTTTTACTTTAAAGTAAAGCCTCACTGTGCTCTTCGTTGTGTCAAATGCGGAGAAATCGAACCCTGGATTTTAGAACTGGAGGTCAGTCAACTTACCTCTGTTTCACCGTGGGAACACATTGAAGTTAACCCTAATTACAGTGCCATAAAAATGTTGAAACAAGTAAACTGTAAGATATTATTATATACTAAAACTATGAAGGGTGGAAACTTGAAAAGTCGCATCTTTGCATTATGACAAGACAGAGATTTCAACGTTATTACTTAATTAGCCGGCAGGAATAATTGAAATACAACGTCTTTCGGAGGCGTTTAGATTATGGAGAGAAACGTTTGGTATAAATCAGGGTAATGAATAATTCATGTGGATAATCTAGGTTTAGTGGCAAAGAGTTGTAGTTTCAGGCCGAAGGATGCTGGTGGTTTTAACAAAGAAAATGAAAACGTGGTGCAATTTCGACCTCTCGGTGAGCTCGTTAAAATGATCCCAGATTCATTCTACCCAGTTGAGTCCCGAAAAAATATCAAACAATTCAGTGGATGTTATTCGCTTCCCGTCAGAAGTGTCATGGAGATTTTTTAAAATCAGTTTTAGTTTATTGTAAAGCAAATTTTTGTGATCATAAGAGGACACAAATAAAACGTATGGATAAAATTTATTTAAATATTTTTGTCCAGAACCGGATAAAGTTACTAAGTCCTTGATGGTTCGCTACATACACTTTTTTTCTTTTAAATGGGCCCCGGCATGTCCAGGTGGGTTATGGCGTTTGACACGTAATCTGAAGGCCGCGGGTTTGAATCCCCGTCACACCAAACATGCTTGTCTTTCCAGCCGTGAGGGCGTAATAATGTGACGATCAATCCTACTATTCGTTGGTAAAAGAGTAGCCAAAAAGTTGGCGGTGGGTGATGATGACTAGCTGCCTTCCCTTTAGCCTTACATTGCTATATCAGGGACGGATAGTGCAGATAGCTCTTGTGTAGCTTTGCGCAAAATTAAAAACAAACAAATTATTTTAAATTCTCCATCCCCCAGTGGCACAGCAGAATGTCTGTGGACTCACAACCCTCGAAACCGTGCTTCGATACCCACGGTGGGCAAAACACTGAAGACCCATTGTGTTGCTTTGTACTTAAATTCAAACAATCATTCAATCAAAAAAAATTTAAATTAGTGAATATTAAGTACTATTTTAAGAAGGATAAAAACACTTTTTTATCTGATAGACCAGATAATATTGTTTTTGAGAACAAGGTTAAATTTAATAACACTTTCGTTCTGTTATGTTAAATCTCGAAACTGCTGCGCAAAAATTATTAAATTGGACATCTTTTAGCTCACAAATGTAACCAGAAAGTCTGAGATTATCTCCATATTTGGCAGCAAAATTTTTGGGGTGTTTGTTTCAGTGCAAATCTGTACAGTGGGGTTCTGCCCCCCACGGGGAATCGAAACCTGAATCTTAGTAAACGTATTGTTGACTCAGTGTGGCAGTAAAATATTTATCCGTTAAATGAATGTTACTGATTCACTATAAAATGAGTATCTAATCTTAAAACTTCACGTGCTTTTGCACGTTGACCGATAAAAGGTGACTGGTGAAAATTTTGTTTTAGTCTTAGCGTGGTTAAGTAGCGATAGGTTTTGTCAAAAAAAATTAAACCGATATGTCGGTTAAATTTCTAATATCATCAAGTTGGTATTTTTCATTAATTAACCGTCAGTACGAAATACTTTGTTTGGAATTTCGCGTAAAGCTACTCGAGGGCTATCTGCGCTAGCCGTCCCTAATTTAGCAGTGTAAGACTAGAGGGAAGGTAGCTAGTTATTGCCATCCACCACCAACTCTTGGACTACTCTTTTACTAACGAATAGTAGGATTGATCGTCACATCATAACACCCCCACAGCTAAAAGAGGCGAGCATGTTTGGTGCGACAGGGATTCAAAACCGCGATCCTCAAATTACTAGTCGAACGCCTTACCCCACGTGGCCATGCAGAGCTGCGAAATACTATTTTATGAGGTTAAGTTACATGCATTTAATAATAATTATTATTATTATTTTTTTAGTTTTAAATGTTTATATTAAATGTTCTTTCATTGTTGCTGTTGTTTAGAATTAAGCACAAAGCTGCACAATGGGCTATCTGTGCTCTGCCCACCACGGGTATCGAAACCCGGATTTTAGCGTGTAAGTCCGCAGACATACCGCTGAGCCACTGGGGGGATGTTCTTTCATGAAACACAAAGGCGTTTAATCTCAGATGCATGTACATTGAAGAACATGTTGGTGTGAATTACTGTTTTTTTGTTTACATGATAACTGCTTTTATTCAATACTCGACAGTTAATAAACAGTGAAGTCGTTAATAGCAATTTAGTCCATTAATTAGTGTCTAACATTATTCACGTGTCCATAAAACATCGCGTGGGTTGAGTAAATTCATAATTCTAATGTCTGTTTGTTTGTTTTTGAAATTCGCACAAAGCTACTGGAGGGCTATCTGTGCTAGCCGTCCCTAATTTAGCAGTGTAAGACTAGAAGGAAGGCAGCTAGTCATCACCAACCACCGCCAACACTTGGGCTACTCTTTTAGCAACGAATAGTGGAATTGACTGTCACGTTATAACGCCCTCACGGCTGAAAGGATAAGCATGTTTGGCACGACGGTGATGCGAACCCACGACCCTCAGATTACGAGTCGCACGACTTAATGCGCTTGGCCATGCCGGGCCCAATTCTAATGTCAGAAATATGAATTGGTTTTGTTATATCGTGACAGAAAGACAAATTTTTGTCACTAAAGAGGATTTTAGCTCACGCGCAAAAGAAAAGGAAGTCGGAGAACCAATAAAGGTGAATTTTGATCTCCATGAAGAAAATGTAAAGTACTTTGGGAGCCATTGCTAAAGGTTGACATGAACATGTTGTGTTTTGTTTTTTATCAAGTTAAACTTTAATAACAGGACATGACACGTTTTCATTTTACCCGGTGAAGTTTATAAAGTGAATAGTAAAATAGGTCACCGAGAAACGTTTATGTGCGGTGCACGATTGTCTCGAGCTCTTAAGAATGTGAAGAATGCGGGTTCTCAGTTGAAACCGAAGAAATGTGGACCCTCTCGGAGAGCCTGACTGCCAATAACCTGGTCTTGCAAGAGCCAGAAAAGCGGCAGACATTTGTAGTACGTAACCTGTCCTATCAGGGAATTGTTTACACACACTGCCGCTTTGTCTTTGAAGTTCGTTCCAATCATAAGTTATGTGTTACGTAGGCTGACGAGGTTGCAGGACGCGCCTCCCCCTCCCCCCTTCCTATCCCCTGAATTGCATGTCCTTTTTCATCGTTTCAATACAAATCTAGGAAATATGGAGGATGGGTAGGGGGCGCTATGGAGGAGAGAACAAGGACATGTCGTTTGTAGGAAAGCACACGGATAGAGACCTTGATTGTAAGTTCGGTGTTGACTACCTTGGCCTCGGTCATACAGAAGGAAGCGTGAGAATAGAGCGTGCTTCTTTTCTTGTGGTGATTTGAACAATGCGGAAGTAGACGCCAAACAGTCTGCAACACTGTTAGGGCGTATTAACAACACCGGGCGGAACTACTGGCTCACGTGCAAGCTAATCATAAGAATATTTTTAATATTACTTTTGTCGCTAAAATAGATATTATAGAATGTCTATGATGATAAATGTGGCTGATCTCAGAAAATACGTTCAACGAGTTTCAATATAAAGATACTGTGCGTAGTAAACTTATACCGGGTTTGAGATTAATCTTAAAACGGTATTTTTAATTCCAATCGAAGAAAGCGTTCACTTGTTAATAAAATAAGTAGGCCCAGCATAGCCAGGTGCTTAAGGGACTCGACTCATAATCTGAGTATCGCGGGTTCGAATCCCCTTCACACCCTTTCAGCCGTGGGGGTGTTATAAGTAACGGCCAACCCCACTATTCGTTGGTAAAAGAGTAGCCCAAGAGTTGCCTTTCCTCTAGTCTAGCTTACACTGCTAAGTTAGGGACGGCTAGCGCAGATAGCCCTCGCGTAGCTTTGCGCGAAGTTGAAAACAAACAAACAAACAACAATACAGAAACAAACCAACGAAATAAGTTTACAATATTTCTTTGTCGCATAAGTTATTCCGAAGGACAAAAAATATGGAGATAAATTTCTAACATTAGAAGATAGAGGGCGAATTAGGTGGAAGTAACTTAATCTCTTATTTAAAAAAAAGTTAATGCATTTTTTCATGCTTTTTTTTCTCTCTTTTAAAGGTTTCATAGATAAATCCATTAGCACTTCAGAGTTTTTAATATTTCTTAGTGTGTGTGATATGTCTCTACTCTCTTGTATCCAGTCTGACATAATTCTGCCTCTTCTAAACAACTATGGAGACTTCTGCTCTTATTGAAGAATGACTCACGTTTCACAAACGTGTATGCATACTACTGAAAGGAAAAAAAAACTCAGAAGCTAGGAAATAAATTACAAGGATTTTCCGACTAAAAACTTATATTTAAATTCAAGTAAAATGGGTTATTATTAACTTATATTCCAAAATGTTAAGGTCATTCCAAAACACGTCATTCCTGTGCGATTTATTTACATTAAAATGGCCGACAGAGAGGTCATTCATAACAACAACAACAAAATCATGTTGAATATAAATTTTGAGCCCGGCATGCCCAAGCGTGTTGAGGCGTGCGACTCGTAATCTGAGGGTCGCGCCAAATATGCTCGCCCTTTCAGCCGTGGTGGCGTTAATAGGTCACGGTTAATCCCATTATTCGTTGTTAAATAGTATCCCAAAAGTTGGCGGTGGGTGGTGATGACTAGCTGCCTTCCCTCTAGTCCTACACTGCTAAATTAGGGACGACTAGCGCAGATAGTCCTCGAGTAGCTTTGTGCGAAATTAAAAAAAAATATATAAATTTCTTTAGTATCCCGCCATGTTGAATTTCGCAAATTATCGAATACCTGATTTGAACTTGGAAAGGGATATCTTTCCGATAGGTTGTATGACAAATAACTGTTTTGGTATTGTTTGTTTGTGTTTTGTGCTTTATTTAAATTTCGCCCAGTGCTACACGAGAGCTATCTGCGCTAGCCGTCACTAATTCAACAGTGTAAGACAAAAGGGAAGGCAGCTAGTCATCACCACAAACTGCCAACTCTTGGGCTACTCTTTTACCGATGAATACTGAGACTGACAGTGAAATTTGAACGTCCCCATAGCTGAAAAAGCGTGGAGGATGTTTGAGGTGACGGGGGTTCGAACCCGCGACTCTCAGATTACTATTCAAATGCTGCAGCCACTGGCCATGGCGGACCAGATTTGGTGTTTTGATGGAAACTGATCACCAATATCGAATAATTTATTAAATAATTTATTTGAGATTTCGTTTTGCATTCTTATCTTTCGAACTTGACTAGACGTTCCGTCAACACACGAAATCAAATTCTCCAAATTAGTCACTTATCTTTACAATATTGATGGCGAAGATTCAGGTTACAACACAACTTATAACCAATAACGATAAAGTATTTATTTCATATCTGTACATTATAAACTGCAAAACAAAACAAGTTTATTTTCCTTCTTAACCCACTTGTTACTTTGGTTAGTCTTTAGAATTACTAATTAACAATAAATGTTATGGTTAATTATTTTTAGTTCTGACTGTTCGTATGTGATAATTACTGTTTATTTACTTGTACGTAAAGCAAATAAACTCTCGTTTTGTATTTAAACGCTTCTAACATCACCATATATAACTATTTCTCTCCACATTCTTTTGTTAAGTGTTAGCGGAAAATATAAAATAAAATCTTAACGTGGAAAGTTCTGTTTAACATCCTTCATGTTTGTCTGTAATCAAGCACAAAGCTACACAATAGGCTATGTATGTTCTGCCATATACGGGTATCGAAACTTGGTTTCTAGAGTTGTGAGGTCGCCGATATACCGCTGTGCCACTGGGGGTCACATCCACATTTTATATATGTTGTTGTTGTAATTCTAAATAATATATTGTTTGTTTTAAGTGTTGTATTTCAATATTTTGTTACAGTTTTTTTCTTTCTTTTTGCACTAGTGCAAGCGTTGGCCCGCCATGGCCAGGCGGTTAGGGTACTCGACTCCAAATCTGAGGGTCGCAGGTTCGAATCACCGTCACACCAAACATACTTGCCCTTTCAACCGCGGGGGCGTTATAATGTGACGGTCAATCCCACTATTCGATGGTAAAAGAGTAGCCCAAGGGTTGGCGGTGGGTGGTGATAACTAGCTCTCTAGTCTTACACCGCTAAATTAGGGACGGCGACTGCAGATAGCCTTCATGTAGCTCTGCGCGAAATTCAGAAACAAACAAACAAATCTGCAAGCGTATTTGTCCTCCAAAAACACAAATATAACATTTTTAAATTAACTTGTCTGGCAAGTTCTCTTTAGTTATTCATTTCACTCCGAAGCAAATTTTCAGAGGATTTATGAATTAGGCCTAAGTGGAAGGAGAAATAAGCAGTTATTTTAATGCATGCATATTAATCAATTGATCCTAAATTAATTCAGTGAAAGCAGTAAGACGTGACATTTATTAGTAGAGTCACGGAAAGGGAAACGTCACTTTTTGTTCATTCGAAAATTAATCAAACAGAAAAACGCTGGTGTGAGCGAGTTGAGCTGAGGTCGTATTGAAAGCTCTGTTTATAGAAATGTTCTACCAAAGGAAATAATTAAAGGAATAAATAAGTAGATACAAGTAAAACGTGTATAACTTCTAATAATTATTTGTTGTATTAACATTAACACACATTCTACATACTTATGTGCTGTTTTTCTCTTCGCTCATAATTACTAAGCATGTTTAAATGATATTTATTACTGTAATTTTGACATTTTATGAAACAGAAAATAGCTGATGTGTTACAAATTCGGCTTTGCTTCGCTGACTCCAGTGTTATCTCACGTGCAGCGGAACGTGTTATTGCGCAATTATAACAAAGATTGAGGTTTTTGTTGGGAGTCTTTTACATTTAGATTAATGTTATGATACAAGCACGCAGCGCAATTCGTGCTGCTACGTGTGCGCTCGTGCAGAACGATGTGCTTCTGACCACTAGATGGCACCATAAATGTGTTAGGACAATTTCTGGCAATCAGTATTGTTTGTTTGTTTGTTTGAAGTTGATCACAAAGATACAAAATGGGCTATTTGTGCTTTCTGTCTACTACGGGTATCGAAACCTGGTTTCTAGCGTATTACGCCCGCAGACATACCACTGTTCCTAATTTATCAGTGTATGACTAAAGGGAAGGCAACTAGTCATCACACCCACTACTAGCTCTTGTGCTACTCTTTTACAAACGAATAGTAGGATTGACTGTAACATTATAATGCCCACGCCCCCCCCCGGCATGGCCAGGTGGGTTAAGGCGTTCGGCTCGTAATTTGAGGGTCGTGGGTTCGAATCCCCGTCACACCGAACATGCTCGCCATTTCAAAAACAAACAAACAAAAGGGCATGTTTGGTGTGACGGGGAATGGAACCCTTGACCCCAAGATTACAAGTCGACACCCTATCTTGCCATTTCCAAAAGGAAACTTCGCAAATACAGTAATTGAGTTAGATAATATTAAGATTACATCTCAAGCTAGTTTCCCTCCATAACCTAACTTATATTTTAGTAAATACTCCAATATCGTGCATGCTGCTACTAAGATGTCAAAAAAGTGTGCGCGTCTTCTTACAGCAGAGTTACATCAGGTTATCTACTGTATCCACCGACGTGAATCAAACCCCTGATTTTAGCGTTGTAAATTCGAAAACTTACCACTGTCCCACTGGGGGTACCAAAAAAAGAGGAAAAGTTACCCAAACTAACTGTTTGGTATTATTAAAATAACCCTACAGGGGGGATGTCTGCGCTAGTCGTTCCTAATTTAGCAGGTAAGACGAGAGGGAAGGCAGCTTGTCATCACCACCCACCGTCGACTCTTGGGCTACTCTTTTACAAACAAATAGTGGGAAAGACCATCACATTATAACGCCCCAACGGCTGAAAGGGCGAGCACGTTTGGTGAAATGGAGATTTCACCCTCGGATTACGAGTCGAGCGCCTTAACCACCTGGTCGTGCCGGACCTTTTAGGTTTGAGAAACCCAGATTTGATTAACCTAAAACTCTGTCCTCAGTTGCTTACTGGGAGTGGGGAGGTGCCTTATTTTCGATAATAAATGGGTAAATTTATAGAATAACAACGTTAAAATCAAAGTTTCGATTCCCCGCAATGGAAGATAGCTCAGTGTGGCTTTGGTCTGAAACAAACATTTGTATAAACATGGCTGTGCATTTAGAATTGTGATGACTCAACGTTTTACCTTGATCACCATAACGTTCAGAAATTTCATATCTTATAATTGGTGTCAGTAGTCATACTAATAGTTTAACTTTCCTGAAAACAAAACGTGTAGCACCTACAAAGTCAAAATAAAAAACAGCAACAGTGGCACTTCCTTGTCTATGACAGATCACCTATTTTGTATAGCAGTCGTATAAGTTCACACAGATTTCGTCCAATGTCACAACAGACTCTGTGCAGTCAAGGTTTGTGTTTTTTGCAGGATAACGTTTTTGTAAACCTTGCAGTTCATTAACAATCACTGATTGGATAGAAAAAGACCTGGCATAGTCCAGTGGTTAGGAAGCTTGCTCAGTAATTTGCTGGTTTGGCCAGGTGATTAGGGCACTTGACTTGGATTCAAATCCCCTTTCAGCTGCAGGGAACATTATAAAGTAACGATCAATCCCATTATTCGTTGGTAAAAGAGAAGTCTAAGAGTTGACGGTGGGTGGTAATGACCAGCTGCCTACCCTCTAGCTTTTCACAAATCAGTGCTATTAAGAAATACGAACGTAAGAAAAACATCTAAACCAAGAACACTGAGTTTCTGCCCACAACTAAACGACAGAAGAAAACCGAAACGGTACTGGACCCACCTAAAACGATTTACAAATAGAAAACTAGCAACGGGTAAACAGAAAACAACAACGTACAAACAAAGATAAACATAAGCTTGGAATGAACAACCACACGAACAACTTTAGAAACACGAACCAGACAGACGTGTCTGCTCGCTTCAATAACGAAGTGATTCAGTTTGTTACAAACACCACAGAAGTGTAAAAGTACTTTTACCGACAAATTTAAATAACGTTAAAATAATTAATGACAAAACAAATAACGACAATACAATAGAAAATACGATTACAGAAATAAGAGTTACAATAAGCGTAACAAGCAACAAATAACAAAACTCCTGAAGATGGAGTTTAAACCATCATCTATTACAAAGGAACTAGAAAAGTCCTTCAACTCCTCACAGAACTCTTAAGAAACATCAATTAAATCGGAATACATTCCAATTTCTTGTCAACAAGAGAATATTTTAATGTTAAGTAAAGAGGGGAAGCCAACCAATAAATCACAGTTACTGTCCAGTCCAATACTAGGATGAATAATCATTAACAGATTATCCACATCCATTGAAACAAACATAAAATTACAAGAGGCGCAAAATTAATTCAGACAGACAGACAGACAACTGACCACCGACGTAGACTTAACAGAATCCTGGATAAATAGCTTTAACGAAGAATAATCCATTGTCACGTGTTTTCTCGATACCAAGATTCGCCACTGTATGGTATAATGGGCAGTAAACCTGTATGTTAGAAATGGAACCGCAGTGTGGTGTTATTGGTTGCCTGTTCAACTTTCTACAAATTAAGAACTGTAAAATAACTCTATGAGGAACGTTCTTGGATTCTTTTATTGAGGAGCCAGATGTCCCACACGGAGGGGTGGTTACCCCTATTATATTCGTCACGTACGTTAACAACATGCCGAAAATGATCCAAATCGTGGGTATTCTTCACCGTTCGAAGATGATGCAACAGAGAAGTGCTCTCACCTGTCTATCGCAGCTACAACTGTCCAACGTGAAACAAAATAACAGAATACTGCCAAACATATGGTGTTAAAATCACTGTAACTAGGACACAGTGAGTCGATTGCACAAAGTTAACTAAACACAAACATGCCTGCCAGAACCGAAGATACATTCCTTCCCCAAACTGATGAAACAAAATTAACAATCACTAAGCAGTTAAACGAAATAAAAACGAAAGTTTGGCAGCTTTAGTACAATACAAGGAGTCTAACATGTACAAATAGCTGCAAATATGCCAAAAATCAAAAACACATACACGTTACCAGTAAGAGAATAAATATCACGATGCTTCGATAAATACGGCACCAAAACAGAATATATATCACAGCGTCGGTAAATACAACACGAAACCGGAATATACATCACCAGCTTCAGTAAACACAGCACCAAAACAAACATCAGTGATCAAATAACTTACAACAGTATACAAATAAACTTCATCACCATTTCAACAAAAATATACAAATCTAAGAACACCAACTGATATACTGCTACATAGTTCACTACAGAAACACTAACTGATATACTGCTACATAGTTCACGATAGAAACACTGACTGATATACTGCTACATAGTTTACTGTAGAAACAATAACTGATATACTGCTACATAGTTCACGATAGAAACACTAACTGATATACTGCTACATAGTTTACTGCAGAAACAATAACTGATATACTGCTACATAGTTCACTGTAGAAACAATAACTGATATACTGCTACATAGTTTACTGTAGAAACAATAACTGATATACTGCTACATAGTTCACGATAGAAACACTAACTGATATACTGCTACATAGTTTACTGTAGAAACACTAACTGATATACTACTACATAGTTCACGATAGAAACACTAACTGATATACTGCTACATAGTTTACTGTAGAAACACAAACTGATATACTGCTACATAGATCACTGTAGAAACAATAACTGATATACTACTACATAGTTCACTGTAGAAACACTAACTGATATACTGCTACATAGTTCACTACAGAAACACTAACTGATATACTACTACATAGTTCACGATAGAAACACTAACTGATATACTGCTACATAGTTTACTGTAGAAACAATAACTGATATACTGCTACATAGTTTACTGTAGAAACAATAACTGATATACTGCTACATAGTTTACTGTAGAAACACAAACTGATATACTGCTACATAGTTCACTACAGAAACACTAACTGATATACTACTACATAGTTCACGATAGAAACACTAACTGATATACTGCTACATAGTTTACTGTAGAAACACTAACTGATATACTACTACATAGTTCACGATAGAAACACTAACTGATATACTGCTACATAGTTTACTGTAGAAACACAAACTGATATACTGCTACATAGATCACTGTAGAAACAATAACTGATATACTACTACATAGTTCACTGTAGAAACACTAACTGATATACTGCTACATAGTTCACGATAGAAACACTAACTGATATACTACTACATAGTTCACGATAGAAACACTAACTGATATACTGCTACATAGTTTACTGTAGAAACAATAACTGATATACTGCTACATAGTTTACTGTAGAAACAATAACTGATATACTGCTACATAGTTTACTGTAGAAACACTAACTGATATACTGCTACATAGTTCACTACAGAAACACTAACTGATATACTACTACATAGTTCACGATAGAAACACTAACTGATATACTGCTACATAGTTTACTGTAGAAACACTAACTGATATACTACTACATAGTTCACGATAGAAACACTAACTGATATACTGCTACATAGTTTACTGTAGAAACACAAACTGATATACTGCTACATAGATCACTGTAGAAACAATAACTGATATACTACTACATAGTTCACTGTAGAAACACTAACTGATATACTGCTACATAGTTCACGATAGAAACACTAACTGATATACTACTACATAGTTCACGATAGAAACACTAACTGATATACTGCTACATAGTTTACTGTAGAAACAATAACTGATATACTGCTACATAGTTTACTGTAGAAACAATAACTGATATACTGCTACATAGTTCATGATAGAAACACTAACTGATATACTGCTACATAGTTTACTGTAGAAACAATAACTGATATACTGCTACATAGTTTACTCTAGAAACAATAACTGATATACTACTACATAGTTCACTCTAGAAACAATAACTGATATACTGCTACATAGTTCATCATAGAAACACTAACTGATATACTGCTACATAGTTCACTACAGAAACACTAACTGATATACTGCTACATAGTTCACTGTAGAAACACTGACTGATATACCACTACATAGTTCACTGTAGAAACACTAACTGATATACTGCTACATAGTTCACTCTAGAAACAATAACTGATATACTGCTATATAGTTCACTATAGAAACACTAACTGATATACTGCTACATAGTTCACTGTAGAAACAATAACTAATATACTGCTACATAGTTCACTATATAAACACACACTGATATACTGCTACATAGTTCACTACAGAAACACTAAATGATATAGTGCTACATTGTTCACAGTAGAAACACTAACTGATATACTGCTACAGAGTTTACGATAGAAACACTGACTGATATACTACTACATAGTTCATCATAGAAACACTAACTGATATACTGCTACATAGTTCAC